>CM030854.1:0-542500 GCA_018105865.1 Metaphire vulgaris
GGGGCCACACACGATAGCGAAGCCAATGTCTGCGCATTGTAATATTACGAAGAGGTTGGCGGAAGCAAGCAGTATCTAATGTGATGAAGCAACGACCAATGCTTCTAACCTTGTTCTCAATTCAGAAGTGAGTTCGTGTCTTCAACAGATTCCTAATCATCTTATGCATGCGCGTCAGATAGTCTTGCAAAGTCACGTGATCTCCGGTTTCGTCCACAGAATTCAAAAAATTCCGAAAGCGAAATTTCGAAACAGATGCAAGCGATGGAGAGGGCAGCGGACGGGTTGAGGCCGGTAGCCAGACACAGAGCGTCGGACAGTCTGCCATTGACCGAACAGTAACGAATAACAGAATGAGCAAAACGGAAGAAAGGAAGGAAGGAATGCTAGGCGGTCGTCTGTATACGTCGACGGAGCGCACGAAGATCGGATGCAGTCGGTGGTTGCAGTCGTCGTCTGCCTCTGACGACATTGATTTTTTCCACCAGACAGGTCGCCTCCCCTGCATCCCCCACCGCCGCATCAGTATCGGGCGGCTGGAGCGCTGAGCTGCTGATGACAGAACGACATCTCCCACGGGAAACGCTGCTGCTGCGACCGACGATGATGGCAGAGAACGAGGATGATAGGAGGGTCGGGAGAAAAGGGCGGCAGTCCTTTAGAACCCGCGACCATCTCGTCTCCAAGCACGACGGTCTTCCAAAAGGAAAGACATGTCGATGACGAAGACAACTCGTCGCCAGCGTGAATGTTGTCAAACTCTCGACGGTCGAATGACCGGGCCTCGCTCTCCGTGGATTCGTCTCTGTCGGGACAAATTGCGAGACGAATAGAAAGTGTCAATTCGATTGATGACTATTGCCACTGCGAATAAATGGACTACTAGGACACACACAAGTATCACCCCAATCCGCAGTCGCAAAATATATGCAAATGAAAGATACAATTAACCAGGGACTCAACTCACAACCTACACCATCATTGTTTGTCTTATTCGGCACTGTGCACTGTTCAAAGCAGCAGAACCCATGGTCACCAGAGTACGAAAGGCACCAGTCGATATAGACTGTTTCCTCTTTGCAACAACGCTGGTTTGACATGTAAACTACGGAGACCGCCGCGGCCTTCAGTTGCTTTCCTGGTACCCGCAGTAATTATGGCGGCCCCGTCTTTTATAAAGGGCCCTCCTAGAGGCAATTCTGATCCACGAGCGTGGAAACTGTTGCGCATCGCCATCATACCTGACTGTCTGCACTTTCATCCAATATTAGAAAATCTATTCCCACTACAATTGTGGCTGATTTGTCGGCAGCCAGGCAGAATAAACTAAAAATCGGGAATTGCAAAATTAGTTATCATCGGAAATTAATAAAATTTTCATCGGTCCCTAGTAATTTCTCCTCAAAAACAACTTGCTTTGCAAACCACAAATGAAAAACTGACGGTATAAGAAATTTTGACCACAGAGCAAAATATAAAATTTTAGTCTAGAACGTCTACATTTCTGCAGACCTTCTGCAATGAGAAATGGCAATACATTGGATTAAACGGACCAAGTATAAGGAGACTGGACTCTATTGCATCATTTTAACGAACTTCGTTCCACGATGCAGTCTGTGGGAGAAAAGTGGTCAATCAATGAACATCAAACCATATTCATAGACTTAACATACTTATATACAGACTATATATAATGGTCTGTAGCACACACACACACACACACACATATATATATATATTATATGACTCTAGGATTTGTAAGTGAGGGGCCGTTGGGGTGGCAACTTCTAATCATGGGGGCCAACCATTTGTAGTTTAATGTATGTAGCATTAAGTATGGGGTCCCAACTGGGGCAGGCACTCAATAGGGGGCGGCCCTGACGGAAACCACCATATATATATGGGCTAGCAACGATTAAAATTTTTGTTCGATTAATCGGAATTTTTAAAATCGATTAATCTCGATTAATTTTAACGAACATACAGACCCAACAACTTTTAGCCTTTTTGGTCATATACGGTATAAACTACTGTATACATGAACTATTGTATTTCGCAGTGAACGCAGTACAACTTTACCGCCAGCTTCTATTTTTCCTTACGCAGTTAGTTTAAAAATGAAATGTCTCTCTTCAACTTTCTGCTTAAATTCTTTACAGCTACGTCGCTCTCATCACTCGCCATTTTTTAGCAGTTTAAACCATAGATTTAAATTAAAATCTATGCTAGTAACGCTAAATCGGTCATAGGCTCGTTGGACGTTTGCCTGAGGCCGCGAAAGACGGCCGACAACCGCGGCCACCTAGCGAATAGATACTCAACTATAATCTTGTCTTCCGCTGCTGCAACCACAGTAGGCCTACAGTTAAGACACATTGCCATGCATTACGGTCCTTTTGAGTACTGTACCACTCCCGTCTATAGCGGTTCAAATAATTCATTCGTCCAATGAATTAGTGTACTAGTGTGGAGAATTTGTACCGTAGTTGATACGGCTACTGAAATCTACCGCGCCCAAGCTACCTCCACGTGTGCAGCTTCACTATTGCCGACTCCAACTTCCCCGTTTTGCTATTTAAGTTTCCTTTTTGTGATTTTCACTCGTGTATATATAGACAGGGATGTTAGTCCTTGACCTCAAGGACTCATTAAGGACCAGCTTTAGGTCCTTAGTCCGGCCTTGAGGGCTGAGTCGGATACTAAGGATCGGCGAACGCACGCAGTCGATTGTAGGCGGTGAAGCGACGCTGGCATAGAAAATTACATTCACTGTAAGGCGCCTCTATTTCTATATAATATAGGCCAACTTGGTGTATATATATATATATATATAAAATACGGTGAAATGCATAACATATATATTATGGTACAGTATATTAGTGTGATACCTTTGAATGATTGCCGGCTAAAGGGCTGTCATGACCCACGCGAGAGGTCTCACGAGCTTCATGTTGTAAAATCACTAACAGGAATCAGATGCTATCGAGCGTGAAACAAGCACCAGGGATTTGTTGGCTTGCATTAGTTCAGGGCTAGCTATCGCCCTTAGGGAGTCATCCATCTAGTACGTACGCAGTCATATTTCATCCCACCCCTATTGCACACCATACATTTTTACCATCTATGCGTCAGTGGCGGCTCCACCGGAGGGCCCGCGCCCCTATTGAGTGCCTAGCCCCAGTTGGGACCCTATACTTAATGCTACATGCATTAAACAATAAATGGTTGCCACCCGAAAGCCCCCACTTGCCAAATCCTAGAGCCGCCACTGCTATGCGTGCGTACATATTAGCAACCCCGCACGGTGAAAAATTAATCTTTGGCCATAGTTAAAAGCATTTGCAGTATTTACCATTAAAGTTTCTGAATATCATATTTATTAAGTGAAGTAACCGTGGGAATACTGTACTCCGGACCCTTTGTTTTACTGTGAGAAAAGTTACGGTGTTTAAACGTAGTTTGTTAGGGTTATAACCATCTACAAATTTGAAATTTGAGCGTACGTACAGATTCCGTCGTGACCCCTCCCCCATACATAAATCGCCTAAATCTCAAACGCCCCTCGGTGCGTATGTGTACGTACTATATGGACGTCCTCTGACCACAACGTCCACAAGTGACATTTTAGAGGCATTCAACTGCTTCCTACGCAGCCACTGAATCGAGACATCATTCACAAAATTAATACAGTATAGACAGTGAAACAACCCATTTATCTTCCCATCTTCAATTCGCATCAAATGATCTTTTGCAGTCAACTACAGTAACGCCGCTTTTCATAGTCACACTGTAAACCAAATTGAAGCCATTGCTCGTTATTTTAGTCCACTAAATGAATTAGTGGACATGCATTCAAATGGAGTAAATGTTACTGCGTGTTTATTCTTGACATTGGGGCAGATTCTGAAACGTTGGGGGAGGGGGAAAGAAACAAGGTCTGAGTCTTCACAGTTTAGAGGGTAAATCTCCATCCCCAGCCAACATATAAAAAAATTTGAGGAATTTTAAATCTGGGGAGAAATCCCCTCCCCAAAGAAGCCCTAGAACAAACACTGGTTACTGCAAATTTTATTTCTCTAGAAATTCTCAACAAAATCAACTCAAAACCAATCATTTGCCTTTTTTATTTGTACAAAAAAACAGCCCAAAAACAATGCCATGTACGATTAACATTGTATTATAAAGTGGCTTTGGCTGATAATTTGCAACCTGCTTTGAAGATCGATTTCAAGGTATCCTCTTCCAAAGACCCCACAATGATTGAATGGGATGCTGCATCCAAAGAGGCCTAATCAGCATTTAAGAGGCCTATAGGCCAGAGATGGGTAATTAATCAATTAGGAAGTAATTGATTAGCTAATCGATTAGATGACCAGCTAATTCTAATTGTAATCAATTGGCAAATTTTATCAGCTAATCGTAATTCTAATCAATTAGAATTTACCTGCTAATTCTAATTATTTTTTAATTACATGACAATTAGCCATCCGAGGCAGCCTGAGAATAATGTTGAAACGCATGCTCATAGTATATCGCTGAGATGATCATGGTAGCATTAGCAAGGAAAACTTACAGCTGATAGATTAAGTGTTTTGTGTGATTACTGTTGACAACTGGAAATGCCAGCCATTTCCAACCATTTGCAGCTGCATGCAATTACTGCAGATATTAAAATAGTATGTTAAAACTGGGTTTTGCGTGGTGTGTCAACTGTATCGCGAACATCGACAATCTAATTGTAATTCTAATTGATTAGACAGCAGCTAATGCTAATTCTAATCAATTGAACAAAGTGTAGAACTAATTCTAATGCTAATCAATTAGGTGCTAGAAGCAACTAATTCTAATTCTAATTGATTAGATTTTTGTCTAATTGTGCCCATCTCTGCTATAGGCCCTTCCTACCTGGTAGGGAGAGCCGATGACGTCTTCGTGTGTTGTCTTTGTTGACAGCAGCACATCACAACAGGCTTTTTATACTGATGTATTGAAGTGCAATAACTTACTCGCTTACTTAGTACAATTGAGAACCAATTGCAATTTATATGCATTTGTTCTTTTTTGCAGTCACTGATGTGCAAACTCTGCCGATTGGCTTCATGAATTGACTCAACTTTCATAAAACTCAACTTTGCTGACCGACTTTCATGACAATATGAATGCTGAAAATTTCTTTGCACATCCAGATATGAGGATTAGCCTTACTATTGGCACAATTTCATTCAATGTGATTATTTGCTCTTGCAACAATTTTAAATTTATGCCCATTCACTTAAATTCTCCTATATTTGCACTAACAGATGTGATAAGAAATTATTTAAAGACCTTGCTTGTATTAGACTCTTCTGATGCATGAAGAAAAGGATGTGATCGTTTGCAGAATTCATGTTAGCACGACAGATTAAGCAACTTCAACTGCTTGAGATATACAAAGATGCATTACATTGCCTAAAACAAACAGGAAACAATTTAACTGTCTGAAAATGTAGTCTGTGGGATAACAGCTGATTTGGGTTTACCAAATTATGCCAAAGATGAGTACCCTGAGAAATTTTATCTCTGAATTTCTTCCGTATTTATATAAGACATTGAACAATATCAGAAATTAATTGATCAATGACAGCATTGCTCCTTTTCACATATATAAAGACTAGACCTCAAAGTAGTTTTCTTAGAACACAAGAACTTTGTTAAATCATAAAATTTGTTTCAACCATCAGCCACTTGGTCAAATAATTTAATCATTTTTGCACTGTATCTGCACAATGTGTATACAAATACAGTACCAGTACTCATTATTCACAGAAATCATTACCATTGGCAGCTGTAGATAAATTATGTGTAATTTAACTCACATAAAATTGTGATAAAAACTGCAATAATTTTATAATGCAGCCAAGACCATTGAATACAAATCTTAGCAAATAAATGTATGGAAAACTGATCATCTGGTATTTCATTAGCACAAAATTGGTTTCAGTAGACAATCTGTCACCTGGCAACAGATCCCATCAACGATCAATTGAGATGCAGCGTGAAAGAGGCATGATCTGCACTTCCTATTCGAGTGATGTCTTCTCGTGCTGTCTTTGTGGATGGTGGCAGATTGCAAGAGATTTTCATATTTATATCAATGTAGTACAGATACAGCACCTACTTACTGAAAGCAGAATTTACTGTTATATAAATCAGCATTTCCTTACATCAATTTCAAATATTAATCTGCATTTATTAACATCCATACAATGTGTGTTTATAAAAATTGGCTCAATTTTAAATTTCTGGCTACACTTGCGCCATTTTTTTAGAAAACCGCACCATACTTTGAAAAAAATGCAATGTCAGTGTTGTCTTGTCAAACAAACTGTGCAAGTCCGAGCTCAACGAAGACCTCGCTGACTCCCCAAGTGAGCCAAATGCACTGTGAAACACAGAAATACATTCCCATCAAAGCCAAACAAAGTGTGCAAGTCCGCTGAACAGAAGCTCATCCAACTCAACAACTCTGACCTACCCTTTTGGGGAAAAGTCGGAAACTTTAACACACCACCTGAATTATTGAACCAATTTATTTAGAAACAACCACAAAGTTTAAGAATACAATCTACAGTGTATGTCCAGTCACTTTCCCCCAATATTTTGCACAAACAGAAGTGATAAGAAATTATTTACTTACTTTGTCTGTATTAGATTCTCTTCCGATGCACAAAGAAAAGATGGGATAATTATTCACACATTGAAAGACTGAAATGATGCATTCTTGCATGATTTTCACTTGAAAACTGAGCTTCAGTAATTTCAACACCTTGATGAGACTGAAAAGATCCATTTCCTTGCCTAAAACAAACAGTATCCAAAATGTTTGAGAATGTGCAGTAAATTGTGGGAGGGCAGCAGAGTTTGCAAATATCATATTTACAGTATTATATATCACATTTACATACATAAATACATATATTTGTATATAGACATGCATATATATATATATATATATATATACACACACACACACACACACCTAAATACATGGGCGTCATGAAATTTTTTTTCCAGGGGTGCAAAAAAAAAAATTCAGGGTCTTGTGGCGAAAGAAATGGAAAATTTTTCCAGGGGATGCAAAACAAGGTTTTGTGATGAAAGAAAAAAAGTACTTTTACTTTTTCATGACTCCAAACTTGTCCACAGGTGCAATTGCACCCCTCCGGACGCCCATGCCTAAATACATACATATATATAATAATAATAATATATATACATATAGATGTATATATATATAAATATTATTATACCATACTAATTATATTATTATTTATACATATATATATACACACACACACTACAGCGTATAAGGCTATATATATGCTTATTTATATTGCGGTTATTATTGGGGACGGTCATAACTGGGGCGGACATGACGGGGGCGGTCATAGCTGAGGCGCTGGGGCGGCTATGTCACACTATAGTTCAATGTGAAGTGCGGTGTAGTTCTGTACAACAGGGACGTAGCTAGGTATGGGTTTGGGGGCTTGAGGCCCCAAGCCTGAAGCTAGCCCCTATGAATTCAGGCTCAAAAGGGAGGGGAGTGAATCTTGGGCTTCATCCCCCCACCAAGCTAAAATCCTGGCTACATCCCTCCTGCTGTACAAGCGCCAAGTACTGTACGGTTAAAGAAAACGATTGTTACAGGCTATACAATTATTTCAAAGAATAATATCCACTGAGAAATCTACATTTTTGGACGAATATACTTGACGACTATGTTCCCCGCTATCGAATCATCAGGGATTTACGCCAGAACATTCGCGCAATTAAACAATAATTAGCATTTTAATCGCAGAAAATTCTTATTCTTAGTCAGGACAGCATCGAGTAGATATTTCTCGTCTATACTTAAACCCCGTTTTAACTAGATAGGGCCACAGTCTGCTGTCAATTTCTACTCCAGAGCTCGCATTTCATCACATTAAATTAAACAAATAAGAACTAAATCGCGTTATGATCTAAAATATGAAGCTCCTTACCCAGCCACAGCCTTTGTTCGAATGGCGCTCTTGTCTATTGTCCAACGCCTCTAGGTGCCAAAAGGGGAGGAGCTAAGTCAACGGTTAATTATTTTCAAATAGATTTGTAATTTCATTTTCAGTAGATTCCAGTAGACTAACAGGATCTAATTTTTTAAACATCGTCACAGGTCCAAGCCAGTTGAAACAACTCATTTAGAGAAACCATCGGGCATTAAGCAACTTTTAGGCTTATATAATCTTAAACTTCTATAACGCCACTTTGTAATGTACAGAAGCATCACTCGACATGCTATTTTCCGGTCATTCACCATTCGTAATTATTTATTTGGGGCTGTCCATTAATTATGTCAATAGTTTTGGGCAATTTTTGACCCCCTCCCCTTGTCAACAACTGTCAACTTTCACTTACCCTTCCCTATAATTACGTCAAAAACTTTTGACCTCCCCCCCAGGTCAATGACAGGTCCAAATAACAAGGTTATTATTTTTGCGGTGATGACCAATTTCCATTTTTTGCTCACCGAGTGTCAAAATGCTGTGGTGATGACATTTTGTCACGCTTTTTCCATTATAATAAGTAGTAGGCCTATTCCATGAAATTTCCTATCTTTTGATTATTTGCAAAGTGAAATTGTTGACGTCAACTTCTCTTGACTCCCCTCCCTCTGTCAACAACTGTCAAACTTTTTCAAATCCTCTTCCCCCTAAATTGTTGACGTAATTAATGGACAGCCCCTTTGCATGTCAGACTTTTCACGTTGGGGTGACACCAAACTGAGAAATTTGAATTTTTTTGCTTGTCACCACATTTCAGAAAGAAGATAACCCTTTTTTGCTTGTCAACACATTTCAAAAGGAAGATACCTGGGTGACACCACGAATTTTCCGCACTGGGTGACACCAACCCTAGCGACGCCACTGGTCGGCTGGAAATTGCAGTAATGTCCTTGGCAGTTCATGGGTTGCATTCTAAGCTTATTGAGGCAAAGATGCATTTCATTATCAGAAAGTTATGCATACACCTTAAAGAATTTACACGTAAATGGTTGAAATGTTAGGAGCAGAAATAAAATCATTTTTACAATTAAACAATTAAATGCTTAGTAAACATGCTTCAAACTTACAAACAGAAATTTCTCTCACTAGAATAACTGAACAGTTTTCCAGTCAAACAATTCACAGAATGGAAATGTTGGCAAAAAACAATTTTGCAGAACTTCTTAATAGGAATTTGACAGCAAAAATCGAGCTTCACAAAATGCTTAAACCTTAAAAGACCAATTCTTAACTAAGTAAAAGCTAACTACACACCACCAACAACCCCCCCATTGACACGTAAAGTCTCTTATCACTTTTTCGCTCTCAGATCCTTCAGTTCATCCTGAATGATTGCCATGAGACTGCTGCTCGATTTGGCCGAACGCCTTCGTCAGTGGCATCAGCAGCGGGTCCTGGTGCGGCGCCTTCTACCTTTGGCTTTGTCTCTGTCGATTCATTTGGGGCACTTGGCACATCGTACACCTTGATGATGCCAGATGAACCGATGCTTTCTAGATCATCTGAGTTGTCAAAAATACAAAAGACTTTTGTGTGAAAGATGAAAGGAAGCAGTCAAATGAGGTCAATATCACTTCTACTAATTTTGCGACACTATTAATAACCCTCACTATTATACAGTTGCACAACATATGATTACAGTAACACCTGATTAATGCCACTAAGAGATGCTGAGAGTGATAGGTTTTGACTACATATGATTCTTAGTAAATGAGAATCACCAATGTTAAGAGAAAATGAAATGGTTGGCATTGGAGATCTGCACTTGTCTAAAGAATGACACCTATCAATGGGACCTATGAAGTAGGCTAAGTGGATACATTCAGGAAGGTGTAATGGTTGTTGTTGAAACTGAATAACAAACCTTTGCTTGTGCTTATCTCTTCACCACCAGTTGCTGCTTTCTTTGGACGCATTTTCTTTGGAGGTTTTATGGGTTTCATGCTGTGAATGCTTCACAGACAAATGATAAATTGCTATTTTCAATATTTTGTAATACACAGACTTAATAATACACAGACTTAATATTTCAAACTGTCAATTGCAAAACTATTGTCTGCATCAGTTCTTAACATGAAGCTATTAGCAATTTAATACAAAGCCTATCAGCTCAAAGCTTCTTTCAATAGAAAATCAGTTAAATATATTATATATCTGCCAAATGCGTTGGGACAGGAAAACCACTTGCCTTAAGACCTTAAGACTAGAGCCAGATTTCAACTCTTGAAGTGAAACTTCACGAGGTATAAAGGCCTGCTTCTCAGTCGGAACCCTGCAGAAAGACAAGTGCATCAGACCAATGCTCTGACTGTCTGTGGATTCAAGTGAATTTTATTTTTCTTAAATTCGGCATAAAATTCAGAAACTAGAAACAAATAGTCGCTCTACGCCTGCCAAGGACACATATTTTAAATGTTTTAGATAAACTTAAGAGAATTCATCATTTGAAGTCAAATGTAAAAGCACACAGTTGAATGTGACGACCAGTGCCACTCGTAGTGGCACCAGGAATTCTTACTCCATCCCAGTTGCTGAGCCGATTTGCTTTTTGTGAATGGCAGCTGCCTCGGTGTATGGAATCTCAAAGTCCACCTGATCCCAGTGCTGATCTTTCAGCAGGTCAGGAAGCTTATTGAACATTTCGTCCACAACCATGTAAGATTCCTAACACATGAAAACACACAAACACAATTATGCATGTGCAATGAAACCAGAAAAAACTTCTTCTTTAGTACCATAATAATAATTACTGGTATCATACATCTGCATGAGTCTGGTCAACTGAGTCTGTCAAAAGTCTTCTTTTATCAATCAATCAGTCAGTCAGTCAGTCAGTCAATCAATCAATCAACCAATCAGATTTCTTTAGCACCATCATAACAATGTATATCTTGTAAAGAAATTGAAGTGGTGAAGAACTTTGTTTACTTGGGATGTGAATTGGAAGCAGAGGGAGGTTCAGACTTGGAGATTAAAGGAAGAATAGCAATGGCAGGATCTACATCTCAATAGGCTACATGCCAAAATTTCCAAATCACATGACATTGGGATGAAAACAACAATACGAATTCTCAACACTTGTATAATACCAACACTAATATATGGATGTGAATCTTTGACCATATAAAAAAGAACTGGAGAAAAAAATTGCAACAGAAAATAAATGGTTTAGAATAATACTGAGGATTTTAATCAAGAACATATATATATATATAACAAATGAAGAAGTTAGAGAGAGAAAAATGCAACCAAACATCATTTTGAAGTAATCAGAGAGATGAATGAAATGGACCAGACACATACTCAGAAGTCAGAATGGAAGAAATAAGAAACCCAAAACGAATGTTCAACTATAAACCAGAGAGAAAAACGTCTAAAGAAAGACCAAAAAGACGATGGGTGGACGGACTGGAAGAGGATCTGCACATGGCAGAGGACTGAATGAATCTCAACAGAAGAACTGACAGAAGACACCGAATGACTTTGCAAGAAATAGCAAAGGACAGATAACTTTGGAGAAATGTCATGGAGATAGCTGGTCAATTCTCCTCAAGAATTTTCAAAGGCCGTATTCATGATCAAGCTTCGATCATCATTTTATCTAGTGCGGTAACAAATTAATCAGAAATCAAGAGAAAGCACATAGGCAATTCAAATGGACAAACCGAGTTACGTAAGATACTGACCAAAGTAGCAGCAAGGTGTTTCTGTAACTGTTAAACAGAGCATTTTCAGCAGCTGGTTTGTATTTTATGTTGTATCGTGGACCAACAGTATGTATCACATGCCTTGCTGGAAGGCAATAACCTTTGCTGATCTTTGCCTCTCCTTTACGACACGCTGAAAGACACATCAGCACTGCACTCAGCAACAATCAACAAATGCATATACATAACATAAAATCCTCTTAATCAGTTCCTAAACCAGTAGTAAGTTAAAAGTACCAATTAATGTATGTCACGCTAAAGTTACTTAAAGGAAGTGTCAAGTGCAAAGCTACCATGACAAATAAAGTTCTAGCAACTGCTGGTTATTTGGACATAATTCTATCTCAGGTATCACTTCAGTGTCTTTGTGATTGCTAAAAGACATAATGCAAAAACCCAAACATTGAAAAACATAACAACTCTACACTTAAAAAGATAAATACAGAAACTTTCACTTAGCGATCAAAGCAGGAAATTTAAATATCTGAAGGCAAAAGAATCTCGGGGACGTACTCTTGATTTCATTCAGCATTTTAGTCTCGCAGCTCCTTCCCGGCCTTTAGGATAGTTGCTGATGTCACAGCGTCAGTGTCAGTCAGTGACTCATTATTACAGCAGACGATTGCGTGTGCATTCAACAAAGTAATGTCACCATTCCTATAAAACAGCAGCAACAGAATGCCAATTAAGTGAAAGTTGACAGTTGTTGACAAGAGGAGGGGTCAAAAATTGCCCAAAAATTGTTGACATAATTAATGGACAGCCCCTAAGCAAATGGATCCAGTAATGAAGTACATTACAGGGACACTCTTTTGTTCTTTCAAAGATCACACATGTCCAAAAGCCTTATTTGATTGGCCATGGTTTATAAATGACACTAACATAACTCTTCATTAATATAACTACAGTGTAGTCATTCTTTATAATAAGTAGTATTCTTTATAATTTCACGCTGAAATATTTATCCATTGACATACCTGTAACCAAAATTCTGACTGATATTGAACAACTTACCAGTAAGCAATTTTGCTGTTAATGTCTTGGTTATAAGGAAAGGGTGATGATCGTTTAATGGCGATCTCTTCCATCTGATTGTACGCCGGTACAAAGGTACAACTCACGAATCAATTCATCCACTCTGACAACCGGACTGTTATCATCCATTTCCAATAACTAACTCAGCATCTAAAATAAATTGAAGACAGTCTTTCACACAGTCACTTCTGCACACATTATACAACAATACAACATTCAAAATTATTAAGAGTTCCTCATTCTAAAATAAACATCTCCCATTTCTCCAAAAAGACAGAGATCCTCTTACACAGTAAAGAAGCTAAGCAGATGCCAGCCTCCGTTAAAAGCAATGCTTCCTTAAATGAGTAGAAATTGAACAGCTGTTTTGTAATTCTTACATTACATTGCATTACACTTACCTCCATCCGATGTTAACAGTCCTTCCTACTGAATATGGCCCAAGGATTGTCTCTGTGTCCGGTTATTTACATGCGGTCATCAACAACCTTGACTCAATTGTTTTCCTTATTTCAATATATTTACTATTCCATCTATTATCTGTCTACCTCTGTGGCTATCCCAACAGAGCGTCAGCTCTTAAACCGGGAGACGTTGTATCTCCCCGGGTTCAACACCCAACGATCAGAGATTTTATTTCTCATGCAGCCGGCAAGGAGTGGGAGTTAAAATGGTTTGTGTAATGTACAAAAAGTTCGCTGTGTTCTGATATGCTAGTTGCAATAGACAGTGAATGAGGCTGTGCTAGGTGTCTAGTAACCATGAATGACCGCTATAGGCCTAATAGTTACTTGACAAAGCACCGCACACAATTATCAAAACACGTACAACAAACGGCTGGTCAACACAGGACAGAACAAAAAAGGGATTAAAGATGATAAAAAGCACTGGGGAAAAGCTAATTTGTAGGAATTAAGCTAACACAAGCGCTATAGAAATTAGGTTAATTATGTTACAATTTAGACACCATGAACTGACGGTGATCTCGACATACAAGAAATGAAGAACACTTTCAGATGAAATTAAGAGGCAGTCTCTGTCGAGCGGACGAAGACTGCGCCAAAACATCCAAGACAATAGAATTTGCTTTAATAACAATACTTTTTATTTACTGTATTTCACTAAAACACCTTTATTTCACTCACAAGATTCTTGTAAACCAAGATGATCACGTGACCAACGCTGGTTCCCGGCGGCTATATAATGAAAACTCGAGATGTTGCAAGTAAGTAAAGTAAAAAGGGTCTATCTATGCTATTTCCGGTGCCTGCAAATCTTTAATATATTACTCATAGTATTTATTGCATTTCTTTCTCGATTTACTGGCGCTTTACAGTCAGAAAGAAACTATGATGACCTTTTACTACTTGTCATGGTTTTGAAAAGATACTGTACTGTAAACGAGTTGCGATAACATTTTTGCTTCTCAGGGTTTTTAATTACATGTATTTTAAAGCTCCGCTTCTGAAACATGCACCTCTGCTAAAAATTCGCCCCGTCGCGTCTGCCCTGGAGTGACGAACAGGGAGAGCGAACCCCCCAGGATGTCGCTGGATGCGGTCTATGGAGGCACTCTACTAGGCCAGATGGGACACTCATATGATGGCCGATTACTGCCGGCGTTTGAAGACATGACAGCTAGGGTACACACAGAAAGCGCAGCTTCTTACCAGGATTATGCCGACTGTCGAAGTTGCTAGAGCCTTTTTAATGTTTCAACAACTATTTGAGCATAGTTAACACTATAAATTACATGTAGTCTATACTTGATTTAGTTAAATGCTGTTTACCCACTTGGGGCTGTCCATTAATTACGTCAATTTAGGGGAGGGTTTGAAAAGTTTGACAGTTGTTGACAGAGGTCGAGTTGACAACAATTTCACTTTTACAAATAATCAGGAATTGAAATTTCATGGAATACTACTGTACTTATTACAATGGGAAAAAGCATGGCAAAAGGTCACCACCAGATTTTGACACTCGAGCAAAAATGGTAATCACCACAAAAATTCTAACCTTGTTATTGTGAACTGTCAATGACCTGGAGGGGTCAAAAGTTTTTGACGTAATTGCGGGGTGGGTTAAGTGAAAGTTTAGTTGTTGACAATGGGGAGGGGGTCAAAAATTGCTGACATAATTAATGGACAGGTCCTTTTTTTCAATTATTGTTACTCAGGCTGGCAAATTTTCCCATTGTAACTACAGTGTACAAAAATTTTATTTGCAATTTCTATTTTTAAAAAATTGACATGATAGAAAATTCTGTGCAGATCTGAAATCAGCATATCAAAATTATGTAGTCAGTTCGCGTAGCCAGCAGTGGGCTGTTGTGTTGCCTCAGTATCAGTACCATGTCCTCTGGCACTTTGCCAGAGGGAGCTGGGAGGGATGTTGTCCTGTCGGAGCTGGTCAATCCTTCCTTTTCTAGAGCGCCTCAGAGAATGCCTCCAGGAGGAATCAGGGTGACGTCCAGATCAACCTGATGCCGTAGTTTTCGGAGGCCGGCACATCCTCTTAGAGGCGAGTTACGTGGTCAAATACAGCAAAATTATGTAGAATTACCTCAAAACACCTTTCAACCAATTTCATTTTAATTAGCAGTGTAGATGCATGAATTTAGTTGCAGATTTTCAATTGTTGCAACTTTCAGTTGTGCTATAAATAAATGGTGACAATCTATACAATATTGAAAATTAGAGCAAAGTAATCTGCATTAAACCATGCATTCCCCATGTTCCCCCTACTGTTCCAGGTCACAAATTGCACCCTGCTCCTATTGATCACTGACAGCATTGCTCCTTTCACATTTATAAAGACTAGACCTTGGGGTACTTTCTTAGAAGACAGGTTGCTAAATTAGAAAATTTGTTTCAACCAATTGATAAAATGATTCAAATTAATAATTTTGAAATAAATATGTCCCTGCACAAACTGTCTCTGCAAACACAAGTACTCATTACTCACTGAACTCACCTTGGCAGCTGAAGCTAAATTGAGGTGTGATTTAACTCACATAAAATCGTGATAAAACTAATAATTTTATAATGCAGCCAAGACCATTTATTGCAAAACTTACCTGGAAAATGTATGGAAAACCAATCATCCAACCTTTCGTTAGCAAAAATGGATTTGGTAGACAATCTACCTGGCAACAGACCCCATCAACAATCAATTTCAAGTCATTTGATTCAACAGCGATCAACTTTGATGCAGTGCAAGAGAGGCCTGATCAGTATTTCAGAGGCTTGAGGCCCATTCTACCTGGTAGCTGAGAGACTGTGATGTCTTCCACAGCTTTTTCTGTTTTCTTTTTCTTCTGTGATGTCTTCTTCAAGTCTTCTGAGACCAGTGATATCTCCTCGTGCTGTCTTTCCATATGTCGGCAGATTGCAAGAGACTTTCAAATTTATATTGACATATTGCAGATACAACACCTACTCACTCAAAGTAGAATTTATTATGTAAATGAGCATTTCCATACAACTATTTCAAATATTTATCTGAATAAATTTATTGATTTATTCAATTAACATCCTTAATATTGGATTAATTAAAAATTTATTTACAAAACTCTGTACTCTTAAGCCATTTTTTAGGCTGGCTGCACTTGCTCTATTTCTTTTTTTAAAATGTGCACCAAAGGTTTAAGAAAAATGCAAGACCAGCATTTTCAAATGAGCCTCGTGCAGATCTGCGTGATGGATATACAATCCTGCCCAACTCGCCGACGAGCAGAATGCAAATCCGCTGTACAGAAATACAATCTTGTCCAGGGAAACGAACGGATGGACTGCAAATCCAGAGATGCAATCCCGCTCAACGTGAGTTGCGCGAGCCTCTGTGCAATGGAAATACATTCCTGTCTGTCCGAACCGTTGGACTAAGCCACATGCAAATCTGGACAGCAGAAATACAATCTCACCCGACCAACAAATCGGTGAGGACTGCATATCCGTCACGCAGATCTGCACGAGGCCGTTTGAAAATGCTGACATTGCATTTTCCTTAAAACTTTGGAGCACATTTTTCTTAAAGAAATGGAACTAGTGCAGCCAGCGTATAAAAATGGTTTAAGAGTACAAAGTTTTGTAAATCAATATAAAATTAGTCCAATATCAAAGACATGACTAGAGGAAAGGAAAGTGACTGGACATAAATTGTATTCTTAAAGCATGTGTGTGATTCTAAATTATTGGCACAATAATTTCCGTTGGTGTGTTAAAGCATCCAGCTTTTTAGCCCAAAAGTAGTAGGGCAGTCACCATACTTTTACGAAAAATGCACGGTCAGCATCGTCAAATGGCCTCGTGCAGATCTGCGTGACGACTATACAATCCTGCCCAACTTGCGAACGAGCAGAATGCAAATCCGCTGTACAGAAATACAATCTTGTCCAGGGAAACGAGCGGATGGACTGCAAATCCAGAGATGCAATCCCGCTCAACGTGAGTTGCGCGAGCCTCTGTGCAATGGAAATACATTCCTGTCTGTCGAACCGTTGGACTAAGCCACATGCAAATCTGGACAGCAGAAATACAATCTCACCCGACCAACAAATCAGTGAGGACTGCATATCCGTCACGCAGATCTGCACGAGGTTGTTTGACAACGATGACCTTGCATTTTTCGTAAAAGTATGGAGCCTTGTCCTACCACTTTTGGGTTAAAAAGCTGGAAGCTTTAACACACCAACGGAAATTATTGTGCCAATAATTTAGAATTACACACTTGTTTTAAGATTATAATTTATGTCCAGTCACTTTCCTCCAACATTTTTCACAAAGAGAAATTGTTTTCTTACCCTGTCTGCATTAATTCTATTCCAATACATCAAGAAAAGATGGGATAATTTGCACACTGAAAGACTGAAATGATGCGTTCTTGCACAATATTTCGCTTGAAAACTGAGCTTCAGTAATTTCAACACCCCGAAGAGACTGACAAAGATTCATTTCCTCGCCTAAAACAAAAAACAGTATCCAAAATGTTTGGCAATGTACAGCAAATTGTGGCAAATCAGCAGATATCTTTATATTTAAACTAAGGCTGCTATTTGGGTCACAACAATTCTTCAGTTCCATTCTATTGTAAAAATTAATATTAAATATAGTTAAATAATATGAGGGGAATATTTCTAACCCCATACTTAATACAAATTATAGTGTCATTCACATGTTGTTTAATATCTGATTTCTTCAAAACTTATTATTTGTAATAGTACAATTATTACTATTTAGAAATATCATTATTGTTAATATAAATATTAATATCTATTATTTATTATTATTCTAGTCACTCACCAAATCTACCTGATTCACAGAGATAAAGACTCGTAGATATGCTATAATGCTGCCAATTCTTGCAAGGCTTTTCTGTTGCTCCTGCGAACGGACCTAATAAAAATATAAATTAAATATTAATAGCCATTTGTGAACCACAACCAATCAACATTCTGTTAATAAATAATACAAAATCTGTAATACTCGAACTGTTGATTAATCGCTGCTAACGCATGCCCAATTAACGCGTTAAAATTTAGCGCGATTTTAAGCAACCACCGAATGGGCAATGGATAAAGCCGGGTTCAAAGAACCCTACTGGAAACAGTAAGAAAGCTGAAATGCTAGGGACATATTGTGCGAACAAAACAGGAATGTCTCGAGAAAGAAATAATGCAAGACACAATGCCAGGATAATGAAAAAGAGGTAGACTAAGAAAATTTCGGTTTCGAAGATTTCCTCCAGTAATTCATACATTATTGGACGAATATACCTGGCGATTATGTTACCCGCTATCAAATCATCAGGGATTTACGCCAAAAATTCTCGTAATTAAAACAGTAATTTGCATTTTAATAACTCTTAATCTTACGTCAGTGGCGGCTTCGAGTAGATTTCTCGTTTATACCTAAACCTCGTTTAAACTACACTGTATGTGTCGTCAACTTCTACTCCAGCGCTCGCATTATCAGTTTATCACATTAAATTAAACCAATAAAACTTAGATCGCATTGTACAACTTACCCAGCTTTTGTTCCGATGCCGTTCTTCTCAAGCACAGCCTTTGTCCAAATGAAACCAATTCCCGCTCTTCTCAGCACAGCCTTTGTCTAAATCCCGCTCTTCTCAACGGTCGATGCCTCTTTGGCAGTGATGCCAGTGAACTTTTTGAAAAAAAAACAGATTGCGTTTTTTAAAAAACCCAGAAAGCCCATTATATCGAAGTTCTACGCAGTATTGTTGCTGATAATAATAATTTCTTCTTCTAGCGAATGCCTTTCTTTCTCAGCCATTCAACGGCATCAGGTTGAGCCTGATGCAGGGTCTCGAGTCCTCCTTCGAATCTGGTGAGGTGGCAGTCATTGACTATTTGGTTCAGCCAACGACCAGCCAACCAGCTGCTCCCTCTCCTCCCTTTCTAAGAATTTGGCTGGTATTGCACGGGGTTGTAGTCCTACATTTGCATACATTATAATAAGGGTTTCCATAGCGACCCTTCTTCCCACACACTGACCACTGTCTTCAGCCCAGAGGCGTAGCGTCCCAATGGCTACTATGGCTTTAGCCACGGGCGGCACACATGATGGGGCGGCAAATTTTGGAAGTGACTTTTTGCTTGTCGGGTTGACGAGGAGTTTTGGCGAAGGGCGGTAACATTTTGAAGGGGCGGCAAATTTAGCGGCGACGACCATTTTTTTGCTTGTCAGGTGTAATAGGAGTGAAATTGGGGCGACATTTTTGCCAGGAGCCATAGGCGGCAAGAGTACACGCTACGCCACTGCTTCAGCCTACACGTACACACCAGTCTTACGTACACACACACATCCAGACAGCGGTACGCCGGCGTCCGCTACCACTAACTTCTGCAGGTGTAGTGCCGTGCGCGGCGCGCCTTGGCTATCTCCGAATGATGCGTCATCGGCACTCAAGCCGAGGCGACCCTGCTAACCTGCAGCCATTTTTATCAGCCCATAGTCATTAGTCAGTGTGGTGCACCCGGGTTGTGACTCCTAAACCCTTAATACGAAGATGCTCTAGAAGTAGGTCAGCAAAACGCCCCTTTCAGAAACATAGGGCATTTAATATGGGCAAGCGGTAACCTATCTATCTATCTATCTATCTATCTATCTATCTATCTATCTATCTATCTATCTATCTATCTATCTATCTATCTATCTATCTATCTATCTATCTATCTATCTATCTATCTATCTATCTATCTATCTATCTATCTATATATATATATATATATATATATATATATATATATATATATATACACGCTCAATAATATTAATATGCAATGCGATACAAGAACCTAGTATGACTGTCACTCATACAATAATGCAAACGTGATGTGATAAAAGTCACAATATTATATTATATTACATTATATCATATTATATTATGTTATACATGGGCGCCCACAGAAATTTTTCCAGGAGGGGCAAAACATAATGGTCATGGCTATGCCACATAAATTTTTCAAAGAGGGGCAAAACACACCCAACACAATGGTCACGGTTAATATTTTAGCAAGGTTTTCAAATTTCAATGGGAAATATTGGCATTTTTATTTTCCAGGAGGGGCAAGTGCCCTCTTGCCCCAATGTGCGGGCGCCCATGATGTTATACTATATGATATTATACTATTGTATTATATTAAGACATAATAAGGAGAATTGGCCTAGCAAGTGCAGCATTTGGAAAACTTCAGAAGATATGGAAAGACAAACAAATATCACTGAAAACAAAACTAAAGCTATATAATACACTGATCATTGATCAAACCAATACTATTATATGGATCAGAATGCTGGACCATAAAGAAGAAAGACGAAAGAAGATTAATGACTGCAGAAATGAACTGGTTAAGAGGAGTAGCAGGAGTCAGAAGAAGACAAAGAATAAGAAATGAAACCATCAGAGAAAAGACAGAGCAAAAAGAAACGATACTCGAATCAATACAGAAACGAAGACTGAAATGGTTTGGTCATGTTGAAAGAATGAAGGAAGAAAGACTACCAAAGAAAGCACTATACAACTATGTTGAAGGGAAAAGGAGAAAAGAAGACCAAGAAAAACATGGATAGAAAACTTAAAAGAGGATGCAGAAGAAATGCAAATGAACTTCATCCAAATGACCAGAGCAGCAAGAGACAGACAGAAGTGGAAGGAACTCATGCAGACCCATCGTCCAACCCAATAGGGAAAGACGGAAGGAAAGAAAGAAGAAGAAGAAGACATTACACTACACTACATTGTATTATATTGTATTTACCCTTCACTAATTATTAGGTGGGTCCGTCTCCCGCAATTCCACCCGTGATTTACACCTCTGCCAGTAAATTCCGAATAAGTATCAGGATATAGCTTTCCCCGTTTCTTTACTAGATTCGACTACAATTTATCACTCTCTATAATCATAAAAACAATGTTTGCAGGTGATAGGAGCATTGCCTACATAGAGTAGGGTTAGGATGAAGCAAGATGGATAGAGACTATGTTATGCTACGTATTGGGCAACACGGACCACTATGGTTAAAAATTTCAAATTCTATTCTGTACTGAAATAAACATGCTTAAGATTTTATTTATTTTATTTTATCTATTTTATTCTTATTTTATGTTTCATAACATTATATAGGCCTACTGGACGAAGGCTAAGGGGCTGTCCATTAATTACGTCAACAAAATAGGGAGAGGGTTTGAAAAAGTTTGGCAGTTGTTACAGAGGGAGGGGAGGGGGTCAAGAGAAGTTGACGTCAGCTGAAGAGATACGGCAAACGGCAATGGCAGATTATATATATATATATATATATATATATATATATATATATATATATATATATACTTGTCAAAGTTATTTCTCATTTATTTCAGCGTTTAGAATCATATAGTAGAATTTAACATTAATCAGAAAAGTCAAATTATTGTCAACCATTCTTTGAACAGTACTATACATATTACTAGAGTCATCTTTTATCAAAACCCTGTAAAGTCACTGACTTTAACGATACTTACCCTGATAATGGTGAATTCGCGTATACTTGAGAGTTTGCAGTCAATCCTGTGGAAGAAAAGAATATTTTTGCAGCCTTGAATAACGAATACTAAAGCTAATGAATACACGTCATGTGTTATAATCATTACACTGGCCAACAGTGAAAATGCAACTGACTTTAAAATGGCATAATCTGTAGTATTTTTTATTGTCCTGAACACGTAGGCTACATGTATATGACCATGAAAATTTTTTGTTAGGTCTAGTTTTGAAGATAATTCACATAGCTCATGTTCGATGTTTCGTCATGTAAATTTACCTAATAGGACTATCACAAAATCCCAAACAAGCATAACATTATGAAATATTGCGTCATATTGCATACTACTACCATACTCACATCATCCAAAGTTTATTGCATCGTTTTCTAATGCAATGCACAGGGGCGTCTTTACATGTAAAAATTCGGGCACACTGCCCGGGGCCACGCGCATCTTAGGGACCCTGTGCCACGTGCAAACTACTTTTTATACGTAGGATTACCTTTTCTTATTTTTTGCTTGTCAACATTTAAAAACATTGGAGATTACCTTTTTGCTTGCTTGTCAAAATTGATCTTCACGTCTAGGGCCCCCGAGGCCGCCAGGTGCCCGGGGCCCGCACTGGTTAAAGACACCCTGGCAATGCAGTAATACTGCCAGGCTGCTTTGCCAAACATAAGAAAGTTCAGAAACATATCACTTCTCAAGTAAAGAAGGCATACCATCTTTACTTTGGATGCAAGATTGGGAGCAAGACAAGTCTTGGACCCCTCATATATGCTGTACTACAGTGTACATGTGCAGTGCAGTTGTCATAGTGGCTGAATGGCAAAAGAGTGAAAAGACCATCAATGCCTTTTTGCAGTCCCCATGGTGTGGAGAGAGCCAAGTAACCACACAGATGACTGTTACTTCTACTTGGTTCCTCCTCTTTCCGGCGGGTTAAAGAAACAAACGAAATCGAGATTAGTGTATACCCCAACATTCCGTCAGCATTGAGACCTGTTCCATTTGGTGAGGGTCTCTCTATTCCCGAACCTCCAGCAGAATATCATCTTGATTCGTTGGTTCAAGACGGGGGGAGTCGACCGGTTCTCTCTTAGTCCGTCAGCGACTCAGCATGCAGTGATAAAGATTTCCACTGTGGCACATCATCAACCTCACACAAAATAACAAAGGAGGAACTAAATGACCTGATTCGTGATTTAGACTCCAAGAACAAAGCAGAATTGCTAGGTTCAAGATTCTAGAAAAATTCAACTATCTGGGAAGCTTCCTGACTGGGGACAATGACTGCAACTAAGAAATCAAGAATAGGATTTGAAAAGCCCACGGAGCTTTCAACAAAATGAAGATTTTCTGGAAAATATGAAGATAGCCAACAAGACTAAATTAAAATTATTCCAAACATGGTATATTAAGCATTGTATTATATGCAGGGATTTATCTACACCCCAGTGGGGGAGGGGGGTACACCCCCGGTTTTTGACAGACACCCCCTACTCCTACACTCCTACCAGGGGTGGCGTTGGATAGCACTGAAACAGACATATGTTAAAAGTAGTTTGACGCTGCTGTGCAAAGGTTGTGGACAAATGGAACAGTTTGGACAAGGTGGGAGTGAGTTGAAACAGTACATGGATTCAAAGGCTATCTTGGAAAACTATGCTATTGAATGTGGAGAGTTACTACAGTGGTTTTCACACAGGCTTACTTAGCCACCTAAACCACTTCAAATCACATTATTATTATTATTATTATTATTATTATTATTATTATTATTATTATTATTATATGAAATTATTATTATTATATGAAAAACTAGCCATATTGGACTCAACAATGGATAGTGACACACCTGCAATTTGTGGACACCCCCAAAATTCAAATTCCTGGAAAAAAACCTGATTATATGCATGTGTGACTTGGACTTTAAGCAAGAAGAATAGCCATACACTTCACGCATATAAAATTAAGTGCTACAGAAACACCCCAGGAATCAAATGGTTTGACAAGATCAACAACAACATAGCAAAACAAAGAACGAGCATAGAGAAAAACATCCAAACAGTTATTCAAAGGAAACAACAACTATTTGGCCATATCTGCAGAATGAATGACGAAAGGCTGATAAAAAGAATCATGCTTGGGGTAATGGAAGGCCAGGGGAAGATGGTCTGAAGACCATGAAAAGATTGGATAGACAACATTAAAGAATGGTGCAACTTGGACATATATGAAGTTTACAAAGCCATACAAGAGAGAGATGAATGGAGGGGCAAACTGAAATTGCAATAGATGATGATGATGATGATGATGATGATGATGACTGGAAAAACTAATTGTAATTCTACACATTTGCAGTTACATAAACTATTAAAACAGAGTTTACCTGACATATAATAACTACTTAACCTAGAAGAAATCACCATCTTGCATTAATTTAAAGACAAGTTAAATTCCTCTGTTTAGACTAAATGCAAGTATACAATGAAATAAAATCGGCTGACAAAAGATCACCACAACAGAATAACAACTATAACATATTCACAGATGCAACAGTTTGATAATTTTTTGACTCTGTACTTAGGTGACATACAGTATTTGATGAATTCTTTTGTGCATGTATTGCAAACGTATGGCCTTGCTCAAGTATGAATTCTTTAATGAACTATGATATTACCTTTTTTTACTGTATGCCTGCCAACACACATTTAGCAATCATATGGTTTCTCACCATTTACTGACCGTCTGTAGTTGCAAAATATTCAAAAAAGGTTTTCATTCATAAAACATTTCCTGTCTTCTTTCGTCGTTTTTAAAACCCCTGAGGCACATAAGGTCAGCGAGATGGTTTCATAAAGTTCACATTCTCGCTGACATGTGTATTCGGGCAAGTCGAGACGCAATACATATGTTTATTAAAAATAAAAAAGATCGATGCATTCCTTCTGTCGCACTACCTTTCGTCTTTCGGAAACTGAAAAAGGAAATATTTCGAGAACGTTTAAAACTATTATTACAATGAACTGCCGAACAATTCGCCATGACAATTATTGATAAACCAGATGACCGAAAAACAAAATGTCGGCCCATCTTAAATCGATACTAGCGCACCTAGCGAATGGGTGCTGCTTGCAAGGTATGGTCCATTACAGGTTTTGTGCCAACTGCCAACCAGTGATGGGCACTAGTTGGAAAAAAGTAGTTAAACTATACTTTATTTTAAACTAAATATTTGTAGTTAAACTATTATTTTAACTATTTTTTAAGGTAGTTAAACTATTTCCAACTATTTTGCAACTTTTTTGTAATTTTCTTTTTATTCGATTCCTTTCAATGTAACAAAAAGAACTCGCCGTAATCTATGAAGGCTTACAGTGACGGTTGCAAAAACTCTCGGTGGGGATGCAGTGAAGTTCTAGGAAAGATCCCGCCAATTGTCAAAGGAATGATATGCAAACGGTTTAGAAGAAATCTTTAGATTTAATTTATAAAATATAATGTTGAGAATTGGCAATGCATAAAAGCGATTTTAGTCTGGTTGTACAGAGTCATAGTGCAAAATGAACTGTAGTTAGTCAGTAAGTATTACTGTTAGACCAAAGTACTACCAAGAAATAAATACCAAAATTTTTTCTCAGAAATTCATCAATGCCACACATGCATTTTTTGTGGGCTGGTGGGGGATGCATCCCCAGTCATTCCCAACGTGGAACTGCCCCTGAAGACTAATGCAGGCAGTACTTGCATCAAACAATGTGATTAACTATCACGATCAGAAGGGTCAACAACAATGTCAGCAAGACTTGTGTAGTTCATTTTCATGTTTCAGTACAAAGAGCAATGAGAAATAAACAGTATAATAAAAAAGTTGGCAAAAAGTAGTTAAACTTTTAGTTGTAACTATTTTAAAAAGTAGTTAAACTAACCCTAACCCTGTCATTTAACTGGGTGGTCCCTCTCGAAGGCATTGCTCGTGCTCTTAACGTCCGGTAGCCTGACAAGGAAAAAATGTTATTACCTTTTTACCACACTTGATCTGTACTGTATAACGACATTAATCTCATCATGGATGTCAGCTAATCTCCTTGACCTCACCAACATCCTCGATCTTCTTTTATTATTTATTAATGTCTTGTGCTGAGCCACTGGCCTCACCTGACCGTCAATTTAATTTTAATCGCATCCATATGTTGTCTTCAGACTTCATGTCTTCGACCCTAAATAAAATTACGTTCCAACACTCAATGATTTTTAAAATATGCTGACTGTCTAAAAACCATTACTAAGTGTCGCCACAAGGGGCACTGGGAATAGGGCCCTTTAGGGCCATAACCCCATTTGAGCCTAGACAAACGGTGAGAGTTTTGCAAAACCAATTAGAAAAATAATCAGAGGAGTGTAGGGAGGTAATCGTCTTTAAGTTAAGTTATCATGCAGTCTGCAATATTGGTCCGTGCTTCAGATTATGAATATAATATCACAAAATTCTTTGTGAGAGGAAGTCGCACCCAAGAAACCAATGAACGCCATCCACCTCTTCTAAACTTCTCGTTACTTGCTGCAAATCTTTTGTAGTTTCGTCAGCATTCGCTAGGTGAAACTGGTTGCAGTTGCTCAGGCATTCGCTTCATTAGCTTACGGTGATGAGTTGACCACCAGTGTTTATTCTAGTCACCTTGACTTGGGGGGGGGGGGGAGGTAGACAAAGTCTAAGTCTCCAAAAACCTTGACAAGCAAAAACGAAGGGTTTTCTCCATAATAAAATTAGGTGACAATCAAAAAAGCGGTTTCTCCCTTTTAAAATGTCGTGACAAGCAAAAAGGTCATCCTTTCAAACATTCTAATATTTTTAGCCTTCTCAAATGCCCTGGGATACAAAAGTATCGTCATCCTTGCATTTCCCCTCTCCAATTAAATAAAAGCCCCCCGTCGTCACACTTTTTTTGGATGGGGAGGGGGAGTTCCATCCCCCCATGTAACAGGGCAACCAAAAGCACAATGAAAGCGATTATGTTGCCCTAAAAGTACTCAGAAAATTCATTCAAATTATTTCAAAACTCCAATATTATGTGCATCTGATATTTATCAGTCATCATTATTACTAATGTGTGTGATGTTAAGATTATTGACATTAAGCATAACAATTAAATCATCCAAAATGACACAAATTTCAAATATCTACAAGACTACAACTAAGATTCAGTTATTAAAGAGATAATCTTAAATATATCAATTAATGCAAATTAAAAAAATTAATACAAATTGACTTTGCGGGTAATCCTCAAATAATTGCACAAAATAAATTATAAAAATCAAATAACTCTATGTTTTAACAAATTTCTATCACCGAAAAAGAAAATGGGGAGGGCACATTGGCACCCTCATGTTTCAATGTTTCACTGGCCTCGGCCATTTAACTATCACCAACCATGCACTCAACTACTCTTCAACTACTCTAAGACACGTTCACCTAATATATAGCTATGCAGACAGAAGGCAGAGACAGTATATATATATATATATATATATATATATATATATATATATATATATATATATACACACACACATACAAATATACACCAACAATCTACAGTTGATCCTGTTATTAATATCATGATAAATGCAAAAGAACTACAGTTGAACATATCAGTTTCTCTAAAATAGAACAGAGGCTGAACATGGTTACAACAGATGGAATCCAATGTCACTGAGCAGCTGCAAATTGTTAATTAGACTGAGAATGGTTTGCGTTCCGTTGGTTGCCTGAAGCCTGTTACAACCAGATTCTACAGCAAAATACTTCTTCTAAAAAGGGCAAAAAAGAGTCAACAGACCAGTTTGATTTCATGCAATGGCTGCCTTGATTAAGAAACAGTCAACCCCTGAGCAGGCAATTACATTTCAACTAATCAAAACAGCAAAATATATTCTTCTAAATTATTCTTAACTCAGAAAATTGGTTCACATTTAGACTCTCAGATGAAGTGAATCAATCTCTTACACATAACTACCGGTAATTAGTCAGAGACAGAAAATCGAAAACTCTAAAATCCAGAAAAGGAAAGATTGAAAAGTGCAACACACAACTTTGGTGGTACAGTGTACATTAGACATGTTTAAAAGAGGCAATGTATTGGAGTGTCAAAAACATATCACTCAAACTATTGTGAGTATAATTTAATAACAACAAACTGTGTACTTCTAAATGAAGAAACAAGTTCAAACAACTGCCATGCAATCATCATCATCATCATCATCATCATCATCATCATCATCATCATCATCATCATCATCATCATCATCATCATCATCATCATCATCATCATCATCATCATCATCATCATCATCATCACAACTACTCTCTATGCATCCTATAAATCAAAGGCACAATGCAATTACGTTGAAACATAGAATTATTATTGCTGCAGGAATCTCATTTTAATTCACATAACAATTTCAGTGCAAATAATTGGCTGATCAATAGAAAACAGCACAGACCCTAGAAGACGCAACTCTCCGTGCAATTCTAGCTCGTGTTTCGCTTCATTGTTCATCAGAAACTTTCGATTCTATCTCAGAGACCAGTTAAAGTGAAACAACCTACACAATGAATCAAATACTGACACATTAAAGCAAAAACAATTGTCGAATTCTGAAGTAAAAAGCAAAAGCAGAGATCAACAAAGCATTGATTTTGTCATAAAATAACTCAGATATATAAGACGTCTGTGTCAACCATTTCCTTTGCCATGTTCACTTTAACTTGTGGATATTGTAAGCAACAGCCGCAGTGCATTAATAAGAACAGGGAATCTTGCTGTCACTACATTAACAACTGACATCAAGTCATCAACTGAAATATCAGGCAGAGGAAAATCCATCACATTAAATGTAAAAAATCAAACGAATGTCTATGAAATGACACAGCCTGGAAACTTTTCTTGCTTATTCGATGCCATCAACTTGGAAGCCATTTTTCCAATGTTGGAATGTTGCACAATGGTTCCCTGGACTGGATGCAAAGCAGAGCAAGCGATTCCACTGAAATGTCCAACAACATTCTTTGATTTCAACGCTGGCACAACATTCATTTGATTGTTCCGTCCACAAGACGAATAACCAGATTCACGCTCCGACAGACACGAGTCATTCCAAGCGACGCATTTCAAAGAGTCCATTGAAGAATGATTCAAATTGACGTCATCATCTTCTTCCAAATCCAGAATGGAGCAATCCACTTCCTCGATGACATCCGCAACCTCACAACCGCGAATCAAAACCCCGGAATGTAAAATCTGACCGATGTTGTTTAAACCTATAAGGAAACAAAAGACTTGGTCAAACACACACGCACGCACAAATGCACACACACAGGGCCGTTGAGAGAAAATACGGGCTGGGGAACAAATATTGATTCCGGGCGTCTTGTTTCAAAACCCTCACAAGCAAAAATGGTTATCCTTTATCCTCATATTAAATAAATGCTGACAAGCAACAGTAGCGTCATTTCACACTTTTCTTGGGGGCAAGATAATTTTTTTGGCCAATTTTTGGCAAATGTTGGGCAATTCTTGGCAAATTTTGGCCAATGTTGGCAAATTTGTAAATTTTAGACTTTTTTGCAAATTAATTTTTTGCAATTTTTGGCTTTTGGCGATTTTTTGCACATTTCACATTAATTAATTAATTTAATACATTATACATTATTTCTTCATTTCCTTGGGGGCGTGGTCCCCTGCCCCCCAAATGACGCCCCTGACAAGCAAAAAGAAAAAAGGTCGTCTCATATTAAATAATTGCTGACAAGCGAAAAAGGTCGTCATTTACATCTTTTACATTGAAATAATTTTTGTCTGGTCAGCGCGGGCCCTTTATCGCAAGGCCCGGGTTAAAATATCCCCCCTCTCGTAGGCCCTGCACACACATACACACAAACACACACACACACACTGTGGCCTCAAATTAGTCCCTGTTTAGCACAGCACATCAAAGAAAGAAATCTTCTAAAATCAGAAACAAATCTGGAAGCTGTACCTCCAAATGACTTATTAAATGCAATTTGCATCGGGAAAGAGAGCGTAGATCGTAAGCTGCTGTTCGCCAAAGAATTGGTCATCATCGACAATTCACAATCAAAATGGAGGCTTCTGGAAATTCTACAACAGAAAAAAGGAGAAACTTACAAAGGAACAAGATTTTCCAATATTAAAACCGTTCAGCAAAAGTTAAAAGCAATTGATAAATCTGAATCCACTTATATTGAAAAATAATCACAAACATTAAAATAAATGAAAAGAATTGAAAAAGTTTCTAAAAGCAGAAGATGGACTAAGAAGAAGTGCAAATGATTGTCTCAGTTGCTCAGCTGAGCATAAGATCACAATCGAGTGAATTCACGCATCTTGAAATGGCTTATTCGGTAATTAGAGACATTCATATCTTGGCATCCAAGTGAGATGGCCACTGACATGGCCTGGCATACATGGTTGATATACAGAGCACTCTTTATTATTAAAGCACTACATACACATGCACATTAAAACCCATTAAATGCAACATTAAAATCTGATCAAATTGAAATCATTAGAGGCTGGGAACACTAGAGTCGACTAGACCAGACATTAAATGGCAATGTTTAGGCCAAAGACTATTGCTTAGGCCTGGTTCTATCATCATAATCAGATCCTGCTCTTAAGTAAGTGAAGACTGTAACCGTGGCTCGGTGTGTGATGCGTAAGTCAACGCCGGTCGCATTTGTCTCACAAACATTCTCTTCCAATGTTGAAGGAGGTTCAACCTGTCTAACGCCATGTCCAAATCATAAGTCCCAGGCTGGCCGGGTTGACCCATCGGCGGCTGAAAACTACAGCTACAATTAACAAACACTTCAGAACTATCACAAAGAAACGGAGAAACAAAGTGACAACAACTTTACAAATACGCTAACATCAGGGCCGGAGCTAGCCAATCCGGCGCCCCCCTGCAACTTCGTATTTGGCGCCCCCGGCAGTGACAGAGCAGACAGACTGTTTCCTCACGGATACACCTTAACTTCATGATTCTATTGGCAATATAAACTCACTACTGTATAAACAATCTACGAAACGGACTGCACACATAACGGACTTCTTCATTATAATACAATATAATAATAATAATAATAATAATAATAATAATAATAATAATAATAATAATAATAATAATACAATACCTTTATTTTATAGAGAGAAAAATGCAGCTACTACAACAACTGTGCTTTACGAGCTTTCATGTTAGCAAATCTCTCGTTTAGTTCAGTTACAGTATGTCAAAATTAGAACATAGGCCTACATCATTTTATAGGTAAAACCGTGGGACGCCACCTGAACCCCTTCCAGACGGCTTATATTAGAAATACTTATACCGTTGGAAAGGTCTCGACGAGTAGTATCCAACGACATAAAAATATATTTTAAAATTTTTATTTTAAAAATTGTATTTAGGCTATAAAAATATCGCTGTTACAACGGCCCGCGTGTTTACTTTCCGTAAACCGGCAGAAGGTGTATGAATATTTATGAATCGTGTGACTGCGCTTGTCTTATTGCGCTAAGTTTCGTGCATAAGTCACATGAATATGAATATTCATTACTGTAGTCAGGTCACGTGTGAGTAGATTAACCCATCGGCCTGATTAACCACAGGCGCAGTCACGCGATTCATATTCATACACCTTCTGCCGGTTTACGGAAAGTAAACACGCGGGCCGTTGTAACAGCGATATTTTTATAGCCTAAATACAATTTTTAAAATAATTTTTAAAAATATAGGTGCTTGGTTCACTTTAGGGTGGGCAATGTATTATCCTAAAACCATAGTGAATATAATTCGTCGACGTAGTGCTAATACCATAGGGTTAGGGTTAGAGTTAGGGTTAGAGTTAGGGTACAGATACTTCACTGCGCAATAATACATTGCCCAACCTAAAGTGAACTAGTACCAAAATATATTTTTATGTCGTTGGATACTACTCGTCGAGACCTTTCTAACGGTATAAGTATTTCTAATATAAACCGTCTGGAACACAAAACTGAAACAAAAGGAGCACAAATGCCACGTGTTCGTCTCAATTTAATATATCAAGTAATCAAAGATTACATACATTTGAACACAATATTCTAACTTCGTTAACAAAGAGATACCCGTGCTGCGCGTAGAAATGAATATTCATAAGAGCAGTCAGGTCAAGTGTGACAAATAGCATAACTAGGCGCCGGTTCATAAATATTCATAAGCCTTCTGATGGTCTTGTTTAAATAGTATATGTAATAATAATAATAATAATAATAATAATAATAATAATAATAATAATAATAATAATAATAATAATAATAATAATAATTATGCACTTCTATAGCACCATTTCTAATACTCAAGGGTATCAATTGATGGTACTTTAAATCCATCCGCAAAAGACCAGGTCATTCCAGAGGTCAGTCAGAGGGAAACAGCAAGACAGACTATGGAGGAAATGCTAGTTGGAAGAGATGTGTTTTAAGCCTAGATCTGAAAATGCTCAGTTTATTGGTAGATCTGACAACCAGAGGGATAGAGTTCCAGATTTTTGGCCCAGAAATAGAAAAAGCTCTCTTACCAATTTCAGTGTTTGTTCTAGGTACATTTAACAATGAATCAGCAAATCTTGTTTTGTATTATAATTATAGCTCAATTCTATGTAAAGAACAGTATAGTAGGTTGAAGTAGCTGATCATTTGTGCTAAAGACTTAACAGAGCGCCGTCTCAATAATTGATCACTTCGGAAATTTGGCGCCCCTCAAAAGCTTGCGCCCCCTGCCACGTGGAGCTTGCGGAGTGGGTCGCTCCGGCCCTGGCTAACATTATGGCCAGGCACGTCTGAACGAATTTTCAGCAGAGGGTGCAGATTTTTTAAAACCTTACCATGACAAGCAAAAAAAGTCTTCTTCACGCACAGGCCTGGCTTATTCTTCTTTCTAGGGAGTGCAGCCAAGGGTGCAGTGCATCTTCTTTCCAGAGGGTGCGCTGCACCCCTAAGTTTTTCCAGGGTGTGCAGCTGCACCTTCACTTCATACGGGCCTGATTATGGCCAATAACATGTTTTTCTTTTTTTAGACACAATTTAATATTTTAAACTGCTTCTTGATATTTTATTCAGAATTCACCTGCAACATTTCATGCCTAAATCGTTATTATGATAAAGTCTAATAAAAGAGAAATCAGAGAATTTCTTTACTTTGCAGAGCAAAATTCATCGGCAACTCCATCAACAACATCGCAGTCAGCACCAGACAGTGAAATGTCATCGCATGGAATGGACCCGGCGTCATCCACGGTGGAGCCATACTCAGAAGTCGCTTGATTCAACCTTTGCAATTAATTATAACCAGAAATGTTCTGAGAACACAGAACTTGATCAGCTGTGAGAAAATTCTTAATTTTGATTTCAGCATCAAATTAGAAATAATAATAATAAACAGAAAGTGAAAAAATGCAACAAACAGACCGGTGTCTATCTCTGTGGCAGACTCTGTCTAATTCACACGCCAGTGAATCTGGGTCAACGTACGGTGAGTTCGGATTCTGAACGTATCGGATTAATCTCGTTCGCACCATTCGTTCATTGTAGTCGTCTAGCTGTTGTCTCGCCTCGTGAAGCATTTCTCTGCACTCTGCTGTCTCCAATTCCGATTTCTCCAACTGAAATTTTGGAAATATTACTTCTGTTAATCAATTCACAAAGACTTTACAGTTTGTTAAGTAAAAATTAACAACAGATCCACTACATAAATTATTATCAGATTGAAAAGGAAAGAGATCTTACCAGGAATCTATAGAAATCAGACTTCATCCGATTTTTTTCCAGTTCCTCTTTCAACTCTTCTGCTTCAAATTCAATCTAACATAACAAAAACAAAATTCAATTGATTCTGCTGATAAATTTCAAATCAATATATTAAATAAGTCTCGTTGAAAATGACTGAGATCAAAAAATAATATACAAATGCGAAAAAATATAAATACTGTTACACATAAATAAAATGATAATGGTAATGTTGAATTCTCTGCCATGAAACATGTTCAATCGGTTTCTTTTCTTACAGTGATGAGCGAGTGACAATTAGGAGTGAACAATTTGACTAAGTTCGCTACACAGTGACTTCAGTTAGATTCGAACCCACTACCCTCCGGTTGCAAGGCAAGAAGTGTACCACTACACCACCGCGCTCGGCCATCTAGCGAATACCAAAGTTATTATGGCCATCTAGCGAATTTAAATAGGTCATTCTGGCCATCTAGCGAGTATCATTTATATATATATATATATATATATATATATATATATATATATATATATATATATATTTTTGTCCACCGAAAGACGAGTTCACGTTCAATTAGTATTTTGTCACTCGGTAATGAGTGACAAGGTTCCCTGTGCCTTTCTCACTGACAATTAGTGGAGGAAAACTTGTGCAAGAGCACAATGCATTTGCAAGGAGCGGATTCGAACCCGCCACCATCGGAGTGCATGGCAAGAGTCCTACCACCATTCCACCATATTTGGCCATCTAGCGAATATCAAAATAACCGTTCTGGCCCTCTAGCGAATGTCAAGTAAAGTATCTTGCTAGTGTGAAATGACCGAGTTCCGGTACAAATTAGTATCTTTCCGTCCGGTGATGTACTCATCACCATTTGCTTTCTCAAAGACATTTACATGTATGATGTACAGTATATATACTGGACTATTTATATAATGCCGTAAGCATAGCATAACCAAACACAAGTGTGTCGTGTCATACAAGGGTTGAACAATTTGCCCAATGACACATCTTCTTAGTGAATGCTGTTCTCGAACTTCTTCCTTAGTTAGGCCACGGCACAAGAACTCTGCAGTAGCCACGGTCAGATCCAAATCCACTACCCCTCCAATTGTACGGCAACACTCTGGTTCACTGATTAACTGCACCGCTTACAAATAATATGAAAATATGCAAAAACAAAAGCAGCTCCTACCGCCAACAGGCGCTCATTCAGTCCCTTTATATCTTTTCTAAGCGCCATTTTGGATTTCTCAACTTTTGCTATTTCTGCGTCTTTTGACTCCAAGGATTCCTGCAACGAAATGAGTTTCTTTTTCGTCTTCTGTTGTTCAGAGACCAAATGCCTTTCGCGAGATTTCAGCTGAGAAACGAGTTCGGAAATGAGACAGTTAAGGTCGCTGTTCTCCTTTTGCAAATCTTTCAGTTTCACTCGAGTTGAAGCGTCCATGGAAGCTGACGCACTTCATGCAAAAACAAGAAACATTTCATCCGAAACTTAAATGAAATAAGACACTTTACATTAGCAATAAATTTATTATCCTTACTTAATCACTTTTATTTGCTTTACATTTTCTGCTGACATTATCCTGTGTTGGATTTTTCCGTTCTCCTGCAGATGGTATTTTATAGAATTTCCTTTCGTACATTCACCCATAAATCATAATCCTTCATAATTTTACTTTGTCACACAACTGAAACTACGCTCGATTCCTTCACTCAGACGTCGCCCTAGAGTCTTTGGGGCCCAATACATCAGGCAACAGAGGGGCCCTCAGTCCCATGATTTATAGAGTCGACTACCTACCAATGGAGTGGTGCATCCACACACTTTGACATTTTCATGTGAAACATCTAAAACTCTTGATGAGGAAAAAAGCTCATCCTCTCAAATGTGGTGACTTCTTTCTTTCTCCACGGTTTCACTATCCCCACCCACCCACCCACCCATCCACCCATTCCAACCTATCAACGGATTTGGACGAATTCCATGACCGGTCCTAAGCCGAATTTTTCATAGTTTGAAACATAAGGCCGGGTCTGTCTTCACTTATAACATTTCTTTTCTTTATGAAAGTATTTTTGGTCTCTGTGTGTGTGTGTGTGTGAGGGTATTTTCTCCTCACATCTTACTTACTCAGCAAGTCTTCTGTTGTCGTTGATTAGGTCCTCCACTCTGTGGTCAGCATCTGCCAGTTGACATTCAAGGTCCCTCAACTGGTCCAGCAAAGAGCTGTTGCGAAATGACAGCTGCATCATCTACACAACAACAAAAACAAAAACAACAACAACAACAATTAATGAATACAGCAGGAGAAAACAATTACAGTAAAAGGAAACTAAACTCAACCACTTAAAAAACAACTCCTGCAGGACACATGAGACTCAATCACAGCTCAAGCAACAGTAATCTAATGTTGAAATGTATTAAAAATTCTTCAACTCTTATCAAGTTCGGCAAGCAAGCAATTACAACTATTAAAACCCGAAAACACACACACACGCACGCACGCACACACACACACACACGCAATTTGAAAACCTCTTCGCTGAGGCGCTGTTGTTGTTGTGGGTGGATTTGCTCTTTCTTTTCATCCTTTGTCTTGTAGTAGATGTGGAGGAGAGAACTGCTTGCCTTTGCCAACAGATGAATCAACTGCTCTTGCTATTCAAACATTCAAACCATTCTCTTAACTCTGCTTCAAATAGAAACATATCTTTAATTTATAAAGCACCAACGGTAATGAATTGACAGATTGTAACAGGAATAGAGACAGAATGAATATCAGTCCTGGTTTCCTCTTAAGTCTCTCTTTCCCCTCCCCATCCTTGGGACTTCCCTGCTAATAAAATTCTCCTTCAGACAAAGTGAAAGGTCAGCATCTGACCTTTTGCAGTTTGTCTTGTAATGCCTGAAGGTCATTTGGATGACCTTCAAAAGGCTCCGTTTCTTCATCGGCGATCCAGTTACCTTTGAAAAACAAAGCAAGAATCAAATGCAGAATCTATGAATACGGATCAGCCACATCTTAAGAGAAGATGGAAACTGACAGGAAAGAGGAGAGAGAGAGAGAGAGAGAGAGAGAGAGAGAGAGAGAGAGAGAGAGAGAGAGAGAGAGAGAGAGAGAGAGAGAGAGAAAATAGCAGAAGAAGAAGCAAACAGAAGACAAAAGGCAGGACTGGTGAACATAAAAAATGGGAAACTGGAGAATTTAAGTGAAAGGAAAACATCACAAACAATTGACAACAGAAGTGTGTGTGTGCGTGTTTGTGTGTGTGTGTGTTACTTCTTGAAAAGCATAAAGAACATTTTGCCAATAACAGGATAGCCACATGCATTGAATTCACAACATTCAGAGGTCATCTGAGTGGAATTCACATTGACAAGAAGGCTAAAATAAAAACCGGACGATCTCATGGCCTCACACATCCAGCAGAATATACACAAATACATCAGAGAACTCGGCTTATGCAAAAGCTTCTGATGACAGGGAGCACATTAGCCGTTGATCAGCTTCACTGATTTCAATGAAAGACTCTCAGCCATGCACTGAATTAAAACCATTGACTCTGTGAGAGCAAAGTCAACACTGAGATGTTAACACAAGACATTCATGCAAAGAACCCCAAGAAACACAAAAGATCTCCAAAGAAGACTCCTCAAAATGGCGATAAAAACCGATTGAAATCACCAATGAAAAAACCCATCAGCTGTTTAGAGTCTGAATACTGTCTGCATCTGAGAGTCATGCCTGTGCTTGATATAAGAAATTTTCATATTTTCCTAATTGTAAAGTGCTATTCTCTTTGGCCTTTTTTCCATGTTTTTAACGCTGTAGAAATTGACTTATAAACTACCGGTGAACTAAGAAAAAAGAAGGAAAAGGGAGAATATGCTAAACACTACATTAAATTACCAGAACGGATATGATATCAGTGATATCAGACACACACACACACACACACACACAAATAATTCTCAATCTCTGACATAAAGTACAGTGTAGGGTGTTGTAGAACAGTGCTATTCAAACTGTGGGTTGCGACTCAGTAGCCACGGAGGTTTATTTGTCACTGGGTGGCATGGATGCAAGAAATTTATTTTGAAATTTGAAATAATTAAATGGAGAATAAAGTGAAACCCATTTGTGTCCCTCAAAAGAGAAGTGAATGTTAATCTTCAAAATAAAGTTGCTTCAGATTGCTGCTAAGAAGCAGTTGAAAACAATGTTTGACTCTTCAACAGCTCCGGCTGACAATGTTCTGAAATTATTTTGTTCCATTTCCATGCGCACTTATTTGTGCAAAACTGACTTTTCAACGATGACTGCAATTAAACGAAACACAGGAACAGTCTTGAATATTTCTATCTCCATTCTCTGAGTCCACATTTTGTCCACAATTGAGCCAAGATCAGATTAACTGGTGACTCAGAAACAAGCCCAACACTGTTCTCATCAAATGTTAATTGGTGTTATATCCACAGACACAGACTGTTGGCATAAACTTATATCATCTTCACTTTCTGGCTGCATGGCGGCAACAGTTAGATACAAAACATTTCCACTTCACTCTCGATCTTGCACTAATCTGCATCCTTCAAAAATCGATATGTTCTTTGCTTCCAGATCTTCTTTGATGTTATCCATCCATCTTTTTCTCGGTCTTCCTCTCCCTCTGTCTCCTTCTACTTTGTCCTATGCAGTGCTTTGTAGGCCCATGTATTGTTGTCCATTCTTTTAACCCCTTAACCGTGTATTTAACTGTAACTCAATGTAAAATGGACGGATATATCTGGGGTCCCCAGTTAAGGGGTTAACATGTCCAAACCAATTTAATCTCCTTTTGCGTTCTTTATCGATAATTAATTATTGTTTCTGTGGCTCCTGTCTGTTGCCTGATGTCTTCATTTCTCAATTTTTGATATTTTCTGATTCCCATTATTTTTCTTAGACAGCTCATGACCTCTGCAACCATTACAACTTTTTTTATCTCATTTTTTTATTACCCAAGTTTCCGATCCAAATAAAATTTAAGGTATTACTAATGTATTGTACAATTTCAGTTTTGTATTCATTGTTAAGCGTTTGTTCCTCCATAGTGTTCTCATTCTTCCCATTGTTTGTGAAACTTATATTAGGACTCCATTACCAGTACTTGAGACCTCACCACTACCGGTATTTCATTCAAGTTTACACCCACAGACGGAAGTTATGCATATGCTTCTAAATAAAACCAAATAACTAGGTAAATCACTTTTATTGCAAAGCTAAGCATTGGCTTAAATACTTCTATATGCTAATCGAAAATAGAGGATTTGATGCTAATGATGGTAAATACAGTTATCAGAGTAACCATTAAACTGTGAAGAGTGACTCAAATTTCTATTCCAAAGACAACACTCAAGTTGAGATTCCTTTTATGAAAGCAAGAGAATTAGGTAAGAGAAATAAATAGTGTTATGGCAAAAGCTTCTCAATTGCATTGACATTCCTATCAGTAGCTGTTCTGTTGTTATAATTCTTTGTTATTGGTCACAGATGCAGAAAAGCAAATATCGGGATTGAGTGAACAGAACATGACGCTGGAATAATCATGACCACCACTGGAAAAGCAAAGTTCATCAAGGCAACAAAATGACATAATTTGAATATTTATGAAAACCTTCACATTATGAATATTAATTTGACCCATAAATTTTATTCACACTGTCTTACAGATTTTGCATTAGTGCTAAATCAGAATTACATTTGACATCAAGCAATGCAATGTCTTGCTCTGTTTTTACGTATGTATCAAAAATTTACTATTTTCAAGAAAAGACATAAAATCAAATCCAAATCTTAGACTGAAAAATAGTCAAAAAAGAGATACAGGTGTCTGAAGACAGAAATATCAATCTAACCACAGGTAATAAAAAGGAGAGACACTAACAGATCACTTGAAGGCAAAGCAATTTATATCTACCTTGTCAGGTAGTTAAATGAGTTACAATAAAAATACTGTTTCATTAAAAACACAATTGAAACGCCAATTATATTCATAGATAAGAGATCCTGATAACAGCCCCTCCCCCACTCCTCCTCCAATTGCCAATTCCCAATTGCCTCTGAATCTCTTTAGAGCACTGAGACCAAAGTCTAAGAGCATGAGGCAAAGTGTACCCATTGCACAATCACTTCTAAGCCACAAGTAGTATACCAGGTACACTGAAAGAATGAAACATTTGTTAGGTATTTGAGCTTATAAGGGTAACACTTCAACTGATAATCACCTGTCTAGTTTACCTGTTAATTGAGAGTGTCACTCATTGGCCAGGCTTTAAGAAATAAATGCAAGGCAGGACTGAATGGTTACCCTTCCAAGTAAAAACCCGGCCCAACATTGCTTAACCCAGCTTGACAAAAGCCCAATGTTCTCAGCTTCTCATTCAACTGAAATCAATGCAAACATTGAAGGCAAACACCTCAATGCATAAATGGCACATTCCAAAAAAATTCCTAAAAACTATTCCAATGCAAATTGGATCTTCAACTGAGACGCCACAAAACTCTCCATTTACCCTCCACCCCCCACCCCACAGCCACTTCCTGAAGGTTGGTTCCCTTGGCAACTATCTCACCTGCTGCCGACAGGTAGAAACACCAATTGCCTACGTCATCACTACTCAGAATCTGTGGCCTACCTACACTTTACCTGAGTTCTTAATTGTAAATGCTACAACGGCTTAGAGTCAGGACATGAGGAGCCAACTCATCAACCCATTCACCAACAAAGTCATTCATAATGCAATCAAGAACAGTCACAGAACAACAGGACACCAAAATAACAAATAAACAGATTCCTGCTCCTGTCTCAAAATGCAGATCAAATAAACAATGGCTTGAATGCCAGAATTTTTCATGTTTTTCATGAACATCATTCATTTCTGTCAGTAATTTCACCCGATTAAAAGTGCTAAGAATCAAAGTGCTAAGAATCAAAGTGCTAAGAATCAAAGTGCTAAGAATCAAAGTGCTAAGACCCCGGCTTCCACAAAACCCTTGCACCAGTGAATGCATTTGAGAGAATTCACTACGCGCATAAATAAAATATAACCAGACAATCAGTTGACAATGAACTTCTGCTTACTTACCCACAAGTTCTATGATTGGTTCCAACTCAGCAGAAACATCAGAAACATAGAGTTCTTCATTCGCTGATTCAACCAGAAAATCATCATCATCACCACGATTGGTGTCCATTGGCAACCAATCAAAGATTCATTTTCTACAAAATTTTAAAAACTATAAAAACTTTATAACACATAAGCATTTGGTGCGCTGGCTTCTTCCACGTCCAATTATTTCTGTTATTTTATTGTAAAATTAACAAGCAGCTGTAAAGTTGAAACGAGTTCCTCACAGTTCCATTAAAAATCAAACAAGAATCAAACAGCAACAATTATTTTACAACTTTATTAGGAATTCTCCTCTATTCTCATGAATAAAAAACTGATGAATTAATCAGGTCCGTAGGAAGTGGGGGTGCAGCCGCACCCCTTGAAAAAAATAAGGGGGTGTGCTGCACCCTTGGAAGATCTTTTTGCCTGTCAGGATTTTTGAAAAGAGGATAAAGATAGGGTGATGACCTATTTGCCTGTCAGGACTTTCAAAACGAAGATAAAATCTGCAGCCCCTGCTAACAATTCGTTCCAACGAGTCTGACATTCATGAAAGCAGTTCATGTGCAAATTTCTCTGTCAGTCATTTCATTTTATTTGTATAAATTCTTATCGTTTTCATTCTATCTGTATCATTTTCATTCTATTTGTATCAGGCCCATATGAAGTTGGAAAAATTCAGGGGGTGCAGCACACCCCTGGAGGCCTGTAGGAATCTGCAACCCCTGGAAAAAAGAAGAGGAAATTCCGTACGTGATTACCTTTTTTGCTTGTCAGGGGTACAAGAGAGTAAATTCAGTGTGCGAAGATCTATTTTTGCTTGTCAGGAAGCGCGATTACCTTGATAACCTTTTTTGCTTGTCTAGTTTTTTAAGATGAGAATTTTTTTCTTAAGAAAACCTCAAAATCTGCACCCCCTGCTGAAAATTTGTTCCGACGTGCCTGATTTGTATCATTTTGTATCATTTTTATTCTACCTGTATCAAAGTTAGAGCAAACAGATCCCATTTACAAGTCCCACGAGATGAAAACACATATCATGATCACATCGGTTGAATTGCATTTGGAAATTCTATCAAATGACATTTAATAATTAACGGACAGAAACCAATCATTCACTGATTGATTTGAGAACATTAACCTGGCCACACCTGTCACTTGTTCAGGTAAAGTTCTACCTGAACTAAAACAATGATTTTTTCTAATTAGCTCTGGAAACTAAATGAAAACTTTTTACCAGAACTACGGTAGTTTATAATAACTATTTATACACACACATACGTGTAAATATATATATACACATACATATATAATTATATATATCTATATTTTATGACCTCGGTACTTAATTTGTGAATGCTTATGAAGAAAAAAATTGTCAGAGAAAATTACGACATGTGTGTGTATATATATATATATATATATATATATATATATATATATGTACGGTGTATATATCTACCATGTATGTATGTATGTATGTATGTATGTATGTATGTATGTATGTGTATAACTGTATATATATACATATATATACATACATATATATATACATACTACTTCCATCATTCTGCTCTTATCTGCATGGTTGTTTCTAAATCTACCTGTGGTTTTTCCTCTCCCTCTTTCTGCCTCTCCCTCTGTCTGCCTCTTTTATTATCTCTTACCTGGTCTGGTCCCATTTCTTACTTTAGCCTAACTCTCCTGAAATCCCATAAATCTTTCTAATTACATTTCAAGAACACTTTAATGAGGCTGTTCCATTTAATTAAGGACAACTCAGAAAGAAGAAAAACCGGCAGAGAAAGAACTGGTCATAACAGGTAGACACAGCAAGCACACAGGAGACAACAACCGTTGAGGAATTTCAGTTATAATACATCAAAAGACTCAAAATAAATGATCATCTCATCATAAATTACACACATGCATCAACTGACACAACTCAAAGCAATGGTTGATCTGTGCAATGAATAAGAACTCAGCATCTTCTGAAATCATATTTACATTTATATGACTCAAACCAGAGACTATTACTGTTGTAAGTAAGACCTTCTATGGAAATCTATTTTATTTACGTATATACCAGAGCTATGTCAATTATTTATTAAAACAGACCCTTCTTTAAACCGTCTCCTTCAGTAGTATGGGTACTGCAGTCATCAGCAATCAATTGTAACGACCCTTACACCAATGGGTAAACAAAGAGGCGCCATATAAGTACTGTGTCTATGCCTTCGCTGTTTTCACTCCATTTTTTTCGACCATGAATAACTATATAGGGCAACCTCCTCCAAAGATAAGGACATACAAAGTCCTCAGTTTGGCTGGAGTCCATTTGAAGCAATCGATATGCGTAGGCAAGGCTGATAGATTAATTAATCGGTGTACCTCCTCCACCCAAACAGCGACAACCGCCCCAACAACGGTGTGTCCCTGTACTCTAAATCTCACACTCACATTGGCGCTACATAATTGAAATTATTAACTGCGCGACATAGAAGTCGTTCATTGCGTTCAGTTTATTTAAAGAGCGAAAACTAAAGAGGAACTTACGGGAAATGGTTCACATGTTTGATCGTTTCACGTAAACACAGACTTCGTTCAGAAGAGACGAATGGATTCTTTCAACCGAGTCTAATACTGTCTCATCTAATCACATTTAATAGAAACGAAAGACTACGATCACTCGAATGAAGCTCTCTCTTTCGCTCAATTTCAAATCAAATAATCGCCCTCTAATCAAGCGAGCACCTGCCACAGCAACGACAGGCTTCACAGCATACCACCACATACAGGTGATTGACAGACAAAACAACGACCAATAATTTAGAAGATGCTGAGTACTTATGAAGTATTATGAACAAACTCTATGGCAGTCTGCAAAGAACCATGAAAATCATTACTCACTGGAAGTAGTCCTCCTGTTCTAAGGTAGCAAAATAAGGCAATTTCCGCCATATTTGTTCAGTTTAAGACAACCATTACCTTAAAACTTCTAATATTATGGTGTCGTCCATCCTCATTGCTGAGGGTAGGAGGCTAAGGAAGCACTGCCAGTGCTTACCATGCCTATGCCTGGCATAGTATGCCAGGCATAGGCATGGTAAGCACGCGCCTAAGACCCCGCGAAACAGAGGCCGCGGCGGACCGCGGAAAACAGTTGAGTTTTTATTGCGTATCAATGTAGTTGTACGCGCTCATATACCTATAAAATTCACTTAATCAAGCAAAATAATAGTTGATGACCTTTATTTGCTTGTCAGAATTTTCCGAAGTTGGAAATCATGGGAACTATAACCCCTTTCGGAAAATCCTGGCTACGCCACGGGTCATCGCCGCTTTTAGGTGTTTAAAAGAAAGGTAGTCATTATTTTTTAATGCCTAGGGCCCCTAATTTGTTGACACGGCACTGGGCATGCTGCCTGTGTGGCGCAACGTCAGTCCGTCAGATACCGCTCCAGCGCGTAACCCACTCTGTCATCTTTCGCCTCTTCTATTATAAGAAATTACTCTATATCCAGACTGAATTGAGTCCAAGCATGTTCGAAGCTGTGATAAACCTAGAACAAACACTGAGATTGGTAAGAGAGCTTTTTCTATTTCTGGGCCAAAAATCTGGAACTCTCTCTCTCTCTCTCTCTCTCTCTCTCTCTCTCTCTCTCTCTCTCTGGTTGTCAGATCTTCCAATAAACTGAGCATTTCCAGATCTAGGTTTAGAACACATTTCTTTCAATTAGCATTTCCTTCATAGTCTGTCTTGCTGTTTCCCTCTGACTGATCTCTGGAATGACCTGGTCTTTTGCGGATGGATCATGGATTTGAAGTACCTCGATTGATACCCTTGAGTATTAGAATTGGTGCTACAGAAGTGCATAATTATTATTGATCAGCCGTGTAATTTTACAGTAATCACACTTAACAAAATGGCGATAGACTGGATTTACCTGATACACTTTCCTAGTGGTGATTAGATGCCGTCAGCGTAATAGCGACCGCGCCGACAGGGAGAGGCAAGATGGCGGCTGCGGCGACGGCACGCATTCAGCCGAAGAAGCAGACCCTGGACGACGCTTACGCCCCTCCGGCCAACTTCCTGGAGATCGACATCGTCCACCCGGAGACTCACGGCATCGGAAAGAAGCGCTACACAGACTACGAAATACGAATGAAGGTAGACAAACAGGCAGAAAGACAGGACTCCGCCCCTCATCTCTATTCTGATAAAAGTATTTCCCAAATGTGCATTTATGTAACCTGTTGTTTCGTCGTTATCTCTTACGAGATCAGACCTTATCGTCTCCCATTTGCCAAAGGTTCGAAACTCTACCATTGATCTGCCGTGTAGTTTGTTGATGAAATGACGAAAGCAGAAATTTCCGCCCCTGAGATCAGAGTAATTTGTTGTTTTCAGACGAATTTGCCCGTTTTCAAAGTGAAGGAGTCGAGCGTTCGTCGACGATACAGTGACTTTGACTGGCTATCCACAGAACTTGAACGAGACAGCAAGGTCTAGATACAAATCGCTTTAATTTCTTTCTGAAAATTTTGCTTAATAGCTAATTTAACCGCAAATTTACAAGAGGTACTTTACAATTAGGCTTTATGCTTTCTAGTATTAACAGAGTGTTTTAGTTTAAAAGAGGTCGCTTATGACCCTGAGACAGTGAGATCCAAGACTGCTGCTGAGTGCATTAATCAAAGATGAAAACCAGAAGTGGTCTTTGAGTTTTGGTTTTGTTGTCAGGTTGTGGTGCCTCCGCTCCCTGGTAAGGCGTGGGGCCGTCAACTTCCATTCCGCTCGGACAATGGTTTATTTGAGGAGGAATTTATCGAGGAAAGACGAAAAGGACTTGAGCAGTTCATCAACAAGTAAGAATTACAAGTTACACTGTACACAATTAGGAGTAAACGGGATGTACACCAGTGTATTTTAGCAAGTAAACTTGCCTAATACCACAGTCAGTGGTATGTCTGGAAATCTTAAATGGGATCAAATGCCTCATCTTTACATGATGTTTACAAGCGCTGGGTTGTTACAATAACTTAGGGATGGGGGAAGAATGCTCAATTGGGGGTCTTAGTTGCCCTATCCACCCACGTAGGACTGCCACTGACCTTAATGCATCAAATATGTTGGTAATTTATTATAGTGGTTCATTTAGTGTAAACCCTGTTAAGAGGACGCTTCTGTCTGGAGCGTTTCAAGATTCTAGATACTCTGTTGCTATGATCAGAGTGTAATGTAAACTGCTTTTAAGCGTATTATTTAATTTGGTTGCAGGGTTGCTGGTCACCCTCTGGCCCAGAACGAACGCTGTCTTCACATGTTCCTTCTCGATCCAATCATTGACCGCAATTACGTCCCGGGTAAAGTGCGCATGACGTAGATTCCTCCACACAGACGCTGGTGCACCAGCCAATGTCACTGACGCTCGATTGTGATCATGCCCGTTGTAATCGTATTGTCGTATGAAATCCTATTTGTAGCTTTTGTACATTGGCTTTGTAGATAACAATGAACCAGTCTAGGGGCAAACAATTGTTCTTTTGTACTGAAACAATTTTGAATTTCTCTAAGATGAGATTTGAATATTTTATGCTTGAGGTGATAAATTAAAAATTTTGTAACAAATAATGTTATTAATAGCATAAGGGTCCAATGCTAAAACTCTGCAATAGTTTACAAGTGTTAAGAAAATCTTAATTCTGATGCTTTGCTTTGTTCCTGTTCAAAAGATGTCCTTAATATTGTTTTGACAAAACTGTTTATTTTGAATAAAGACTTCAGTGTTATTCTTTCCAAATGCAGTCTTTTTGAATGTTAGATTGTTGCTTCATAGACTGGTTCCATGCACCCAAATAATTAACTCATGGTCTTCATACTTTACTGTAGCATGATTCTGGATCTGTATTGACTGTTTTGTGTATATACAAGTAATATTGGTTATTACTGATTTATAGCAAAACATAAATGGTGTGTTTTGTGATTTGCTGTTTCTTTTGGAATAAATGATTCACTGTATATACTCCCCAAGGTATTGAGGCTGGTAAAGCCAGTATCCTGTTTACAAGCAAACACACATTGGATTGATCCAAATGGATATCTTCCCTTTTACCATTTAAACAACAACAGACCCAGCCACATGGCGGCTTCTATTCTGGAAAGAACGGATGCAATGTCTTTACTCTGAAACTGTACCAAAGTCTGGACCATATGCAGGAATTACTATTCCTGCATAGGCCATATAAAAGTACAGTGCTAAGATGCCATCTGACACTTGTCCTTCATGGTACAAAAGGAAATGTGATGATTTAAGGTATTAACTATTAAAGCCCATTAATTTATTGCCTGTTTTACAATTATTTTGGAGAAACTGACGGTAATTCTCCCAATGCAGACCTGTATTGCATTCTAGGCTCAATCAGCCCCCTCCCCCACCAAACCACACAACTGCTGTTATCCATATCTGCAGAAGTACCTTGTACAAGATACAGTAAAACCTCTTTAAAGAGGTATTACTGTAGATGGATTGTGGCCAAATCAGCTTTGTACACCAAAAATATGTCAAAAAGCTAAAAGGATTTTCATGACTTCTATTTCATTTATTAAATTACAAGGACACCTGCTATGCACACATGGTAACACTGTACTTCTAAGTGCCATAACTCTGACTACACAGTGTAGCACTGGCTGCTGCTATCTTTACAATTTTACACTCGTAAAAGTCAGATTACTCAAGCATGCTTTGATGAACAGTTCAAATCATGAGATTTACACATGTCCTTCACAAAATATATCACAATTTAGAACCGTCACAGGTGACTATTTGGCATAAAAGACGACACAAATAGAGTGCTTACAACTAATCTCAAATATCATAGACGGTCAATGATAGCAAGACATGGAACATAGTTCAAGGTTTGCAAATTCGGTCTAAAGAATTTATTTTAGTTCATTGAGCATAACCTTCGGTTCAGAGAGCTGCACATTACAGACGTGGAATATGAATTGAACAACTGCTAAAATCACATCTTTTCAGCATTCGCTTTAAGTTACCTTTGAGCTGAATAGTTTCTGCATAAATAGCCATTTTTACAGCAGCTGATACATACGACACACTGATTATCTCTTATCTTGAATAATGCAGATTGTCTCAAAGTTTAAATTTCAAAGCAAAATTATGTTACCATAAAACCATTGCACAATAAGTGAACACTGACACATGTGTTGGTGCAGAATCTGGTAAATTTGTTGGTTTCCTTCACAATAGGGCTTGTCTATGCCATCCGCGGCTGAATACAGATAATTACTGTATCACTGCCCATTGACTTAAGGTCTCCTTGTAGCAACCGACCAATTGTATAATAATGACATAGAATGGCCATATTCTATGACAAGGCCACATGCAACACTGCCCCATGTACACACAGAGACTGTGTTGGTCAGTAAGAACAGCCATTGAGTTTTAAAATACAGAAAACTAATCACAATAATATGTGATAGGATCAATAATTAATTATTACTTGTCACAAAATCTGACTCACTTACTTACATTTAAAAAGATTTTCTGATGATTTCACATCCAGTTTAAACCAAATTATAAAATATTTTCAGAACAATTATTCCAGTATTTATGGCACATACAATTGTACCAAACATGGAAACACAAATTTACAGATAATAAAGATATAGGAATCAAGATTGCGTCAAAAGACGAGAAAATTCACGAATATATTTAAATCATTTAATTCACTCAAAATTAACGAGATTAAGCATCTCATGCGATTAGCAGAATCTTAACTTCCACCTGAAGAAAAAAATAGGAATTCTTTCTCCTCTGGAAACGACTATAAATAGATTGGAAGTGGATGTCCCTCGGTATTGAAGACAAAAGCATCGAGTGGAATAAGGTCATGGTCGTCGGAAAACAGAAGGTAGAGATACTTGAGAGTTTCTGCTATCCAGAAGCTTTCCATCTTGTTTTTTGTTCCGACGTTGTTGACGTTCTGTACGTTTCCGATGGAAGTGTAGCCTTCCTCCAGTCGCGTGTGCTTTTCAAATGCCTGGAAGATCTCCCAGCCCCAGTCCTGATAGGTTTTGTTTCCAGTCAGTCGGTAGAGATAGAAGAGGCTCTCTATCGTCTCCGGTCGCTGTAGATTGTGTGTGTCGGCCGGCTGACAGAAAAAACAGAAGTCGTGTGATCATCGTGGAAAAGAAACTACTCACTTTAAGAGTGCTACAGTGCCTTAGGGTTAACCCTAACCCTGTATAAAGTAAACCATAAAAAGATTAAAATATCAGTACATCATAACTGCTAATGAGTCAAAAATATCCGAATGCATACATAAAGAAATCTCATGGAATGTTCACGTCCAAAGACCATTCAAAATCCAGACTGATTAAATGAAATTCCGAATAACCAATCAGAATTTCTCTCAGCTGACTGTTTCCTCAAAACCAGTCGAAGTAAAAACAAAGTCCATAGGTGTTCCAAAACTCAATGAGTCGATAAAGAAATCACATATAATTATCTGTGTCTAACCTTGACATAGATATCTTCAAGACCGCTTGGCGCTGTGTTGAAGTAGACGATCTCTGGGCTCAGTCCGGTCGCCATTTTGCGATACATTTCGTAGCACGTCCGAGTCAGTTGCTGTCCGAGAGCCAAGTACTCGTCAGGAAATCCATTCCGTGCAGCAAGACCCAACGTTCCCCCCATGAAACACACCAAATGGTCCTAAAACACCCAACAGAACATCAATGCAGATGACAAAGTGTAGACTGCCTAACAACCACAGCCATATTACTTGTCTATTGCAAGTCCCAGTGAGCAGCGGAAAGACATCGATGCCATTTGACAACAGAGACACAGTCTCTGATCAGGACTTCAATTGAAAGCAACTATCAAACAATAAGCCGTGATATGACCATGCCAAGGAAACTAAAACAGTCACTAAATATCAGTCGAACAGCTCCAAAATTTCAGAATTTGTTTAGGAGACAAGAGTTTTACACAAACCATCTTTGGACTGAAACTTCGACCTGAAAGAAGTTCTCCAATGTATAGCAGATTATTTGGAACCGAATGCCTCAGAAGATGCTTCTTCATGCCTTCAATCGCCAACTGAAAATCATCACGAACCCTTCAAAAGAAACCGAAAGACATCAACACCAGCAACCACAAAGCCATAGACTACGTTTTCTACGAACCTCCCTTTCTAAAAAGTTCATCCAACTGTTTGGAACGGCTCCAGAGAGAACAAGAGAACAACTGACAAGTTCATAACGACAATGCAGGAATGACACATTGAACAAAGATACAACAGATGATGATGATGATGATGATAACTAGAGCTACATAAACAAAGTGAAAAGCCCTGCAATGGAACACAGAGTTTTCGTACATGTCATTGTTCTGGCCGGTCTGAAGCCACATTTTAAGCAGGTATTCGTAGTAACTGTCGCCACGGGCACCGAATGTGATCGTCGACGACGACCGAAATTGGCCTGAATTTGCGTTGATGAATATCGGAACTAGGCCGTCCATCTTCGGCAGACTGTGGACGTGATGCGTGACGGCATTGACAGCGTCCTGCAAAAGCCACAATCCCATTTTGTCAACAGAAGCACCTGACAAGGTACACTGCTCAGCCAACTGCTAATCATACGACACCAGCAAAAACAAACTAAAGTAAAAAGTAGCAAATGATCTATAATCTATTAACAGACTCATACAATAGAAGCGTCATAGAAGCAATAGCAAATGAAAAATAAGCCATACTTTGTAAAATGAAAATTATAAGATATCAGGTGATAAACAATGCAGTGAGCAAGTGAATACCTCGTATTTGGAATCCTTTGTCTGTCGAGAGAGATCAATGAATTCCAGTTGGATGGTTGTTACTTCCGATGTGCTGCTGTCCGGACCCCAGCGCGGTGCATGTGCCGTGTGGTCGCGCAGGTTGACATCAGAGAACGGGACCGGAGAACCAGAACGGAAAGCAGGCATCAGAAGATCACCAAGTTCTTGCTTCAACAAAAATGAGAAGGAAATCTTTAGCTATAGATACAATATCATGCTAACATAGCATAGCAGTATGATTATTATTATTATTATTATTAATTTAATTTTATCGTCCGTTTCAAACACATAGGTGTTCATCGCGGACGCCTCAGACCACAAACCGCAGTGCTCATCGGCAGAGCAGACTGTAGCTGAGAGGAGGGTCGGTTCGGTCCAGGTCAAAAACCAAAAATCAGTCAGGGCTATATATGATGTATATATGATATATATAGTGTCATGACGCATATTATAAAACCTGTAAACAGGACAAATTCAGAAGACGCATCTTCTGGGCCCTGTTGCATTGTCCATGGAAGAGACAGTAATTGCAATTCCATCACAACCAACGATATTATTCACAATCTGAGACTTGGTCTTGAACAGAAAGTTCTGAATTCAAAACTAAAAGATAAAAAAATCATAATCTCAACGCAACATGTTTGAGGCTCTTATTGTGAAATCTACGAGTGATCTTACTGCTTTCGAAAGGAAAATCTGTTCCTTTGAGAGATGGAAAGCACTGAGAAGTCCTCCAAGTATACGGATCGTACACTCAAACAGATTGACATCGCGACCGACGTCAAAGGACAGTTTCTTAGTCACCCACTCGGTCGCCTCTTTGAAATCTTTCAACAGAAAGTCATCGTTATAATCTTAAGTTATGATGATGATGATGAAGATGATGATGATGATGTGGTTATAGGCCTTAACCCCTTAACCGGGCGCGACGGCTCAGAGCCGTCCAGTTTACATTGAGTTACAGATTTATTCCCCAGTTAAGGGGTTAAAGATCTTTAGAATATCAAAAGGTCTGTGCTAGAAGTGAACCTAACCGTCTTTGAATCCCATTATGTACATTGTGTCAAGAGAGTCAACCAGTGTCAGACCAAGGCCAAACCATTCCCCGTACGAGTGTGAGATAGGAAGGAGTTCATCATGACCCCACGCATATTTTCTGTACGCTTTCCACGAATGTTGAAATGCCGCAGCTACAGCCTCCATTCGAGGATTTGTTGGTCCCGAGAAAATGTACGGCGTACTAAGATAGGACGTCTGAAAGACACAATTCACACATGACATGTCTTGACACCACACCAACAGCATCTACTGACATCAAAAGCAATTTCAAAAACATTCATGCACCCGATATTACAAAAGCACGTACTCAATGGTAAAAGCTCTTTTCATCTAGAAACTGCTAAAAAAAACAATTTCACGGATGCAAGTAAATGGAATTCATTCAATGTCTGCTGTTCAATTGATATCCTAATCCTTGGACGTTAATGTCTACACCAGCTCTTATCATTATTAACCAGAAATCAAACAACTTAAATTTAATGAGTTAATAAATGCAATTAGCATTGGTAAACTCAAAATAAGAGAAAGCAAAATCAGTTTCAGCTTCTACCTTTCTGTCTGTTTGGCCACCAGATCGATTAGTGGCGTTCCTTGATATGCCGTGAAGTTTAAATTTCTATAAGAAACCAACAGAAACAGAAGCATCTCTTCACAAACCCCACATAAAGATCAATCAATCTAACAAACTGTTCAAATGACATCAAAGTCTATTTTGCATACATCAGAATGTGTGAATGAATATTTTGAAATATTATAAATTATTTCTGCTTTTGCAATCAACAGACAGAATGTTTCACCGTGGCATTTCTCTTCTGTTGCCATGCTTTCAGTTTCACTGATTTAATTGCGTCCTCAGCAAAGCGGTCAAAGCTATCTTTTAAAGGCAGACGGGATGGCAGTTCAGCAGACGGCCTCAAGACCAGTCTAATCTCCCCTTCCCCTTCAACCTCTATCTCATTGTCTCCCCTTGTTCTGTCCAATCGATGATAATCATTGTAAATGATGGGCACAATATAAAAGGCTGACAGAACTCCAAAGATTAGCATCAGACAAATGACACTCCGCTGCAGACTGGAAAGACGGTTCCAGTGCTAAAAGGTCAAAAACATACATCAGTAACTTATGCAATTAATTATTATTTAAACAACTCTCCAGCAGACTTGTATTTCAATTACAAATTACACGAATTTAGAACAAAAATCACACTCAGCAATAGGCCTAGCAATGAACTGCATGGAATGAATTAATGCTGACAAGGAATTCATTTTACGATCAGAAATGTTTACTTCTGTTGGTGAAACCTGAGCTAATAAATCTTAAATTTAACTCAAACATTGAACCAAAATATTAACTTAAGCCGTAAGTCTTACCTAATCTATGCTGTCACAGAAAGCAGTTACTTATATGGATAAGCTGCCAAGACTTCTTTATAATAATACGAATATCACAAACGAAGGTGGATTAAAAGCATAATACATTTTAATTGTAAATTAATTTTATTAATTTAATTACTATAAACAAATATCTACACTGCAATCCTATGCCATATATAACTTATGAACAGCAGAAACAAGGATTCGGATTAAAGCTGGCAGCGTTGTACGTGCGTGTAACGAATAAAAATGCGCAACATAAATCGTCTTCTATGTAAACCGCAGTTAATGTAACTTACTCGCCAGAGCGACTGTCTTTTGCGTGTTTTGCTTCCATCGTAAGCGGAAGATTCGTTCTTTTCGATCATAAGAAACGTATCGTCGCTTAAACGATTTGTCTTTGACTGCATTTTAACAATTAAATGCTAAATATTCACAAACAACAACAGTAAAACAGCGATCTCGATAGAAACGGAAATCACTTCAAGACGCCACCTCTCGACTAAACCCAAACTAAACATCACAAAATATTAGTAAGCAAGTAAGCAAAATCTCGTAAATTTCTATAGCGCTATACACCTAGAACAGTAAATAGTAACTGCTTATTTTATGCGCTTAATCTTTTTAAAAATAGCTTTGGGCAAGGTGGATTGTCGGCCAGGAAAAGATATATCTACATAGACCTACATTCCTACAACATATACCTACAAAGAAAATCGCTACATTTTAAATATATATTTGTTGAATTTGATCAAAGCTTATTTTTTCTACCGCTGAATATAGATAACCTTATTCTAGTCAATGGAACCCAACCTGTGTAAAACTTACAAAATTGTAATCATGATCTTCAATTACTACTGTGAAAATTGCCACTGCCACCTGCCGACGGCGTCAGCTCTTTTATTATGACAATTTTCGTTCAGTCCACGATGCATCATCAACCTGCATCAACCATTATACAACCACAACACACCTGTGTGAGGCGGCGGCAAGCAATGCAATTCGACGCTAATGACGGCGTTGAGAAGCAGACTATGTGAGAAGCAGACTATGTGCAGATATTAACAGCGGGTCTCCGTGGCGCAATGGATAGCGCGTCGGACTTCTAGTGGTGAAGATGTGATTCGGAGGTTGTGGGTTCGAGTCCCACCGGAGACGCATATTTTACACATTTGTCGGCCTCTTTCTCAACTAAGGCCAGATACAAGGACAGTCTTGACGTATTTTTTCTAAATCATCGTGTTACAAAGTCAAAGTCCTTCCCAAGCCTCATAGGGTTCGTAGGGCGGCGCTGATCTCCGTTGCTACAGCCCTCAAGCCAAGCGTGCAATGCCACGTATACGGAGCTAGTGCATCCCGTAGCTTACTTGTTTGACTTATCGCAGAACTTTTTACACCTGCTCCTCAGTCATTTTATCGCCGCGAAAAAGGCTGAGTCGACCTTTAGGGCTCCTGTGGGCTGTGGGACTCGAACCCGCGACATACTGCTCCATCACCCAACGTTGTTACCGCTCTGCTAACTTCCCGCCTCTTGTGTTAACACGCAACACAAAATTGTCAAAAAACCCAGCCTACATTGGTGGGCAAAAGTCTAGACTCATGCTCTCTATTTTGCAATAAACCTTGAAATTTCGTGTTTTGTTGCATGTAATTTGAATCACCGTGTTGATCCGAGATTTAGAAGAAACCGAATATAATGTATAGATGGGAGAGAGAGAGAGAGAGAGAGAGAGAGAGAGAGAGAGAGAGAGAGAGAGAGAGAGATTGAGTGGCGTGCAGTGGCGTCGCCAGGAATTTTTGGTTGGGGGGGCAAAAGGGGTCTGGCGTGTCAGATTCCTTACCCACCCCTACCCCCCCCCCCTTCACAAAAAATTTTCTCACCAGATTTGCGCGAATCTGGTAGGTGGTCTGGGGCAGGTTGGGGGGGCAGTTGCCCCCATTTGCCCCCCCGTGGCGACGCTAATGGTGGCGTGCCTTGGATTCTGAAAAGGGGGCACATTGACCAATAATAATAATAATAATAATAATAATAATAATAATAATAATAATAATAATAACAATAAGAAGAAGAATAACGTGATTTATAATGGTTTAGGAGGCCAACCCTTGAACTGTTCAAAACAACCGAACATTAGATACGCCGCACATCAGATATCGGACGAGCTGACATCACACAGACTGCCTTTGCCTCCTTAGCCATTTAAAATCACGTCATTACCTGTATTATTATTATTATTATTATTATTATTATTATTATTATTATTATTATTATTATTGTCTGTTTGAAATGACTTAGTATTAATGCATCTGCTCATCCAGACATTTGCCCTTTATTCTTGGGTCGTTTGTTAATTTTGCAGCCAATTAAAAGTAAAACGAGACAAAATTTGGAAAGGGAAAACACAATTATTCAACTCCTTGTTCAATCATTTCTTTATCGAATCTGCAAACACACACACACACACACACACACACACACACACACACACACACACACACACACACACACACACACACACACTGTACAGGCAATTTAGATGGTTCAGAATGCATAGGCATTGCTTGCTAAAAAGAACAGATTGGCTTCACAACAGAACACCAGTCAGGCCAGTGGCGTAGCTAGGATTTTTAGGCCCTAATGCAAAAATTATTAATGGGCCCTTTCAACTTAAAAAGTCACAACATGACGAACAGTGCATTAAGGCTTAAAGGGCAGCGAAGAACATAAAGGTACACTCCATAGGCTCAGCGCCCGTACGGAGAACCGAAGGGTTAGCGCCTTCAGTTTTACATAGCAACGGCTGAATGAGGGCGGTTGCCAGCCTTTCCCTCGCCGCCTTTCCTTCCACCGAGTTTACACCCGATGTACTCATTCACAGCTGAGTCGACTGGGGGCGCTTGGGACAGAAACAACCGAAAAGTTTCTGTCGCGGCCGGGAGTTGAACCACGGATTGGCAGACCAGTGCGCTAACCACTGCTCCACCGCGCACGAAGAACATGACCTATAATAATGGAGGATTTTCAACGTTAAAACAATGTTTCATACAGTTTCAAATTTAAATAATATGAACAGTACTGTAATAATAGTTAATAACACTAATCATAGTAATTGTGACATGTTATTTAATTCAATTACGAAATAATAGAACAATAACAATATTAACAATAACAATAACTCCTTAGTTAACACTGCAATTTGCACTGTTGCGCAATGCCCTATGCTAGGCCTTATGTCTTTTAAGCTTTCGTTTCTGTGACCCGCTCATTGCATTTTATTTCTTTGTTCCATCCATAATTAAATTACGTTAATTATTACAGTTAATATTTTTTATTTAAAACACATTTTGCAAATTTTAACACTTAATAATAACGCATCGTCTGTCACCGGATTCCGGAAACTGAAAACTGTAAAGCGGCTTTGTTTTTGTAGCGCTGTCATATTTAATACCTACCAAATTTATCTGATTAAGACTGATTTTTAATGTGTTTTTAATTATTTACTTTTGTTATTACTTACTTTCTTTTTTACATTGGTGGTCAAAAAGGGCCCCAGTTCTTCTGGGCCCTAATGCCTTGCTTATTCTTGCTATATGGTAGCTACGCCTCTGAGTTAGGCCCTTCACAAATTCAAAGCAAACGCTCTGACGACCACACATTTGAAAAGGAAACCCTCTCCAGAACGGATCAGGGTTTAATCTAGGCCGTTTTCGGAGGGGAAATTGCCCTTTCCTCAGGAAATTTGAAATTCCCCTGGAAATTTAAATTTTGGCATACTACATCAACTAACAGCAGTGCCCTTAGTGCCCTAGCGGACTTCCCCGGCCTTGTCAGTTTTCCCCCGGAGTCCAGAGTATAGATCATGAAACACTGGAACGGATCATTCTTAGTTGCTATAAAAGATGGTCTAAGCAATGAACTAAAAGTGTTAGGTCAGTTTACAATTTAAGACACTTGTTGAAATTAACTTACGATATTTAGGATAGCCTACTTAGGATGGAGTTATCTTAGGATTATCAAAGATATCTTTGATCATCCTGAGAACAAATTTCAATAAAGACGAAAGCCATTTAACTGGATCAATCTCTTTTACATTCACACAATGACAAGTCGTGTGTTTATTTTCTAAAACATTTCCAAAAAGTGACCAAAATGCAGTAGCGTGTAGAGGGGGCCGGGTGGGGCGGTGGGGGCCACCGCCCCAGACCAGGCGCAGACCAGGGGACGTAAAAATTGACCCAATGACCTTTTTTGCTCGTGGGCGCACTTTGGACAACTTGGCCCCGGGCGTCGGCCACTCTCTACACGCAACTGCCAAAATGTCGAAAATATTGTCCCGTTTTCGCTCATTTCTTGTCATACCCGTTGTGTAAATCTCATAGAAGACACGCTGCGAGGGAAAACATAGCATCAAGGCAGAAGACAAATACAAGCACACAGCCCCTTCCACAACCCGTCTCCACAGAACAACCAACGCATTGATCCCAATCGGCCATAATTAATAAGAGCTTTGCAAAGAACGACAGACGATGAATTGCCACAGCAGACATCGACGCCATAAGAAGAAGAAGAAGAAGAAGAAGAAGAAGAAGAAGAAGAAGAAGAAGAAGAAGAAGAAGAAGAAGAAGAAGAAGAAGAAGAAGAAGAAGAAGAAGAAGAAGAAGAAGAAGAAGAAGAAGAAGAAGAAGAAGAAGGAGGAGGAGAAGAAGGAGGAGGAGAAGAAGAAGAAGAAGAGGAAGAAGAAGAAGAAGAAGAAGAAGAAGAGGAGGAGGAGGGGAAGGCCAACAGCCTCCTCCTCCTCAGACCTCGAACTCCAGCTGTTCTTCCCGTGGGTCGTACCCGGCCACCTTCTGCGCCAGGAACATGTGGATCTCTCGGAATGAGGGTCGCTGGGTGGCGTCCCTCTGCCAACATTCGAACATGAGATCGTAGAATTCGCGGGGACAGGCAGTCGGCTGAGGCAGGTGGCAGTCGTGGCCATCGGCGGCGTACAAGTGACCGCAGTTGTCGATCACTTCGTCATCGGTGAGTGACTCGAACGGCTGCTGTTTCCCGAATGACAGGATCTCCCACAGGGTCACTCCGAATGACCAGACGTCACTCTTCGTCGAGAATTTCCCCTAAAAGCAACAACAGCATCTGGCGACTATCAGCGCAAGAGATGATTCTCAGCTACAGTCTATATGTACAATTTATTTCAAAGCCAAGAAGTAAAACAGATTTATTCATTTTAAAAAATATTTTAAAGCCGCAGAAGAATTAGTTAAAATCTGACAACTGCGGATGTTTATCGCCATTAAGTGAGTGAATCTGGAGAGTGAAGAAAGCCAAGGCACTGCTGCTCGGCATAACAGCCTCTCCTAATCTATTTAAACGATCGAAAATTTGATGAACATTTTAGCCGTTGAAATCTGCTTATATTCTAGATTTGAGTGAAATAAATAGGCTAATTTAATCAATTTCTCACTTTCGGGGTAAGTCCGTGCCTGATCCTCCAGTGGCCCCCATACTTAGGCCTAAGCGCACTCACTCTAAGCAACTATAGAATAGTCAAGGCTTGTGAAAAACAGTTGGCGTCCCATTCTTAGAAGTTAATGGCCCCCGCCAATGCACCTAAGACATCACCAGCAGTGGCGGCTCCACATGGGGGCCCTGGAGAGCACGTGCCCCCCCTTTGAATGCCTGGCCCCCAGTGACCTCCTGTTGGGACCCTATACTTACAGTACAACTACATACCGATCTACAAATGGTTGAGCCACATGCTTAGACGTTGCCACCCCAACGCGCGCCCCCCCTCCCCCCCCCACTTGTCAAATCCTGAAGCCACCACCAGGCGCGAAATCATAAAGCAGTAGCATCCGGCGATTACCAGAACGACTGCCTCCCAGGCCATCCATCGAACGGGCAGAAACGACGACCGGTCGTCGTTCGGCTGGTAGTAGTCGGCGCCGAGTGGCGTGCGTCGAGCGATTCCGAGGTCCGAGATTTTGACGAGAAAATTCGCTCCGACGAGACAGTTGCGAGCAGCGAGATCACGATGGACGATGGTCAGGTTCTCCAGGTACTTCATGCCGGACGCTATCTGAGACGCCAGGTATACAAGACAACCGTAACTGAAAGACAACACAGGTAGGCGACCCATCAGGTCACGTGATCGTTTGTCGCCTTAGGAACCTGGTTAAAGCGAAGAAAACTGATTCTGCCCAGCATCTGAGCCATGGGCGCAGCCAGAGACATAAATACGGCCACGTGGACTGGTCACGTGATTCGTGCAAATCGATGGAAAAATGTTTATTTCATTTATTATTATTATTATTATTATTATTATTATTATTATTATTATTATTATTATTATTATTATTATTATTATTATTCTAATTTTTTAGCCCATGTTTTGAGCCAAAAATATAAAAACTGTGAGAAGCCTTTTAGTGCAAAGATCTTCATTTCGATGTCAAATAAACTAAATGTCTCTATAATACGACGTAACCATATCCTTGGAAACAGTAACCTTAGCAACGTGGCGCTGGTTCTCCTCTTCGTCATCGTCATCGCTTCGGCCATGTTGGCGTGTCGTTGCAGGTATCGTTTGAGGTCACCAAAGGGCAGGTACTCCTGGACGATGCCCCCGCACTCTCCTCCTCCTCCTCCGCCGACAGAAGACGACGAAGTGCAGACGCCCAACAGACCGAGTAGGTTCCTGTCCTTCATTCTCGTCAACGTCATCACCTCCTTTCGAAAATTCATCCTATAATACGAAAACGAATATATTGTTAGTTAGTTAGTTAGTTAGTTAATAAGCCAATTTATATAGCGCTATAGTCACAGCAGGCCAAGATCAAGAGCGCTTTACACATTGCACTTAAATGAGATGTTAAACAAGTGCGTCTTAAGTCGGGTAGCGAACATTTCAAGACTATAGTCGCGTTAGTCACAAAGTCGGGCAGCTCCTTTCAAAGGAGGGGATTCCCCCGGGTGAAAGACCTCTCTCCAAATTTCACTGTCTTAGACGGAGGGGGTACGACCGATTGGACCCGATTACAGGAACGAAGCTGTCGCCGACAGTCAGTAAGCGATGGCCTATGCACAAGTTCAGCTAAGTAGACTGGGCAGGCGGGATCATTGAGGGCCCGGAATGTCAGGCAGCATCTCTTGTAGATGATGAAGGGTTTCAATATTGGAAAATCTTGTTCCTTTGTAAGTTTCTCCTTTTTTCTGCTGTAGAATTTCCAGGCTAGCTAGTCCAGTTGTTAAGCCGTATGATTGTTCATTTTGTGGATAAAAGCATGAAATTTCGAACATTGACACTTCTTATAATTTAGTAACATTCTGACCAGAGGCATTCGAATAAAGTTAAGGGTAGGGGTACACCAAGGGGTAGGAGTATGGGTACCCCTAGGGGTATGGCTAGGCGTAGGGCTACCACTAAAGGTAGTGGTACCCCTAGGGCTAGGTGTAGGGCAACCCCTTGGGAGAGGGTAGGGAAATCAAAAGTGCTAGCCATTCACACGTCTGCCAATACCATTCTCTGTAGTTATATATCAAAAGTGCTTGGCATTCAGAATTTTGCCTATCGTATTCTCTAATGCGTAAATTGGACATTTTTAAGAACATTTTCAATCTACAGAGAATGGTATTGCCAGACGTGTGAATGGCGAGCACTTTTGACAGAGAAGTGAAGAGCACCTGCTAATCAAGAAATTTCAAAAAAATAAGGGCACTATCTCTTGTAGATCAAAAGTTCTTGGCATTCCGAATTTTGCCTGTGATATTCTCTAATGCGTAAATTGGACATTTTAAAGGACATTTTTAAACTACAGAGAATGGTATTGGCAGACGGGTGAATGGCGAGCACTTTTGACAGAGAAGTGAAGAGCACCTGCTAATCAAGTTTTTTCAAAAAATTAGGGACCTATCTCTTGTAGATCAAAAGTTCTTGGCATTCAGAATTTTGCCTGTGATATTCTCTAATGCGTAAATTGGACATTTTTAAGAACATTTTTAATCTACAGAGAATGGTATTGGCAGACGTGTGAATGGCTAGCACTTTTGACAGAGAAGTGAAGAGCACCTGCTAATCAAGTTTTTTCAAAAAATTAGGGCACTATCTCTTGTAGATCAAAAGTTCTTGGCATTCCGAATTTTGCCTGTGATATTCTCTAATGCGTAAATTGGACATTTTAAAGAACATGTTTAATCTACAGAGAATGGTATTGGCAGACGGATGAATGGCGAGCACTTTTGACAGAGAAGTGAAGAGCACCTGCTAATCAAGTTTTTTCCAAAAATTAGGTCACTATCTCTTGTAGATCAAAATTTCTTGGAATTCCGAATTTTGCCTGTGATATTCTCTAATGCGTAAATTGGACATTTTAAAGAACATTTTTAATCTACAGAGAATGGTATTGGCAGACGTGTGAATGGCTAGCACTTTTGACAGAGAAGTGAAGAGCACCTGCTAATCAAGTTTTTTCAAAAAATTAGGGCACCATCTCTTGTAGATCAAAAGTTCTTGGCATTCCGAATTTTGCCTGTGATATTCTCTAATGCGTAAATTGGACATTTTTAAGAACATTTTCAATCTACAGAGAATGGTATTGGCAGACGTGTGAATGGCTAGCAATTTTGACAGAGAAGTGAAGAGCTAATCAAGTTTTTCTCAAAAATTAGGCCACTATCTCTTGTATATCAAAAGTGCTTGGCATTCAGAAATTTATCTGTGGTAATTTCTATTGCGTAAATTGAACATTTTAAAGGAAATTTTTTGATCTACAGATAATGGTATTGGCAACATTACTCATGGGGATGAACAATTGTGCCAGTTTTCATCACAATCTGAGATGGTGACGTCCGATTTTATTCAAAAGCGTGTTGATTTGATGCGGAATTACCCTTTTCGTATTTTAGTTTCAGAGGAAAAGTGAAATGAAATGATAATGTTCATATCTGTACACTCCATAAGCACAATTATTACTTAGTATTGTTTATTTGGCACTGTATCGATTGTCATTTGTCTACGTACTGCAGATCAAGCGGAATTTTTTAAACAAATTATCAAGAAAATTTATGGTGCCAAATTGCATGGTAAGAGATAACAAAAACTTGTGCATCCTTTGGGGAAATTGTTCAGGGCCATGTACCCTATAACTGTGCCAAGTGGCATGCTTTTATCCAGAAGTGAACGATTCTTGGCTTTTATGGACTTTAGCCACTGAACTATTGTAGATGATGCGCTCAGGGATGCGCAGCCAGTGCAGCTTGTCCTTGAGTAAGGGGGTGACGTGCTCGCCCCGTCTGGCACCGTAGATCACGCGGGCAAAAGCTCTGAGCAGCATCTGCACGCGGCTCAGTTGGGCGTCTGGTAGACCGAGGAAGATGCTATTAACAGTGGTCAATATTGGGTTAGCATGACGCTCAACAGATTGATTTGATTGATTGGTTGATTGATTGGCTGACTGATTGATTGACTGACTGATTGCTTGATTGGATTGATTACCTTGTCTGTTTGTCTGTTTGGCAGTTGAGCATTCGAACGACGACGAGCATTGCCCCGTCGTCGTCGTCGTCGTCGTCGGCCATCGCCTGCCATCGTCCATCGGAATGACCTCTGACCCTGCACAGGTACACTTCGCCGAATCTTCCTTCGCCCAGTTTCCTGACTGGCTTCAGCGTCTCCTTTGGGTACTCGAGTACCGAGTAGTCGTTCTGGACGGGCCAGTTGATCCCCGGGAAAGGCTGCTCCTGCTGCTGCTTGTGATGGGCTGCCGAGGGAGAAGGGGGTGGAGGCAGTGAGGGGCCCCTGTCGGCAGGCCCTGTCTTAGGGAAGTCGATGGTGGCGTAGGGGTTGGTGTCCCCGCCCGATGAATTGGTGTCGGTGGCGAGTGTGGTGGGGGGCTGAGAGAGAGCGACGACCTTGGGAGGGGTGTTGGGGGGAGGAGGAGGAGGAGGACTGAGAGAAGAGGGCGGAAGGGCGATGCTGACGAGGATCGACGACTTAGAGATGTCAGAAGAAGAGAAGAAATCCATCGAAGAACAGGTGTCTGTTCACGAGACAAACATTTACACACCATTTGAACGAAGCTCCATGCACTGGAAAATTCATCATGCATTCACTCATTCATCATATTTTCTTATATTTCAAATGTAATTACTAATTCAACACCAAAAACACACTTCCGGTTTCAGATCTCCAAACAACTTTACATTGATGATAAAAGAAATGCCACTTTTATCGTCATCGTCCTTGTTGCCATTATCATCGCAACTATCAGTCTCTTCTTGGTCGTTGTCATCATCATCATCATCATCATCGCCATTGTCCTCTTATCATCATAAGCACTACTATTGACATCGCCATTCTCCTCGTCTTCATCATCAACAGCGGCAACACCAGAATGCCCCACCCCATTGCGTCACGTGACGCCGCCCTACTCAAGCGCTGATGACGAAAGCAACTTGCAGTTGCGATGACGTAGGTAGACGATGACGAAGAGGCCGACCAATAGGAGGACGAGTCCGACCAATGACCCGATTACGAGGCCAATGTACCCGTCTTTCATTCGAACGGCAGGACGGACCACTCCACCGCCCTCTCCCTCTCCCTCTCCCTCAGATGAAGTCACCGACGACGACGACGAAGAAGCAGGGTCAAGGTCATCGACTGAAGTGAGAAAAATACAGATAAACGCTCAAATTCACCTTCTCCGATACTTTTTCTCATATTCTTTGCTCATCGTATACTGCCCTGGCGGACTGGGCCAACAGCCGACCTATCTCGACCCATGTCGACCTGCGGTCAACGAACCCTGTTTTTATTTGTGATGACGGATGACCTGTGACCACGTGACGAGTGACCACGTGACGAGTGATCACGTGATGAGTGACCGGGGGAGGGTGGTGCTCACGTGAGTCGATCGCCTTTTCCGTCGGAGGATCGATTCTTCTTCCCAGTTCTTGGCTAAGCGTGCTATTCGACCGATCCTTCGGAATGACCTCGATGACCTCTATGGAATCACGTGACGAATGAGCGTCTCTGGAGCCAAACGACTCAACCGATGACTCAGTTCGATTGGTGTCCACGTGACCTCAAACGAAGCGAAAACACGCAAAAGTAATCGAACGACGTTTATAGGGTTAGGGGCTCAGCCAGGAATTTGATTGAGGGGGTATAATGTGATTTGTGGGGTATAAATCTGTAAAAACTGTGAAAATCTTTAAAAAACACATTAAACTGTTTAAGGTTGTCTGATTTGGGGGGATATATAGTTATATACCGATATACCTCCTTCGCTACGCCCCTGTTTTATAGCGCCACAATATCAGATTGCTTTTCATTAAGAACAAGACCAGTCAAACGCTGACTTCTCTGAAAGTAAATCTTCAGTTAAAGAAGGTTTAAAGATGGCGACCACATCTCTAATGCATCGTCAAAGCTAAGACTTTAGTCCAACGGTAATAAAAGTCTAATGCGTTGAATGTATTCTTTGCAGGGATTCGGGGTTCTCCATTTCTGAAATTGACTGTAAGAAGCTTACATGCATTACACCCTCTACTCATGGCCACGCCAGATCAACTACTAACAAATACACAAGCCAAAAGTATAACATCATCACCATCATCATCATCATCATCATCATCATCATCATCATCATCATCATCATCATCATCATCATCATCATCATCATAATCAAAAACAACAACTACTACAACTAAAACAGTTACAACAACAACTACTACTACTGCTGCTACAACAACAACTCAGTTAATAATAATAATAATAATAATAATAATAATAATAATAATAATAATGTGATTTTAAGTGGTTTAGAAGGCTAAGTAAGCCTGTGTGAAAACCACTCTGATGTAACCATCTGCAGTTGTTCAGAAGAGATCAGCAATGTCTTAGGCGGACAACAGATCAAAAGACAAAAGCTGCAGCGGCATCACCTTAACGATCCGTTCGTTGCAGGTGTTTCTATAGCGCCACAAAGGGACCCAAACAATCTGGCGCTACATAAATGCGAATTCCTGTTTCTATGCAGAGTGGACGGAGGGAGGAGTTCAATCGATTCAACGGCCCTGGCAACGGCCGAGATAAGGGATGGGGAGGGGCCGTTGTAGTGTCTATAATTAATGACGCTGCGATGACGTCATCTGAATTATTCAGAGACGATCAGAATGGCTTTGTCATTGGCACAGCCGTTGGATTCTACGAAACCCTGCCTCCAATCGAAGACTGCGATTGCAGATGATGACGACGACGACGATGATGATGATGATGATGATGATGATGATGATGATGATGAAAATGCAGAGAATGTAAGTCTATGTGAAGGGCTAAGATATGAAGATGAGAGTTTCTCTCACTCGATTCAAACTGCACTTCGCTGATCATCAGCCATTTGGAGTCGAAGAAGAGTTGAATTTTGACGAATCTGGCGACGTTGAAGTGCAGAGGGATGTGAACCGTCCTGGCGTATTCGATCAGAGGGTCCCTGGCATAGGTGAATTCAACGGGTCGACTGACCCAAGAAGTCTCCCGCCCGAAGTAGACCCTTGCCCTGTGGAAGACCCTCGTCTCTTTGTTGAACATGTTGTTCGTGTGGATCCTAACGGCGCTGAAGTTGCGCACAGCGTCGAATCTGAAGAGGAGTTCGAGGGGTTTGGGAGCGAGGGTGTCATTTCGCCACCCCACCCACTCGTAGCCTTTGATGCCGAGGCTGTGAGGGTCCAAGCGGAAGTTCGACTGACCCTCGAAGCCGTCGGTCAGCTGACCAAGACCCCCGAACAAGAAGTTCTGGCGGATGGTTCCGTCGTAGGTGAAGTCGAACAGATCGACCTCTGGACCTCGCTTCTCTCCCTGCGGAATACTGTAACTGACCACGCCGTCTATAAGCAACACCGCGCACTACTCAATTCACAGGAATTATATAGCGCTTTGAATTAAGTGCACACAGAAGAACTACTGGTTGATGCTACACTTCAAAAGAGAAATGTCAAAATGGAATCCATTGAAATGAAATTAGATGGTTAAGTACAATATCGATTGCGTTGGGAGAATCATTCATAGAGAGGAGTCTAAAATTAATGGGTGGTTGATAGATATCATTTTGCCTACGATACCAGAGCCATTCAATGTGCGTTGGGTCATCAAAGGCAGGACTTAATAAAAGCGATCTCATGAGTATCATGTCTCTAATGACCCTGCAGCATAGAGAGACAGAGACCGACAGACGTCTAATTTCTCTGCGATTAACGAAGCGTAACGGAGGAATGAATGAATGAATGAGCGAATGAATGCTTTCCGTTTCAACGACTGCAGTCGAAGAAAATACGCAGGCGCAGTAACAACACGTAGTCGTCGTCATCATCATCGCTGAGGTCATCATCATCATCATCATTATTATCAATTTCGTCCTCGTTGTCAACTTAGTAATGGATATTTTTACTGAATAGAATAGGTGGAGAGAAAGCAAGACAGACATGAAGAGCTAGAGAGAGAGAGAGAGAGAGAGAGAGAGAGAGAGAGAGAGAGAGAGAGAGAGAGAGAGAGAGAGAGAGAGAGAGACCTAATCTCTAAATAGAATTAGAAGACATCGTTTAACTGCTTTATGATCGGATGGGAAGATGATCACTGAAGCATGGTGGGTTGGGGGTGTAGCTACCGTCCCAGGGGCATCCGTAGACCTCGACCCGTAGACAGACGGCCTTGGGATGGGAGCTGTAGGGAACGAACCGCAGTCGCTTCGCTATCATCACCGGCTCCAGTTCTCTCAACTCAGCAATGTACGTATTCGTGTTTCCTTGAAAAATCTACACCGACAACAGCATAAAAACACCATAATTATTGCTCTCTACCTACTCATTAATGGCAACAGGTAGTCAGAAAACATTTCCAGGCCTTTTTGTCCGGTGTTAATTTTCTTCCTTATACAATTGTACATTCTGTTAATTCATGATCCACCTCCACTCCAATTTCTGCTTCTCTATGGACCGCTTAGATTAGGTTTATTAAATTTTCTTCGATTCCGAAATTTCTCATTGTTTGCCAGAGTTTATCATGCCCACTCATTCAAAGGCTTGTTTGTAGTCAATGAAGTTAACGTAGCATGCATTGTTAGTTTCAATATAAAACATATCACTTATATATATACTGAATATATATATACATATATATATATATATATAATAAGACGGCGCTACATGAACCACTCTCCCCTCCCCCACCAGGTCAGCTGATGAAAAGATTCGACCTGCGTCGTGTGAAGGTGTCTACCTACTCTTACGTGTGAAGGTGAGAATTTTACGACATCAAGAACATCTCCCAACGCATCCAGTTATCCCCTCCGCCGGTTGCCATGGCTACCAACATCCGAGGATAAACTCAAGTGGAGGATGAGAAGCCGGGGAGAGGGCGTTGCTAAGCAACGGCGCTGTCAACCAAGAGCAGCATCGCCATCCACTCAAAGGCTCTCGCCTGATCATACTCTGTCTGTCTGTCTGTCTCTGTCTGTCTGTCTCTGTCTGTGTCATTCGCATTAAATTCAAACAAGTAATTATTGTTTTTGCCGTACTTCGAGGTCAGGCCCCGTCTTACATTACTGAGCTTTTCGAATCACCCTCTTCCACTGCTCATCGCCTGCTCCGCTCCACTGATCAGAAGAATGTTTATGTCCCCAGATCACGCGCTGCTCTTACTCAGCATCGGGCTTTTGCAGTGACTGGACCCTCCCTCTGGAATGCCTTCAACCCATCCATTCGGGAATCACTTCTTACTCCCTCGCTCTGCTCAATGCGAAAGCTAAAGTCTCACTATACTTTACCATGCGACTCCAATGCTAGGAGCGCCTCTGAGTAGAAATAGAAGAGGCGCTATACAAATGTCACATTACATTCGCCCTTCTGACAAAATCAAATTTATACGAATTAAATAATTTTAGACGTTGGATAAATGTCTGCCAACGGCAAGGCAAAGTTCGTTGAACTTGAAAGCCAAGTAAAAGGTCAAAGGGTAAACAAGGTCAGACTGAGGGGCGAATCCCTTTCTGCACCTCGTGACCTCTTCTGTTCCGGAACCGGAACCAGCGTCCATCGTCCTCTCTCTGATACTCCAACAGATACTGCTCCGTATACTCCTGGCCCTGAAAACGCAGCAAACAAGTACTCACAACAAACAAATACAACAAGCGAACGCAGCAAACTATTCTCTATGATTTATATAGCACATAGTCAATGTAGGACAGCCAGAAAGATAGACAGACAGACAAATAAACAGACAAAGAGACAAAGGCAGAGAGAGGTTAACTGAGTTCGTTTCGAAGACTGTCTAAAGGTGAAACGTTGTCTGAACGAAAATTTCGAAGCAAAACTGCAAAGATTTTTAAATAAATTATACGAAGCAACTGAACTCATTAGAGGAAAATCACGTTCCAAAGAGAAAAAGGAATCACTCCAATGAACAGATACATTCACACACACAGACACACACACACAGACGGACGGCCAGCAGCAGCAGCAGCAGCAGCAGAAGTAGTAGTGGTGATGGTCGACGTCGTCGTCCTCATCAATTATTAGAACGCGGAAGTTGCGCGAAGTAATTTAAACTTGCGCATCAAAGACTAATTGAAAGACTGCGATGGTCGAATGGTCGTCGACTGACCTGGCCATGGTCGAAGCGTCCCTGGGTCTCAACGAGTGTTACCACTGTCAGCGCATCAAAGTCGATCTGAAGAAACTCGTAGACGTCCGTTGAGACGGGCTTTCCCGGACACCATGCTCCGGTCTCACCTCTGATTCTAATCACGTGACAAATGAGTCAGACGTAAGTCACGAGTCAGGCAAAATTCCCTCTTCCTCTTCTCCTTTTAAGTTAAGATGCAACAACGACAAAGGCCGAACAGTATACAAGTGAGGAGAGAGACAGATTAGAATCAGAGAACTCGTGACGCGCCTTCTCTTCGGAAATCAACTGAAACGGATTTCATGTCTCTACTCGATTCCTGTTGTCTGTCGGGTTTTTCCTGTTTTCTTCTGATTAATTCTACCCGATTACGTTCTCCTTGACTTCGTTCATTTGATGCTGATTATGTCTGTCAATCACCCTCTCTTCTTCTTCTTCTTCTTCTTCTTCTTCTTCTTCTTCTTCTTCCCGTCTATTCCGTCCTTTCTTCATTCCTTTCCTTCAGCTACATTAGAAGGTGAATTTCTCTACAGAGTCTCGGTTCATTACCCTACACTACGCACGCTGGTTCATTTGACCTCTTCAGAGTCGGAGCAGATGATCGTCTTCTCAGATTCATCATCTTCTCCTTGTTCCTTCATGAACTGAAGTTAAGGTGACAGCATGAATTTCTTTCCTCCAACCTTCTCAGATAGAGACAGGAATTAATGAACATCGAATGACGCTCCATCCGAATGTCTCCAATCGTCATTTAAATTCACCGCAGCAACAAAACAAATGAGTCATCCCAAAGGAATGCAGCAGCAGCAGCAACTTACCCCCATCCCACACATAGACCTACTCTACCCCCTCCATATCCCCCGTCACTCATACCCCCCGCTGCACACTTTCGAACAATACGAGGCATCTTATTATCAAGACATTCTCCATAAGCATTCAAAAGCCCGTGGAACAGTCTGACTATTGCACATTTCCACCTATCATTCCGTTTAATTAATTATAGACCTGCATCTGCTGATGTATAACATCTACATATATATGTACTGCATATCTATAATACAAAGACGTCTTAATGCATACGTGTCATGCAAGATGCAGGAGCTAATCCGGTTATTCAAAATAAAATATCTATATCGATTGAATGTAATCTGCATGGAATAAGTAAGTAAGTAAAATATCGTGGATTTCTATAGCGCCTTGGAGAGCAGCACAACAGTATCTGCTTATTCTTAGGCGCTCAGCCTCTCTTAAAATAGCTATGGGGAAGGTATATTATCAGCCAGGCAGTAGTCAACACCCAAAGGGCAGAGAAGCTAGGTTGTTACAGCTATGGAGGAAATGACTTCAGAAAAAGGAAGTATTTAAGCTTAGACCTGAAGACTTAAGGAGACAATGCAGGAATTATAGGAAATGGGGATTCAGATTTTTTTGTTTGAAAGTGTCCAAGTCTGCGGAGGGAAGTTGGGATCGAGTTCCAAAGATCTGGTGCAGCGTATGAGAAGGCACGGTTGCAAATTTTCAGGGATGACTGATTCAGCGGGCGTGACAGAGTGAGGTGAGATGAGGAATATGCGCAGAGGCGGATTTACATTTTGGAGGCCCGGTGCAAATATTTCAATGGAGGCCCCACGGCGCCATCGTGGTCACTTAAAGACAGTATTTATTCTAGGCCATTTTTGGGGGATTCCCCAAAATGAAAAAATTCGCCCCCCTCCAAAAAATAGGCCTATATGTTGCATGGGGAGATGAAAATTCTCCCCCGCCCAAAAAAGTGTGGCGACGAGGGATTTTTTATTTTTTTTAGAGGGGAAAAAATAAGGAAGCTTGTAACAGAGCGTTTAAGAAGGGAAAACGGGCAGATGACCTTTTTATTTTTTTTTTTTTGCTCGTCAAGACTTTTGAGATGTCAAACCTTGTCCCTCCAAACATTTCAAAATCTCCTCCAATGTCAAGGTGGCTAGAACAAACACTGCTTAAAGAAGTAAAAATACAACAAACGTCATTGAAAATGAAACGATTAAATGCCATTAACTTCAACTCAAATAAACTTGCATTGAATTTGCAGTCGTGCAAGTCAAAGTCAATGTACAAGAACTGGGGCACGGTCGACCTGTCGTCTATTATAATTCACGTGTTATGACGTATAAATTAATTTGATTTATTTAAGTGTTATTTTAACTTACTTCTTATGAATTTAGTCATACACGAAGATGAGTTTCGGTACCTTTTTTCTAGAAAAAAAGCACTAAGTATAACTAAGATTTGTAATCGTTTGCCAAAAAGGTCACCGTCACGGTGTTACGCATTTTACGGTAAGACAAATGAGTGATGGCGTTAGTCTGTATGCAGCTATGCATTGGCATTCCAAAGGTACGGAGGCATACGAATACACATACCCCTCCCATTTCCTGCGCTTCTTGACCGTTGGTAATAATAATTGACCGTCGAGGCACACTGTACAGGCACTCAGGTTGAGTCATGCAATACCCTAATCTGCATAACGATGCAAGAGGCCGGGCGTCTACGACCGCCGGTGGCCCGGTGCAACCGCCGGTCAGAGTTCAGCCATTATGAGCCATACCATTAATTGAGGTCAGCTAAACCGGGGTATATGAGATGTAGGCTTTCTTAACACAGACTCATGGAGCATGCATTTCAGTACTAAATTATTACTAATTCATGTCCAAAAACACTACTAACGTCTAACGACAACATTCATGTATATCTCCTAAAATAAATTACTTTAAAGAAACTAATAATTAAAAGTCTTTAAAAAATTATTATTAGAAAAGGGAGGCCCCTAAATTTGTATTTTGAAGGGAGGCCCGGTACCGATGCACCACCTGGTACCGTGGTAAATCCGCCTCTGAATATGCGCATATAACTCGAACAGTGGTAAGGCAAATGTCTTAATTGATTGATTGATTGATTGATTGATTGATTGATGTTGGGACTGAAATTCCTCTTGTACGTGAAAAAATTCTTGATAATTTGAGAGGAAAAGTCTTATTCTAACTATGAAATATTCTGTGAAATTCTAATGACTATAATTCTCAATCTTATGTCACCGTTCTCTGCACACAACGCTCCGAAGGAAAAGGCCCTACAGCCGCGATTTCGTCCGCATTCTGTTCTGTTCTGAGTGCAGGTGTTCTGCAAACGAACAGTCGCCTGTGCGCATATGAGACTTCGAATGAAGTGACTTTTTTATAGCGCAGATAATAATAATTTCCAATGATGTTCCTGTGTGGAAATCTCTTCAATGCGATCACCTTCGCATCAGACTCTTCAATGAATCCTCTACGACGACCATGTCAGCGTAAGTCTTCATCAGACGAAGGAGAAGGAGGAGGAGGAGGAGGAAGAGGAGGAGGAGGAGAAGAGAGCGTTGGACGCAATCGGCGCTTGATTTTGGCGCTGGATGTCTGTTGCGCTGGTTACGTTACGTCGTTGTTTACAAAACGACCGAGAGGGAAACGATGAGGGAGGGAGGGGAGGGATGCTTCGAAGGAGTTAATAATGATCGATGGACGCTGTAACATTCTGGGAGCCTGGGAGGTTCCGGAAATAGGAGAAGAAGGAGGAGGAGAAGGAGGGGCGGAGCTCCCAGAAGATTAGGCGCTCGGGGAGATTACCTCCAAGAGATGGCCACTGCAGAGTCCGTAGATCAGCTGCTACGACGACGACGGGGTAGGGAGAGTAGGAGGTAGAGGGGAACCGAAGGGAGGGTAGACGAGGCATAAGGTGAGGCGGTCATCGTCGCCGATTTAACGCCTTAGTTCTGCGAATGAGCGTCGTGTGGCGCTCCATTCATTCATAATATAGGGCGCAGCATAAATGAACGCCGTATGTCCAATCGAATCCAGTGTTGATGACGTCATCTTCGCTCCGAATCAGATCCCGACCGTCGACGCGGTTGCGCTGGTTTTGGCCAAATCAACGTATGGTGGTCTTCTCTTTTCTGCTTGGGACGTGGTTACATTGAAGGGTTAATGGCGCAACAAAAGAGTTAATTCAGATGTGGAGTCCGAGGAGGACGGGTTGGTCACGTGACCGTCGTCGTCGTATCATGCAGCGCCTTCTGATCGCCGCCGCCGCCGCCGCCGCCGCAGCAGCAGCAGCAGCAGCAGCAAGGTGATGGAGTCTGTTCTTGGCGCTGGCTATTCATTCATAAGACACTAATGATCATCAAAACGGTCGCAGTGAATTAGCGAACACGGTTAGAAATCATACACTATTTTTAGAGCAATTACGTCACAATGGACCCTGAGGCTCCCTCCCTCCCTCCCTCCCTCCCTCCGTAGTCCGCCAAATGCTAATCGCCGTCCCACATGCCCGGGGTCCACTCGGCCCCGGAATTCTCCTCGGAGGAAAGAACGCAACGAGGAAGCCTTCTATCCCCACTCCCATCGGCCACTCCTCAAAGGATCCGACAACGAAGCAAGATGACGTCATATCGATGGAAGCCAATGGCAACGAAAAATCAGTCGTCATGAGAACTTCGTTAATTTTGATGGATCACTCAGTCACGTGGACCGCCCCCCACTACCACTGATATCTCCCACCCCCCACCTCCGCGACGGACGGCGTCATGGACTGAGCAAGATATGGGGGCGGCCATTATAGGCTTCAGCAACTGTCCCTCGCCGCCCCTAAACTGCCCTCGAGGGAATTGGCGCCATTCCCGGTTATAAGTACTATATATATATATATATATGTATATATATATATATATATATGGGTATATATATGGGTGTATGTGTGTATCTGTTTATTGAGGTTTCATGTTCCTTTAAAACGAATCGGATTAAGTAGAAAAAAATCAGACAGAGAATAGGAGAAGGAAAAGGACAGGAAAAGAAGAAGAAGAAGAAGAAGAAGAAGAAGAAGAAGAAGAAGAAGAAGAAGAAGTAGAAGAAGAAGAATAAGTTCTCTTATAAATCTGCGTTCTGTTTCGACCGCTGCTGCTGCTGTTTCTCTTTTCTTGAGATGGAAATAAATCTCATAAAGACTTCCGTTCGAATCCAAACTATTTCTTAGAACAGAAGATCCTGCCACAGGGTGAACGCTGGTCTCAGATACTAAAATGGCGCTATAGAAGCTACTCAAGAGAGACATCGGATGGGCAAAGTTGGATGTCTTCTCTCTCTCTCTCTCTCTCTCTCTCTCTCTCTCTCTCTCTCTCTCTCTCTCTCTCTCTCTCTCTCTCTCTCTCTCTCTCTCTCTCTCTGTCTCTCTGTGAATACCTGGAGCTGGAAGGTCCGAACTCCGGATCGGAAGAGGAACTGGCGGAGAGAGCGGAGTCCGGAATGTCCCGCGTCTGCATTCCAAGCGACGTTCGACAGTTATCTGCAGATGAGACATCGTATACAATGCAGTGTTACTAAAGGCAATGATCGTGAGCTACATAAATGACTCTGATTAGCTTTATTCCCAGTTCAAATCACGCCCCAAACACCCATGTCACAAAAGCCACACGTCAAGTAAATGCGCTATATCAATTCGAAAGTACAGAGAGAGAGAGAGAGAGAGAGAGAGAGAGAGAGATGATGATGATGATGATCAATTGTGACTTTGTAGAAGTGTGAGCCTTTTTAGTCGTCACTGGTTTCTCGATGAGAGAAGAAAATCGAAAACTCAACAAATAAAACGATTCTGAAATCATTTCTGTACTGGAGAAATTTCTGTACTCCCTCTCTCTCTCTCTCTCTCTCTCTCTCTCTCTCTCTCTCTCTCTCTCTCTCTCTCTCTCTCTCTCTCTCTCCTCTCTATCTCTCTCTGCCTCTCTCTCTCTGTCTGTCTCTGTCTCTCTCTGCCTCCCTTCACAAATGTATGTATGTATGTATGTATAAAATTCTTCCTCATCTCCCTTCCTCCAACCGCAGTGATTCGAATTCCGACTTCAGACAAGATCAACGCAATCGAAGATGGCGTATACACGGATCACTTTGCATAGGAATCCATGCTATCCAGACTCCAGTTCGCCCACCTGGAGAAGGAGGAGGAGGAGAAGAAGAAGAAGAAGAAGAAGAAGAAGAAGAAGAAGGAGACGCCCTTCCAGCGCCAGACGCACCACGCCTCCACCCACCCACCCACCCACCCATCTCAGGGTCCCCGATGATATTGGCCTTTGCGGGCGTTGGGGATGAGGGCAACGAGACGCAATTCGTTGTAATAACCGAATTAGACGGTCAGAAGGAAAGCAGTTAACCTAATTGGGCGCCGTCGTTTCATTCCAGTGCCCAATGAAACTCATCGTCGTATTCATCGTGTAATAAAATCGCCAGAGTTGTGACGTCGGTTGTGACGTCGGATGCCACGCGCATGCGTCAAAACTCGCTTCCGGTCAAAGCGAACGTCAATCGCGAAAATAAAATTTATATCAGCATTTGGAGAAGAGAATTGGAGAGAAGAGAGAGGAGAGGAGGGAAAATCCGGGGGTTAAGACCGCTTCTGATCCCGTCAATATAAGTCACGTGCAAAGCATCTGATCACGTGACCGGGATTAAGGAAGATCAGCGGGACGCCATCTCAAGATATCCCGAGGTAATCCAAAGGACTTTCAACGGATACCCCAGAGACTGACAATTTGGCTAAACGACATCAAGGCAGCTCCCAGCTCCCACCGATTACATATGCTTCCAAGAATTATGGGGCAGTCAGTGGATGGCCACGAGATGAGATCTCACTGTCACACACTGTCTTGCCTTCGGACAAGACCATACGTGGCATATGATGTAGTCGTCTGGATGACCAGTGAAATTCCCAGACGAAGAGCAGAAGTGAGACGAAGAATTTTGCTTAGTGACTTTGGTATTTAGAATTTGAGCCCAGCCTGAAATGAAGACCCAATTGAAGGCCAATGGCAGGACATGGACGTTGGCGCTATAGAAGCAGTCCATAAAGTAGGTCACGCTATTTTCGACCATTCCGACTCCCTTCCCTGTCACAAATATCAGACCCCCTTAATGAGTCGTCCATAAATTACATCACACTGGGTCTTCTATTTAATATATTCGAGTTTCTTGTTCAATTGTTAGCAGCAAAGCAATTATTTAACTTCCGGCAATGATAACGAATGTAATTGAGACATAAAATTTAACGGATCTCGGGCATAAAGTGCTAATGAGCAATTAAAAACCTATTTTTTAAACTAAAACTTCTATCAAACAGGCTCGTAGGAAGTGGGGATGCAGGTGCATCCCTTGGAAAAATTATGGGTGCACTGCGCCCCTTGGAAGATGAGGCTGTTATTTTTGCTTACCAAGATTTTTAAAGACACGATAAAGGAAGGACGATGACCGTTTTTGCTTGTCAGTTTTATATTTTATGATAAATTATGATTTTTTAGCTACGCCCCTGAAAAATGCACCCCTGCTAAAAATTCGTTCCGACGTGCCTGCAACAACAACAACAACAACAATAATAATAATAATAATAATAATAATAATAATAATAATAATAATAACAATAATAATAATTTGATCTAAAGTGGTTTGGGGGCTATGTAAGCCTGTGTGAAAACCACTGTACACGTACAAATAGTTCGAATCTAGGGGTGTAACAGAACAGGGGTTTCTCTACACCCCCAGCGGGGGGAGTTACACCCTCCGGGTTTTTGACAGACACCCCCCTCTGCGCCTACACCCGTTGCCAGGGATGGTGTTGGCTATCACCCAAACAGATATATGTTAAAAGTAGCATGAAGCTGATGTGAAGGACAGTGGTGTTATCACTGTTATCAACTTATGATGCGGCCGACTGGACACCCTATCTACGCCTTGAAATGCACCCCGTGCTAAAAATTCGTTCCGGCGGCCCTGCCATCAAACATTTATAAGGTTTTATTTATACTCTTAAGCGTGACGTCACTGTTCCTTACCTTATCCACTGTCACAAACTCACTTTCTCACACGAGTTAAATCATGGAGAGAGATAGAGATATCCAATCAATGACACTGTAAACCGTGTAATTTACATTTGCAAGGATCATTTTATCATGTTACCTGTGTTTCTCATCAGGATTTGCCTTACAACGCTCTAATACAGGTAGGACAAGGTGAGATAGAGACAGAAGGACGGAAGAGGAGACAGTCGAGACAAAACAGACGTCCAAACACACAGACACAATGACCCGTGGAAAGAGACAAAGACGTTAACTCGTTCAGATGTTAACTATTAATTTATTCTTAACTGCGCTCTCACCTGCATCTTTACACGCGGAAAACTAATTATCGGTGGAGAATTTATGCAGCGCCACATTAGAGAGACGCAATTCATAACAAGAATCCCATCGCCTCGTCTCCGGATAAAGTAATCGCCCGTGATACTAGCGTTGAATTGAAGGACAAAAAGAGAAGGATGGGATATTCTAGTGGACTCGCCCGTCCCTAAGACAGGCTGATGCTTAGAGGAAAGACCAAATGATTTGTGGGAAATTGGCAAGAGTTGACCGAGAGGTGTACAAATACTCTGATTAGTTGGTTCAGTCTTATTATTTGTCTTTCCATCGGACACTTCTCAACATCTTTCTCGTCAAGCGTTATACAAAGCGTAACGAGCGCCCATCAGACTGAGGAGGAGCGGCGCGCCTCTTTTTTAGCACACGCTGTAAAACGGTTTAACGAATGGCTGCCTTCAACAGAAAGCATCTGCCATCGTTTGCATCGTCTTTCCTATTTACAGACATCTCGTGTCACGAAGTCGACTGAAAATGCTGGACATGAAAAAGAAACACTGGAAAATGCCGGACGCAGGAGCGGAAAATGCCGGACTGGAAATCTGCGGACTGGAAAATACAGGACTAGAAAATGACTGACTATAAAATGAACAACTATAGCAAGGGCAGTGGCGGTTCCAGGAATTCTTGGTGGAGGATGAAAACAAAATTATAGGAAGTTGGTGGGGGATGCAAAGTTAGAAAAGAAGAAATGAGAGGAAAATGTAATTCTTGGCGTTTTGCCTACTGGAGAGACGCAATCCATAAACCTTGTCGGAAAAGGCTGACAAGCAAAAAACGCAATCCACAGTATTTTTCAGTTGATTTTTTTGTTATAAATTGACCGCAAAGATGGTTTGACGAGCAGAGAAATATCATCGTGTATCTGCGGTATTCAGTTCGCCGAATGTGAAAATTTAAAAAAAGCTTACGGAAAATATGCTGACAAGCAAAAAAGCTCCGGTGGGGGATGCATCCCCAGTCATCAACATGGTTGAACCGCCACTGAGCAGGGGTACGTGAATTGATAGACATGCGTGTCGGTGCGATTTCATAGTTATGAATTTAAATCAGACATAAGATGTGTATTCATAATCATTGTACTTTTTAAAAAGCAATAGTTACAAACACACATCACTCACTGTACTTCAAGCAAGGACAGCAATAAAGCAAGCATTAACCAAGCAGTCGACATAAACGATGAAGCAATGTTAGGCTATATTGTCAGTTCAAAACTGTAAATGATAAACTTATACTTTAAAAGCACCCATAGTTACATTTAAGCTATTTAATCTTATTTTTAAAACGCAAACGGCGAAAGTGACACGATGAAGCAATGTTATAATTATTGTCAGCGAACAGTTCCCTATTATCGTCGCCAGAGGTATTCTGATCAACTGGCGGCCATTTTTTTAAAATAAACAAACGACGATGAAGATCCATAACACAGGACTTCTCTCCCTTTCTTTTTCTCTCGGTGCGTGTGTTGTGTGGTGGGGGGGGGGGAGGCGGAGGCGTAGAGAGGCTGAGCCATGGACTACTAGTAGTCCATGGCTGAGCAGACGAGCGAAACTAGGCCAATTGTCAGAGTAGTTAAATGTCCGCTGAACCACCTGTGACACCGACGACACCTGAGACACTCCAGCACAGACGACAAATTATTCTCCCTAATATCTCTGAGCACGACAAAGAAGGAACGAAGGAGGGGACGAAGAAGGGAAAGAAGAAAGAACGAAGAGGACGAAGAATGAAGGAAGAAAACATAAAGGGACAAGGAAGGGAAAGAGGGAAACAAAGAAGTGACGAAGAAGGACGAAGACATCCGATTCAATTGTCGGAGACTGGCATGCGGCGTGGCAATGCGGAGGTTTGGTGGCTGCCTTCCTTAGTCCACGATCACTAAATGCACACATCTGAAGAATGAAGGAATAGAGAAACTAGAAAAGGACGCTGAAGAAACCGAAAGAGAGCTTCTAGAGTTTATAGTGGAAGCAGAAGAGTCCTTCTCTGGCCCTGAGGACTCCCAGAGCGGTGCTGATCTGAGATCTCCCTTCAATTACACGAAGGATAAGGACCCAGCCAAGACTGCAGCGACCACTTGGAAGAGGCAAGGAAAGAACAAGGAAGAAGAACGCAATAAAACAGCGAACAGGAACATAGACGAATAAGGAATGCAGAACAAGAACTAGGCCTGTACCAAGGCCAAGAAGCAGGGCAGAACTCATTTCATTTCGTTCGAATGTCCTGGAAAATATTCCTAAAATTCAATCGCTAAAAATAACCCTATGTCCTTAGAAATACTCTTCATTACTTTTAGAAACCATGTATCGAAAGTCTTTTTGTCAGGAAATCTAAAGAAAGGTTTTCGCAAAATGAAGACATCCAATTCCTTATTTTACCCGTTGGATTTCGTGGCTAATGCCAATGAAGGCGGTGACAACAGCAAATATTGTCGTCGTCATCATCATCATCATCATCATCATCATCATCATCATCATCATCATCATCATCAACATCATCAACAGTGACAATTAGGCTACGATGATAGCGACAACTGCTTAGACATGATCAGAACTGAATATAGACAGCAAAACAGTCTCTATGGTCAATTAGAGAGAGAGAGAGAGAGAGAGAGAGAGAGAGAGAGAGAGAGAGAGAGAGAGAGAGAGAGAGAGAGAGAACGACTTCGCATAGTCATCTAATGTCTAATGGAAAGGCTCTATGCTGCTTATAATCATATTCTTCATCTTCTATCAATAAAATGAATTAGCAAAATAAGAAAAAGCACAAAGACGAAAAACACACCGTGCTAATCCAAGGAACACACAGAGGCTTTCGCTCACACGTACTTATGTAGGCCTATATAAGATATAAGGGCAGTGCATTGGGTATGTATGAACTTATGCATATGTAGGCCTATATAAGATATAAGGGCAGTGCATTGGGTATGTATGAACTTATGCATATGTAGGCCTATATAAGATATAAGGGCAGTGCATTGGGTATGTATGAACTTATGCATATGTAGGCCTATATAAGATATAAGGGCAGTGCATTGGGTATGTATGAACTTATGCATATGTAGGCCTATATAAGATATAAGGGCAGTGCATTGGGTATGTATGAACTTATGCATATGTAGGCCTATATAAGATATAAGGGCAGTGCATTGGGTATGTATGAACTTATGCATATGTAGGCCTATATAAGATATAAGGGCAGTGCATTGGGTATGTATGAACTTATGCATATGTAGGCCTATATAAGATATAAGGGCAGTGCATTGGGTATGTATGAACTTATGCATATGTAGGCCTATATAAGATATAAGGGCAGTGCATTGGGTATGTATGAACTTATGCATATGTAGGCCTATATAAGATATAAGGGCAGTGCATTGGGTATGTATGAACTTATGCATATGTAGGCCTATATAAGATATAAGGGCAGTGCATTGGGTATGTATGAACTTATGCATATGTAGGCCTATATAAGATATAAGGGCAGTGCATTGGGTATGTATGAACTTATGCATATGTAGGCCTATATAAGATATAAGGGCAGTGCATTGGGTATGTATGAACTTATGCATATGTAGGCCTATATAAGATATAAGGGCAGTGCATTGGGTATGTATGAACTTATGCATATGTAGGCCTATATAAGATATAAGGGCAGTGCATTGGGTATGTATGAACTTATGCATATGTAGGCCTATATAAGATATAAGGGCAGTGCATTGGGTATGTATGAACTTATGCATATGTAGGCCTATATAAGATATAAGGGCAGTGCATTGGGTATGTATGAACTTATGCATATGTAGGCCTATATAAGATATAAGGGCAGTGCATTGGGTATGTATGTTGGTGCCATAAACTCCTAATTTGAAAAGATATTCGAAGTATCGGAGGAATAATTATTATTAACGTCCAAACACAGGGAAGAACAAATATAATGCACAGTTCACCCTCTCTCTCTCTCTCTCTCTCTCTCTCTCTCTCTCTCTCTCTCTCTCTCTCTCTCTGTCTCTGTCTCATCTAGATAAGAGTAGAATGTGCATAAGTGATAACCGCGTCGTCGTCGTCGTGTCAGAGGTCGTCTCGACGTCTGTCTGACGTAAAAAGCGTCATGAATCACAATGACTTTGACACACGATGACTTCTGCTTCTTCTACGCAGACCGACGCTTAGGACTGTCATGTGACTAACACAGGATATCCACGAGATGCATACTCAGGAGACCCTACATGCCTAAATACGGCGCTTTAGCTACAAATGACGTCATGAGCACGTGACAGACAGAATCATGCATTCATTGCAATCAGTCGGACATCAACTCCATGAAAAGTGACCGAGAATAAAATGAATCAATTAGTTTTCGAATGACAACAGTCAAAGCATCTTCATTGTCTGTTCGACTGACATCGCCGCCGCTGAGTTCAGCTTATACAGAGTCTAACTTGTGTAATTAGCGTCCTAGAAAGTCTGTCGTTATACGAGTAGTTTGTTGCTGTCAGAGAGACACTGTCAGAACTGTCACTTCCGATCAGTTCTGAAATTGATGACAACCGCCAAGGTGCCAGGTGTCAGAGAGCGTTGCGGTCAATTCTGTCAGCAGCGCCTCACTGCGCCTGGATGCTTGTCAAATTTCTTGTCTCTGTCTGTCTGTCTGTCTCTGTGCCTAAGTGCGTGAGTATGTGAGTGTTTTGCGTGCCGTGTGACCGTTGTTTCGTTGAGTGTCAACCTCTTTCCAAACGATCAGACCTGGTCATCAAGTGTCAGTCTCTCTCAATCACCAAGGAAACGCCCTCCCTCCACAGACGCCCACAGAAAGGAGGAAGCGCCTGGCCACGGATGGTCCACAACCTCCCACTCCCCCTCCCCCCACCGGGGGCATCGTTGACCGCCCCTTCACACCGTCTCCCTTTCGACCTCGCACCTGCCGCCCGATGACCAAATGCATCATCAGCTCCTCACTCGTCCAGGTCCTCTACCCACCACATTCGATGCTCATCTATCCTCACCCTCCTCCTCCTCCTCCTCCTCCTCCTCCTCTCCGACATCCTCCCTTGAGTCCATCCTCTCCTGGTGGCAAATAATCGGGCGCTATATAAGCTCTGATGGCGTCACCGAAGCGTGTAACGTAATTACAAGCAGTCTCCGTGAGTCGTCGATAGGTGGCGCCACAGCAGACAAACGCCATCTTGGAGATAGCGGACGTCCGCTTCGTATAGCCGCGTTGGAAAGGGGGCGGGTGAGGGAGGGGAAGGTCCGATCTCTCTTCTTCCTCCGGAACCTTCTTCGGAGGGAAAAGAGCGAAGAGACGACGACAGAATAAATAATCGAATAAAGAGAAAAAACATTTAAAGTTCTATTAACGAATTCTATAAATTACAAGTAAGTTCCCGAATAAATTAAACAGACAAGAAGACTCCGACAGACAAGTTTGCAACACGTTCGATTCGTTCATTCAAAAGTGATAAATGTATATTTATTTTAAAAGTAAAGAAATTGAAGCAAAATTCTCTTGTGCTTATGGCCCGATATAGCAGTTACAGCAGTAGCCCTATGGCCCGATATAGCAGTTACAGCAGTAGACATATGGCCCGATATAGCAGTTACAGCAGTAGACCTATGGCCCGATATAGCAGTTACAGCAGTAGACATATGGCCCGATATAGCAGTTACAGCAGTAGACCTATGGCCCGATATAGCAGTTACAGCAGTAGACATATGGCCCGATATAGCAGTTACAGCAGTAGACCTATGGCCCGATATAGCAGTTACAGCAGTAGACATATGGCCCGATATAGCAGTTACGGTACAGCAGTAGACATATGGCCCGATATAGCAGTTACAGCAGTAGACCTGGGCCCGATATAGCAGTTACAGCAGTAGACCTATGGACCGATATAGCAGTTACAGCAGTAGACTTATGGCCCGATATAGCAGTTACGGTACAGCAGTAGACTTATGGCCCGATATAGCAGTTACAGCAGTAGACATATGGCCCGATATAGCAGTTACAGCAGTAGACCTATGGCCCGATATAGCAGTTACAGCAGTAGACATATGGCCCGATATAGCAGTTACGGTACAGCAGTAGACATATGGCCCGATATAGCAGTTACAGCAGTAGACCTATGGCCCGATATAGCAGTTACAGCAGTAGACCTATGGACCGATATAGCAGTTACAGCAGTAGACTTATGGCCCGATATAGCAGTTACGGTACAGCAGTAGACTTATGGCCCGATATAGCAGTAGGCCTAGACGGTGTTGTCGCAGGAACTTTATTATTGCATGCATGCAGTTTGTCGGTTGCTATAGTGATGTCAACTGATATCGGAATTTTAAATGAAAACAAAGCAGAATTTAATTGCACACGATTAATATTCAGCAATACAATCAATTACCTGGAATAGACATGCACTTACCAAGGTCAAGGCTGTCGGTTCCAAAAGCTATCATCAACGCTGTTGCTAGGCAACGGATGTAGCCTTGACAACCAAGTCTATTCATTGCTGCAGATTAACTCCCTTCGCTCAGCGCTGACATTTCTTATGGCTCTCTTTCAATGCTCAGAGGATGACAGAACGACGAACGATTCGACGTCATGACGGCGTCACGTGACTTGCGGAGTGTCGTGTACCTGAAGATCTTCTCCCGTTGTCTTCTGCATCGTCACCTAGCACTCACCTGATCCATCGCTCCTACAACGCACGCACTCGGCGTCAGTCTCATCCATCGACGCCGCACTCCCAGCCTCAGCTGAAGCTGCATGCGAGCCACTCTCACTCCCAAGTGGCACTCGTATCATCGCAACCGATGCAGCTGTCCTTTTGAAACGCACACAAAGACAACTGCATCGAGTCCGAAAAGGAGAGCAGACGTTATTGCAGATGTTCATGGAATCATGGCGACTGCCTTTGTCATCTTTCTTTCCATGTTAATTGAGAAATTATTGTGAAATCCTTCTGACGGTCTTCGTCCTGCTGTTTGTCCCTCTGCCGATGTTCGAGTTTCTGTCTTTCAGTCTGCTGTCCCCCGATGTCTGGTTGTGTGTCTGTCTGCTTCTCGATGTGTCGCTCTACTGCTGTCTGCCTTTCCATCTGCATTTCTTTTCCTGCCTGCGACTGTGTTGCGTCTGTCTGTCTGCATGTCTGTCTGCATGTATGTATGTATGCATGCCTTCCTGTGAAATCTACATCGTCTGATGTTTCCTATTCGTGTCTTGTCTAGAAAATATCAGAGGCCAACGAACGAACGCAGAAGAAATACTTCCAGAAGTCTGTAAATAGCATACACGATTTCACAGTCAACGATGGAGGGAAAGGGGAAGGGGCAATAGGGCGACACAAAAAGCGTGGTCGTGTGTGGGTGGGGGGGGGATCCTCAAGTGGATGTCGTCTGCGCGTGCTATAGGTTGTAACTTTTTCGGGAAAATATAATGCCGGGAAAGCTTCCGGAAACTTTCCAGCATACATATTGCAGGCTTCTGAAAGTTGCAGTCTTTTAGGTATAATATTAACAATTAATCAAAGCAGAAAACTGCACTCCATTATTTTTTGCACTCCACGTGCGCACCAAGCTTAGCACTGAAAATGCCTGTCAAAAGCAGACATTGGTCTAAAGTATAGTTTGACAGGTTCTTTAATTACTCCTAGAATATAACTCACATGAGTGTGGAATCAACGATATCGTGTCACTGGCATATCAGTCAAATTATGTGACATTACGACAATAAAATGAATAGAATCATTATTTTGCAGCTATACTGACAATATTAAGCCATATAAAATCATTATCGGGATCAAATTTTTGACTTTGGTTACGTAATTTCATGTCGCCCAAAAACAGCTGCAAATATAAGAATCATAAGACACCGCCACCGGAAATGAATTGCACGAAGACAACAAGCAACAGAAGGACAGACAGACAGACACACACACCAGTGGCGGCTCTAGGACTTGGCAAGTGGGGGGGGGGGGTCGTCAGTGGCGTTGCGTGACTTTTGGGGGCCCGGAAGGCATCTTTGCCACGGGGGCCCCAAAGTTCCAAAGTTTCGTGGTGACGAGCAAAAAAAAAACGTCATCACCTTCCTTTTTTATCCTGACGAGCAAAAAAAAAAAAAAGGTCGCCAGCACGTTCGTTTCTAGGATTATTAGGGTTAACCCTAACCTAACCCTAGCTTAGACCCCTCTTTGGGGGCCCCCCAGCCCGGGGCCCGGGAGGCAGTCAACAAAGTGCCCCCCCCCCCCACGTTACGCCACTGGGGTCGTTGGGGTGGCAACTTCCAATCAAGGGGGCCAACCATTTGCTGTTTAATGTATGTAGCATTAAGTATAGGGTCCCAACTGGGGGGGCCACTGGGGGGTCAGACACTCAATAGGGGGGGCACGCCCCCCCCCGGTGGAGCCGCCACTGACACACACACAGACATGCAGAGTTGTTGATCTGTATGTCTTTGAGGTATGGTTCTTCTGTCAATCAATCAATCAATCAGTGCATACATTCCTGCCTACCTCACCTTGTAACGTCATTCTACGAAACCTGGGCACTGATTTGAGACATGCCTCTGGATTGAAGAGAGCATGTACATCTTCATAACGGCACTTTCCACTTACTTCGGAAACCGATCGCCTACAAAAAGACCATCACGGAAGGCATTTACTGAGGGCCCCACCAGAGAACACGCCCCCTCCCCCCCCCAAATTCCCATCATCACATTGTCGGTGATTATGGCGTTGAAATTTCTCCGTATAAGCTTCAATCCCATAATCCCGTGCGTGGAGGTTACGAGTTCATCTTCCCGAGGATAGAAAATATCCAAACAAAGGGATGAATCCAAAGGCACAGGATCACATCCAACAGCCAACGACAACAGATGCAGCGCGGTATTAAACCACACGCCAACAACAACAAATGATGATGACGACGACGAGAATGACTAAGACGTGCGTTGCAGTGGCGGCTCCAGGATTTGGCAAGTGGGGGGCCGTTGGGGTGGCAACTTCTAAGCATGGGGGTCAACCATTTGTTGTTAGGTATGTAGTATTAAGTATAGGGTCCCAACAGGAGGACCATTGGGGGCCAGGCACTCAATAGAGGGCACGGTCCCCCCGGGCCTCCCTGTGGAGCCGCCACTGGCGCGTTGCTCTTTAGTAGCTTCACTCGTTCTTTTTTTAAACTACGTAAAGAAAATGTAATTGACACTCGAAATAACAAATTTATATTTAAGATAAATTTTAAATGTAAAAGTTAATTGATGACCTTGACCCTCAGATCGTGTCAATTCATAACAACGGAGCTAATGATCACGTGATATGACGACATAGTTTCCAGAATCCGTGTCGACTTTGAAGAAAGATTAATGCGACTATCGTCTGTCCAAAGACATTTGGTTCCGTGTCATTAGGTGCGGAGAGAGAGAGAGAGAGAGAGAGAGAGAGAGAGAGAGAGAGAGAGAGGGAGAGAGAGAGGGAGAGGGAGAGGGGGGAGAAACAGGAACTAAACATTGAAGCAAGAGCTCGCATCCAAAGTGCCGTAACGGCGTCCGACTTCCTATTCATCCATTGAGAGATTAAAAGGAAATACTCCGATTACAAAAGAGCTGCTTACTTACTTAAAACTGATCGGACGCTATTCATTGATCCTATATCAAATAGCAAGATACAGACAGAGGCAGACACACAGACAGACAGACTGTCAGCCGATGAAAAGAAAACAAGAAAATGGAAAATTGCAAAGCAAAAAGTCCAGCAGACATTCGGCGTAGGGGGCCATCCATAAATGACGTCACGCTATTTTGACAGTTTTTTACCCCCTCCTCGTCACACGTCGTCACAAAAGTCAGACCCCTAAAATATGACGTCACAACGCGTTAACCCCCACCGTCATCGTGTCGTCTTTCCAATGTCAAAATTAATGCTTCGTTTGAAAATATTCATTATTATTATTATAGTTGAAACAATATTCAGAAACTGTTCAAATTCTTTTTTAAAATGAAGTATAATAATTATAAGTGTAAAATACGTTCAATTTTGCGGTATTACGTGACGTCACATGTCTGGAAACCACTCGTCACACATCGTCACAAATATTTGAACCTCTCCCCCAAAGTGCGTGACGTCATTTATGGATGGTTCCATAGGTCCTCCGTCCCCTCCCCTCCCCTCCCCTTCCGCGTGTCTTTTCAACGACAGTCTCATATGATTCTCTGTTGTTTAACTATGCGTGGAGTTTTTGCAAGAGCTGACAATCCCCTCTGGCTATGGTTAATCAAATATGGGCTAACAATCTTGTGCAGAAGAGTGCAGAAATCTGTCCGATGATATTTTTCCGGATCTGTTGCGTCTGAATCAACCATGGAGGTCTCTACCAGCAGCATCTGTCTACGCCCTAAATGGAGGCAGCCCTCCAGCCCTGCCCCTCCCCCCCCCCCAATGGCGTTCGTCTGATGTCATCCTCTCTTTTCTTCCGTCGTCTTTGATCCGCCGACTGAGCCGCGCCTGTCAAAAGCGCTTCTGTCGGTTGAAATATTGAGGCGCTATATAAATTAGCTCCATTTGTTTCCGCTTCTTTCATGTCATCGGCAAAGATTACTTATGAGAGGAAAGCGCAGAAATGACGTCAACGGCTTAACGAAGACTAATAGACACTGCCAGAGTGCCGTTCGAAACTTCGCATGACGTCATCGTAGGACGAAGACACCTCTGAGAGGATGCGTGTGCGTCCGTGTGTGCGTCCGTGTGCCTCTGCGTCTATATGCATTGCTTCAACGCAGGGTTCGATAAATGTTTGGGCAGATCGCGCAAATAACATTTACAACGTAATGTTTGTAATGTAACAGATATTTGTATAGCGCCTCTTCTGAAGAATCACTCGTAAGCGCTCCGAATGTTTTCGTTTGAATAACTACTTCGAAATTCAACAAAATTCCAGCAAAACGCGGATAGAACCAAGTGCAATCAGAAATACTGAAAAAACAGAGACACGCGAAAGAACCAGGAGCTCTCTCAGTCGACAGCGAAAATGGCAAACGCCGAGATTACACGTCGTCACGAATCGACATTTGCGGTGACGTAACAGTTCGTCTATCCAACTCCTTCTCTCCCTCTCCTCCGCTATCAACTGCTACCGAGATTTAAGACATTATAAAAGAGAGATCACGTGACTCCAGATGACGCCGACGTCAGACACGCGTCATGGGTGTCCTGGGGAGGAGAGAGGGAGAGAGAGAGAGAGAGAGAGAGAGAGAGAGAGGAGGCGAGAGAAAGGAGGCCTGATGACGCTTGACAAAGCGGCGACACACAAACACAGACAGTACACGCAACAACAACGAAGACTCGGGCATAAGACTTCTTTAACTTAAAAGGCTGAACCGATTGAGAGCTGTTCACAAAGCAGATAGCATTAAAGCACTAACGGAAACCGCTCAAAAATACTCAGGCGCTATAAAAGTCAACTGGATGACGTCATCGCAATCCTCCTCCTTCTCCTCATGCGGCTGATAAATGGCGCTGAGGATTTCCGTCCAATTACTGAGACGTCTTCCTCAATCAAATATTCATCCCAGGCGTTGTCATGACGACGGCCGCAACGCCAACGCCCCCCTCCGCTACTGGGTGCGTTTTTCTCTCACGCTGGTCGTCCCGCTGCTGTGCTGCCCCTTGGATTTTAGGCGGACAGAGACAGAGAGCTTCTTTTGAAGGTATTGCGACTTGCGAGATATCCGATGCTCAGGCGATGGTCACGGAGGAGGAGGAGGAATATGGCCCTCACTCCTTCCTCTGCCCTCACCCCTCCTTCTCACCCTCCATATATATATATATATATATATATATATATATATATATATATATATATATATATGGCACTGCGTTGTTACCAAGGTATTTCAAAGCAGAAACATAGCAAAATGCCTAAACAATATTACACTAGGCCTACTTATAGACCTAAATAAGATACATTGGAAAAATCATTTGGGTTAAGACGATTATAATATGGAAATGTCACCTTAACTGAATACAGATAATGAAATGATGAATGGTAAAAAGAACAATAGTCATTCACGACAAAAAGATAGTTGCACCGACTCATCTACAATGCTGCGTGCAGACAGGCAATCCATTCGTGAAAAAAGTTTTTATCATTTAAAGCTTTTAGAAAATGCAAAGACGAGCAATAAAGATGGTCAATGGATGCCATAATTTAAGCTACGGAAAAAGACTTCAATAGTGTGGATTCACGACAAAAGAAGGGGGGAGAGAGGGGGCACGCTATAGCAACAAAAGAGGCCACAAATGCAAATTGTTCAAGAAGAGGGTGAGTGAGGCCAAGGAAGAAAAATTTCTTTAGACCCTAGTGCAAGAGTTGTGGACAAATGGAAGTCTGGACGAAGAGGCAGTAACAGTTGAAAAAATAAACGGATTCAGAAGTTATCTGGGGAAAACTAGGTTATTAAATGCTGAGAGTTAATAGCCTACAGTTGCTCTCACACCGACTACCTTATGCTCCTGAACCATGCACTTGAAATCACGTTATTATTATTTGTTTTTAAAACTAAATGCTGCTGATTCTGCAGAAACAAAACAGAACAGCTCACGCCTCACCCCTTCCCCTCACCTTCGCCTCCAATATCTGACTTGACTCATCCAACGCACAAACTCACAATCCCCTCATTTGCAACTTCTTAACATGTGGAGGGTGGAGAGTACTGGAGACTCGAGCCTTGGAGGCCTAGGCATAATAGAATTTGACGCCTATGGATAGAGGAGAACCAGACACAGGCCAGCAATGAAATAGAATCCAGTCAATAGAGAAATAGAACTTCTACTAAAGACCTAGGCCTATAGTGTCGCGACCATTTTAATTCAATTCCCCATGATGTGGCGACAGGGGCTAAATTGAGCCGGATCTTGGATCCGGAACGTACTTTTGAAGACCTGGTACGGTTTTTTGTTGTCAGCTGCTGCGCAACAGAAATTACCCAACACAGCAATAGGCCTACGGCTACAGCTATTACGACGACATTTTCTTTTCGAGCAATCAAAATAATCGACCAAGCGAATTTTAATAAAGAATGTTAACGATTAAACGATCAATTAATCGTTAATTTCCGCGGCTATAGTACTGCTACAGTAATACTTGTTGAGCAAACGACCGTTTGCCGATCTCAAAAAGAAGTTTGAACATCTTAACGCACAATTAACTGGATGAATTTCATGTAAACGATAATTAGAAACAGTCTTACCCGAGGTAAACATCGGAAGAGAAATTCTGGAAAACTAAAATCCATTTAAAATTTAATTAAAACTCAAAGAGACATTTAAACCACGCAGAGATTTAAAATAAATGTTTAAAATGATAAAATCCATTGAATTTGCACCACAGATGATCAATTGTCCTAGAGTCACCCATCGTCTATTATTAAATCTCTGCAACGACACCTAGTGTTTGGATTTAACGACCAATTTATCCTAAGAATCGATACGATAAGTGAAAAAACTGAAAATCTATAATAAATGTGCAAAATTTATATACAGTAGTACCATCAAACACAGTAATCGATGGCACAACAAAGTTTGTCAATTTCAGAAATCAGTCAATGGAAAGACAAAGGAGGCGATATGGAAAAATTATTTGGACCTGTAACACAAAAAAGTCTATTACAAATTTCAAAATCAGCTAATAAGAACAAAAACTTCCTTTTGGTTTTATTCAAAATGACCAGCGTCCCAAGTATTGCAAGAAACAATTATTCAAAACGCTACAAAGCAAATCTCCGTAAAATGTGCATAAAAACCTTTGAAGATTCAATTTACGAATACAGATTCCTAATTTCAACACTTACATTACAGACGTCGTTCCAGTCTACTGTAACAATAAAATTAGAAGCCTTTCGAAGGGTAAACAGTAGTGGCGTAGCCAGGATTCCGGAATTGGGGGGCTTGGACATTTTTCAGGCAAAAGTCTTGACAAGCAAACAAGGAAATCATCTCAAATGCTTTAAACCCTACTATTTAGTGCATTTTCCTCAATCTAACACTACCCCACCCCACCTACTTACCGGTTTTGGACGAATCTCATAACCGGTCCTGATCCGAATAGGGACCCAGACCCCCGTAGCTACGCCAATAGTAAACAGTAAATACATTACAGAGTAAAAGACAAAATCTAACATAACAATCAAAGATAAGAATTACATTTTTGAAACATTTTTCATAAATGAGGAATAAAACCCAAAAGTTCCACTTTTGTTCTATTATTTCCAACTCTCAAAGAAAACATTAATACTATTTTTACACTAAATAATCAAAAAGAAAAATAGAGTAAATAGAATGCAACGAAAAGGATTTTAGATCCGTGAAAAAACAAGCAAAGTGACATCGCAATAACGAAAATATCTCAAAATCATCTCAACTCAAATATTCACATGCAAGAATTCATGCAGAACCTTATAAGCACAAAGTTCCCAGATTAATTATTACAAGAAAACACACAGTTAAATAAGAAAAGACTGGCAAAATTCATCATTTTAGCAATTAAAAACAGAAATATGAGGTAATCCATTTGTAACATTTGCCTATAAGCAAACTCTGTAAATGCGAGGTAATGTCCATAAATTCAAGATTATCATCTACCTGATGTGCTACATATATAAAGCGTATTAAAAATACAAAAGTCATTGAAACACTTCCCTTGAAATGGCACACAACCTAAAGGTCCAGCAAAAGGACCATTCCTAAGTACAGCAGCGGCAGTAAAAAAGTTCAAATGCAGTTCATACCAAATCATAAGGGAAATTGTAAGCAGCACAGCGCCAAGTAAAAGCGTCGAGGTACTTTGTTGAAACCTGGTCAGAATCGTAAACTGTGAAAGAAACGACTGTGAAACAGTAAAATATTTACAGAAAATTTCCGTTCAGCACTTCAAGTGCCAGAAAATAATGATCATTAAGCATCATACGCAGCATTCGATCGACCTGAGGTACAAAGTGAAACTACAGAAGCAAGAAATACATGAGAGACTGGTAAAAAGCATTATGACAAATTAAACACAGTTGAGGTCGTCAACAAATTCAGTTCTCACTCGGCACCCAAACAATATTCTTTAAATTGTAATAAGAAAACTTCCTCTCCAATATCCACTCCATTCCACCTGGTTTCACAACAACCTACAGATATTTACCTTTTGGTGTACGATTGTTGCAATTTTATCTTCTTACAACTGAAGCACCTCTTTCCTTATCAACACACAATTCAGATCAATTCACCGTCCAAAATTAATACCACACGTTTCCTCCTCCTTCTCCCCAAGTCCAATCACTGGTCACCGAAACCCAAAAAACAACTTCACTCGATATCAGAAAAACAGCCTAAAGCCAAATCCTAACAAACTCAACAAGTAAACAGAATTCACGACAACATAACAATGCAAAGCCATCTGCCGAACCAAAACCAATCGCCAACACTCTTCGCTCTGAACTCCTTCTAACCAGAAAGCACAGAAGCGCTACATTAATGACATGTCAGAAAATTCGCTTGAAAAATAAAGACAACGAAGACAGTGAAAAATGTTGGACATTACATTGAATGTATAATCATAAAATGAGCAACTAAACTTCACAAATGAACTACAGAACGATTTGCAGAAAATACCAAATGAAGACGAATAACTGAAAGCCTTTACCCATCTCTATGTAATGCCATCTAAAGAGCAAACAGTAGTAGCAGCAGCGCCATCTATATAAGCACTGCGGAAAATTAACATAGAATTTACATGCAAATTGTCCTAATTCATTTCGTCAAAGATGTTACGCAGCATTAATGTTCACTTATAATGAATCGAATATCCGCATAGCTTAGGATTTCAGCAAAATTATCAAGAAAAGGCACAATTATAAAACTATGCCCATGAATTGCAGTTGTATATACATCAGTGTCCAACTCAGACATACACACAAACATACAAACACACACTGCACTTAATGCAATAATCCTATAGTATACGATAACCCTAAGCAAACTACACTTAGTCATAAACAATGGTTAAAATGACCGAAAAAGACGGAGAATAAAATGAAACCATCTCATGCAAAATGCTGTTAAAAAAAACCCCGAGAGAAGATCTCTCAAATAAAAGAAACACAAAGACAAACAAAAGCATTTCTTCCGACCATCGTCATATTGTTCAGAAGACAAGTGCAATATCAAAAGAAAAAGAAACTATAGAGCTACAAAAATCAACACAAAATACAACTCTAAAATCAACAGAAATAGAAGCATATATGCAAAATCTATGGATATATATATATATATATATATATATATATATATATACACACACACACACACACACACACACACACACACACACATAGACATGCAGTACAAGTAAGCTATTGGCAACTATATACATATTTAAAAGCTTAAAACCACAAACTAATAATAATCAGAGTGAGGCTACACTGCTACAAAAGACATCAGATATAGTTCAAGATTACGACAACTGAAAGTAGAAAGCAAAACCCGCGTACGCAACGAAAATAAGCGGAATCCTAAAGACGATCGCGTTCAATGCGCACAACAGAAGCATTGTCAACCACATTGCAGATAGTTTACAGTTACATCTTCACTGCAGACACCTTGAATGATTAGATAAATCACTTCACATTAAATTCAACCACATAATCAGAGCAAAGCCACAAAATCCTCAAAATCTCTGTCCCCTTCTGTGATGCATAAGTCACCCATTATGCACTCAAATACTCAGTTGCAAAATTAACTTGCCTTTGCAGCAACTTTATTAAAATAGCTATCATTATGTTCATATGATTATTCATCATCATTATGGCCTTATGCATATTCATATGTATGACGACATGAATTCAACACAGTGTGTGAGAAATCTAAAAAACAAACTCATATATATATATATATATATATATACACACATACACACACATATTATTACTAGCAGAAGAAATTATCATTAATTTATACTATATCTCAGAAAGGAACTGAATTATTGCAATTTTCTGGTCTTCCAATCTGTGAAACATTTCTGAACAAAAGCTGACTGCCTGAATTATAAAAATTGTACAACATTTTTTGATAGCAAAATAGTACATAATAACACTACAATCATCTTCCAATATTTAAATCAATTTAATGAAAATAAACTAAATGTTAACAGTTTAGTTGAGGATCTCAGCTGCAAATAGACAGTCAATTCTCTATAATTTCTATTTCCAAGAGACAATCACCACCGTATCTCGAATGTCACCAAAACATCAGCTGAGGCTTAAAAGCGGATTGGTCGGCGTTCAGCCAATCGCTGTTGACCTCTCAGCCGATTGCTTTTAAAAGCAAAGCGGCAAAATCACTGAAAATAAGGATTTGAAAAAGTAAGTAAAACATTCATCATGTGAAGGAAAAATGTCTGCAAATAACAAAATAATTTTCTTTTACAAAAAAATTACAGAACCTCTTTTAGAAAAGAATTTTTAAACGTAGTCATCAGGAAATACAAAACACAAAAGATACAGAAACAGATCAATGTTCATTCAAAACAATGCAAATTAATAAGAGCCACATTATGCTGCATCAAATCAGAAGCAAATAATGAACTCTCCTCATATTGTTATAAGTACAAATAGTTTCAAAAAACACACACGCACTGTCTTAAATGATAGTCAATCGTGTAATATAAACTCTTCACTGACTTGATAACGTCTAAACTGAAAATAAATAGAAAGATCCGAGGTAGACTGTAGCTGTTCTATTTCGTTTAATTCCTATTCAGTTGCTGAAGCAGTCTGAAAAAACATCGACGCAGAAAGGGTAGAGAGAGAGAGAGAGAGAGAGAGAGAGAGAGAGAGAGAGAGAGAGAGAGAGAGAGAGAGAGAGAGAGAGAGAGAGAGGAGAGAGAGGACGGTTATGCAGGGCTCTGCACAGAATTTCAAACAAAGAATTGAACAAAGAAGAGAAGACAGAATTGAACAATAATTAAATAAAAATAAACCAAGAAGCAAAAGAAATCAACCTAAATTTAAAGGAATTGCAAAATTTCATTTAATGAAAAACATTCTGATGAAGCAAAAGTACAATTGGTGTGCAAAGCTCAAAAGATGGCCGAACAAAAAGAGTCTAAGAGGGGAATTAGAACAAGAAATCAACAGAGGACCTGGAAACTCATAAAAATCAAAAGAAACGAGAACAGAAGAAAAATAATCTGTCACTGAAATCAAACATTAATTCGTAGAAACGAACTCACTGGAAGAAAACAGGACAAGAGGATGAACGAGCGAAGGAAAGAAGAGAACAGCAAACGACAGTTACAGATGTTCAACAACAACAGCATTGGTGCACAGACAATCTCCTGAGATGTTGCATTCTGTCCTGAGATGGCATTTTGTAGCACGAGGCAGTCTGGCCGTCAAACAGACGCGGCCAAACGACCATAGAAGTATCGTGTGTAGAAAGATTTACAGCTCACAGCGGCAGCACAGCGGGCATGAAAACAGCACGTTTGGCAGAAGTAGAAGCATAGATGTTAGTGTCTTTTAAAAGCCAGTGTAACAAAATAGATGTTAGTCAAAAGAAACCCGTTTCTGACATTTTTTGTGTTGTCCATCGATTCACATCATCGAGATAAAATCGACCGAGGAACAACTATGGCTGAAACACGAGATGTGGTTAAAGCAGAGACGGCTAAAGCCAGATGCACGACCTGCAAAAGGCACTAACAGTACACGTAGTATATACGCGCTGCACTCACAGAAGCCCGTAAGAAAACGCCGATAACAAACAACGGATACACAGAGTGCAAAACGCTACTTACGCAAAGTGATTGTTCAAACACAGAAACACTGACTGCATTGAAGGTGCAACATTTTATGAACAGCGTGTAAACAGCTTTCAAAGTCGCAACCAATTTGCAACTGTAGCTGTAAAGAATTCATAAAGCACCACAAAACAGAACAAGCATCAAGATGGCACCTTACAAATTGCACTAACTCAAATATTGCTCTCTACAGAAGACCATCAGTAACATACAAGATGAGGTCCTTAACGAAAAGACCCGCTATTAGAAACTAAAGGCCAGCAAAAACTTATTGTAGAAAACTACTTGTCTCATCCAAAAACCTTTCCTGAATGCAGTAATATCAACAAGAACAGATCTCATAACAGCGCAACACAGAGAAAGCAGCTGAAAATGCCAAAATGTAACTCTAGAAAAATTCTGGTCAACTGATTTCATTTTTGCACAAAAACTCAATTAAGAATTTTAATTTCTTTAGAAAAGGCAACGAACTTGTGTCTTATATCTTGTCATAAATTCAACCAAGTAAATGAATAAAAAACCAGAAAAAAGAATCGAATGCAAAATTGTTGAGAAGTTACGCAGAACGACGTGAATTTCAGTGAAGGACAAATACGAAGCCGTGGACTTCAAAGCAAAATCCTCAATAAGAACAATATTACATCAACTCTGACACATCGACCGCAGCACCACAGCGGCAGCACTCTTCAGTCGATGACCTTCCCGTTGCACGACCTTGACTCGAGCGCTGATCACAGCTGGGTGTCGCTTCCATCTAGGTCGCCATCGTCCAGTCTGGGTATGTTGTAGATCTCGGCAAACAGCGGGGGCACCTGGAGTAAGCTCCAGCGCTGGCGAAACCAGTCGAGCTGCTGGTTGTGCGAAGCACTCAGGTGGTGCAGGGCAGGGAGTCTAGCGAGCACATGGATGAGCAGGTCTTGCTCGACCAGATGGTTGCGACTCAGCTGCAGTCTAAGAGCATCCACGAGTTTGTTTCTCAGCGCTTCGACCGCTTGAGCGTTGGAAAGAAAGAGACGATCTACAGATGAAAAAAAACTCAAAATATTATTCACCTTTGTCAAGAAGCAGCAGCAACAAACATAGAGAGCTACATAAATAGAATTATTTCTGGAAGGCAAGTGAAACCTGTCTTGTGTTCTGATCGAACCATTTCGTACCTGGGTTTGACAGAAGAACGCTCGTTACCAATCCAATTTCCGTGTCGTTGAGACTCAGTTGAGTAAAGTCAGCGCAGAAATTGAACATTGCTTCAATCAACTCTGGCTGAAAACAACAAAGTTACTTAGTGTTACAAAAATTCTTGAAAATAATTTAAAGCATAACATTGGCCAGTCTTCAAAATATTAAACAGGGTCTCAGACAAAAGGATAAACACAGCAAACAGGGATTCAGCAAAATACATCCACAATTTTCATCAAGATATTTACACAACTCGCCCATCGATAAAATCAAAAACTACCGCTCTAGGTCCTAGAGCATAACGCAAGTCAAAGATACTGGACTGATAATGTTGACGTTGAATTGACATTCTACACTGGTTTCATTGCATCAAAGCTAATCCAGCCATATCTGGAAGCAAGAATGAACACCATAGAGATGCACAATATCGAGACGCACTCCATAGATGAGCTCCAGTTCCATGCGAGGTACGATGCTTCCATCGGCGAAGAGAACGGAATTGTCGTTGGAGTTGAAGAGGCGACACATTCGCATCAACCAGATCTCAAAGAAGCCGCTCTTAATCAGCACCAATTGGTCTTCCTGACTCAGCTGCTGGAAATCTAAGCGTCAAACACAACACACACACACACACACATACACGCTCTCACTACGACACACTGTATACAGACAGTGCGCCACCGTTCAGCCCCCCCCCACAGGAAGCAGAAGAGACACACACATAGAGCTCTTAGTAATGGCGGCAGCATTGGTGGGTGGCTAAATATCCTTTCGTTACAGACCCATAATTTCTTTTTCATCTGAGGCAGAATGACTTAACAATTTCTACACAGGCTGATAGATAGATAGATAGATAGATATATCAGTGATGTTCCCAGCAATCTAACTGGCAAAGAGATTCTCAACCACTGGATGAACATCACTTCAACTGTGACATCTGCTTCGGCCAAGTGTCACTAACTGCAATCAATGGCTTAGAAAAGGTGCAACACACAAAACCAAAAACAACCGATAACAGGTGTAAACAAATGATTCACTGAAAGACAATGAACAGATCTCTGATTCAATCATTCACTTTAGATCGTGAAATCATAGATTAGCGTTTACAATGATGTTCAAGGAATTTCTAATGACTTTGCCCATTCAGATTTACCTGGAACTCGTTTGGCAAACTCCACCACTTTGTTTATGCTTGGAGTGATCATCTCTGCCAAGTTTTTGAACATGATGCATCTGCAAAGGTCAAGGCCATCGCTTCGACCCAGAAGGTCAGAGTTGATCTCAGGACCTCTCAACTACAATCAGAAAATGAATTCACAACAACTCCCAAAGTCTCCTCCCAACCTAAAGAAGAAGAAACTGCAATTGCTTCTTCAACTGCACAGTCACTTACTTACCTACCTGCAACTACAATCACTAATAAAAGCCTCTTCACTACAATTCATGGCCAAGAGACAGCAGTCTTACATCTCCAGAGGCAAAATATCATCATAGATAATGAGATCACAAACAAATGCTTTCAAAGTAAAAACACATTGAGTCAAAAGATATACATCCACAGCCAAACAGACTCATGATTAAAGAGAATTCTACATTAGGAGCAGAACTTTTAGAATTTAGATATCTTGAGAAATAATCCGGACAGAAAGTAATTGAGCGCTACTAACCAATGTGACCGGAGCTTTGGCCATTGCCAAGACCTTGTCTTCCGTTTCACTGCAGTGTGCTGTGTGTGAGTGAGAGACGCTGTAGATAACATCAAAAATGGCCATCTGACAGTTGCCGTCAGGGGCCGCCTCTTCGACCTTCGGGTGACCTTCAACCGGTTGGGTCGTGCTGACCGATTGGTCCTCTCCACTCAGGGACCGCTTAGGGACACGACCATACCTCACAGCTGCAGAAGAAGAAGAAGAAGAGGAGTTGCTCAGTTGCTCTCCAAAGGCAACAGCTCATCAAGCACAAGACCAAAGAACCTTTTGAAAAACTGTCAGAGAAAATCAAGAAAAGTTCTCACAGTCACGAGACATTCCAGCAGCGATGCACTTCTTAAACCGACACGACTGACATCGATTGCGATTGATTCTGACGATCTGACACTTCCCGTCCCTCAAACATCGATATGTCATCTGCTTCTGCATACTCCGTCGGAAAAATCCCTACAAACACAAGGACACAGATCGTGAATTATTATTACGCTCAACTCCATCAAAGGAATCGCCCAAAAAAGAAAGATGCTCTCAAAATGAAAATATCTTCTACAAATAAAACTGCATAAATTCCCTTGAAAATACATTACAATGTCATCATTTACATCGAGAACAAAAGTAAAGCGCTGACCTTGCAACCTTCGCATGACGTCACTCCATAATGATAGCCGGATGCTCTGTCACCACAGACACGACACGCTATAAAGTCCCTCGATTCCCCGCTCTCCTTCCCCAAAGCACCAGCATCATCTGAAACAAGAATCCACACAGAATCACTCTCAACACACACACACACACACACTCACACACACAGCTCCATGTTAAGTTGGATCCGGCACGAAACTACATTTCACACAAACTCAAAAACTGTCAGATTCTCAAAGTGGCACAATTTTTTCTCTCCAGGCATTGCTACTACCTTCTTCCATCAGTCCACACAGGCCGGACTACAGTAGACTGGAAAACACTTTTCACGGCATATTTCTATTTGGCTATATTATTATCATTTATTAATTTATATATTATTTTATTATTTTTTATACTTTTTTCAGGGCCTGTTTCAACTGAAGTATGACTTTTGACGGTATACCCTTTTGACTCTGTGTGTGTGTGTGTGTTTGCATATATACATCTGTACAAATAAACACCATAATTTAATTAATTGCTGGAAATTAATGAATTTTACAATTTACAATATTTAATTGAGACTGAGATGTCCAGTGTACTACTGTCAATTATTATTACAGTCTGTGTAGACATTGATATTTCCAAAGGCAAAGCAGCAGAAAAGCCAGCCGCACTGTGGTCTGCTTAGGCATAAAACAAACTGAGTCTTAACAGATGGCTGCAGATATGGCTAATGGCTAAAATTAGCCATTGGCCTTCACTGGACAACAGGCACTAAAAGAAAAACAGCAGAAATTACCAACACACAGAGGAACAACAAATACAGACACACACACACACACACAAAGAACCAGAGAAACACAGACAGAGACCTCTTTATGCACGCTAACCATTAGGCATCTGAGGTGTTGAGCCTAACAAGGCACTGGGAAACAGCTCTGGTAAAAATACTGCAGAAATGTTGTAGGAATACTCTCTCCATTAACTGTCCATTCAAATGGCACTCATTTACAGAGCTCGGATGTTAAATGAAAGCAAGCTTCAAGAACAACGGAATGCCACGGAGTGTCAATGGAGGAGATGCTAATATCTGAATTAATTAATTAATTAAGAGAGAGAGAGAGAGAGAGAGAGAGAGAGAGAGAGAGAGAGAGAGAGAGAGAGAGAGAGAGAGAGAGAAAGAGATCAAACTGTGAATAGTTGACTGTCGTGTGAAGAAGTATGGGGCTGAAGATGTTACTGGAGATATTGCTACTGCCCCCTCCCCTCCCCCATCCACATAAGAAAGTCTTTCTTAACCAGGAGGAGAGGAGGTCTTTTGTCTGAGGAAGAAACCAAAATGAAGAGTCAGTCAACATTCTTTGAGAAAAACAGGTCAACCTCGTTCACATGAGACACAATGAATGCAATTCTCACCACAGAATATGCAACAACAACAACAACAACAACAGAGGCAATCTGGCAGCGGTCAAATACAAGCAAAGAAGAAGAGGAGGAGGAGGAGCAGGAGGAGGAGCAGGAGGAGGAGGAGGACATGGGTCAGACTTAAGCCAGATTCTGACATTCTTAACTCCATTCTGCTTAACCACAGCAAATGCACTTTCATCAACGGTTACCGAGTTTAGGGCAAAGTTCTTTCAAGATCAGACACAAGTTCCTCACAGGTTGAGAGAGAGAGAGAGAGAGAGAGAGAGAGAGAGAGAGAGAGAGAGAGAGAGAGAGAGAGAGAGAGACCTTGACCTGTCAAATCAGTCTTGATGCTGTCCAAAGTAAAACTGCAGAATGACTGATAAAAAGAAATAAACAGAGAGAGAGAGAGAGAGAGAGAGAGAGAGAGAGAGAGAGAGAGAGAGAGAGAGACAGACAGACAGACAGACAGACAGACAGACAGACAAACAGACAGAGTCTAAGAGAGAAGAACCAGTCTGAAACAATACAGCAGGCATTCCTGGAGCTAAAATATGCAACATTCTAACGGAGCATCTCTCATCCATTAAAAGCGAAACAACCACTCTCAATGGCATCAACAATCTCCAGTACAAGAAATCAGTATTATTAAAAAGAAAGTCTGTGCAGAAACTTACATACTTACTGCATAATTCTTCAGCTGAACACAGCCATGAAGAAATTACCCTCCTTACAACACATTGCCCCCTCCACCCCTTCAGCATAAGAAGGAAATACATCCACAAGAAAAACAAGGATGAAACCTAACAGAGGCTCAGAGACCAATGCCTAATGTTGACCTTAAAACCAGTCCAATCACCTCTCAACGTCTCTCATCACCTTTCAAATACACCTGAGACTGGAAGCACAAGAGAGGAATGAGCCACTGGCAATTGATAATACAAAGGTATTCACAACACCATATCAGCCATTTGCACATATTTGGCACATTTATATACTCACTGTATAATTTCTACAGGACAACAAAGACACAGAAATGGATTTACACCAAACAGCTGTAAAAATATGAGGAAAATCCGGAAGAAAAAAGATCAAACGCACCAAAATTCATCTCCATAGTACAGCACAGAGACTTCAAAATGGCTGAAATCTTATGCGAATTCTATAATAGAAAATCTTTTAATTGAAAGCCATATTTGGTTTAATATTTCAATTCTAAAAATAACCTTCACTTTGAAAATATTCCCGACTGATGAATAAATCACAGAATACGAAATATTATTAATAGAATCAACAAAGATTCACAAAATAACGAATCAATTGCGACAACAAACTGCACTGGATCCTTCTCATTACAACACAAAGCCCTAGACCAGGGTAGACCAACCCATCGTCTAGAAAAGTCATTCAGTAAATTTACAAAGAATGAACGTGAGTGCCATTCATCAACGGCTGTGAAATGAGAAAATCAACCGACCGAAACCACCAACAGAGCTTGTAAAAACACGGCCACAGTGCTTCATATATAACCAACCATTACAACACACACACACTGTGCCTGTTCTTAAGACGCCCTGAATTTATGTGAATGTAAGACGATAGGCTAACCAGACACAAACATTTACTAAACTCTGCCAGGAAATCAAATGCACTGAAAATGAATATCATCAGAACAGTCCTCACTTTCATCCTAGGAGGTCATCATCAAACCAGAGCAAAGTAATGGCGCCAAGGTGCGTTCCAACTTCATTTCCACCAAATTTTATCCGGTTCATTTATTTACTTTAGATAAGATGCAATTTTGGGGCAAACAGAGCGCTTGCAATGTTACTAAGTCAAGAGTTAAGCAAAGCACTTGCCTTGTTCTGGGCAACAGCGTCCATCGGTCGTCTCCGTTTCAAGCGCTTCAAATTTAACGATGCTCTCCTGACCGCCACCTGACAGACCCTGTCCACGACACTCGGCAAGTGAGGACGACGGAGGACACGGCTGTCCTGAACTGTACATCAGCCCCAACGACACCGCTGGGGGATAGAAACCGTTCTCAACGACATGCATGACACCCAAGTTTCTCGACATATGATTTAATTCCATGACCCATCAAGAGACTGTTTCTTCAGTTCGACCGCAGTAATCAAAACGCCGCTTCTCTTGTCTATCTGGCAACAAAGGCGATTTCTGACTGCTTAGAAACATAGTCACAAACAACCACACTCAACTGGAGTGCATTCACCCATCGGACTACGCCAAGAGGCGCACAGCACGAATTCCAAAGCACCACTCGACTGGCGCTACATAAACTGAGGCGGATGGTGGAACTCTAGCTTCTGGGTCAATCCCGATCTCGACGACAAAATCTGCAGAAATTAAACAATTTAAAATCGAAAAGTCATCTTATTTTAGACGACAAATCCTCCAAAAGTACCGTCCGAAATAACTTTATTATCGATTGTTGGACATTTTTTGCAAAAAAGCGTTTTTTAAAGAAAATATTTTCACAGCGCAGCAGCGGAAGCGCTGTCGCCCAATTGGTCCCAGAAAAATAACATATATTTGCCTAATAAAACGCATTTGTAAATATAAATTTCGCTTCCAATTACACTTTAAATCGTCAAATTATTCTTTATGTTTCTAGACCTATTTTTATTTATGAAAGAATTTTCACCTTAACCACAGAGCATCAATCCCGCATAATAGAAAACAGACACCTGCTCAGTACGCGGCTCCCACGTGACCAGCTGTCTTTGATTGACAGCTGAAGAACCTGGGAGCCTCTCCCTGTGAGAAAGGGTTTGTCTCCCTTCAGTGCATCAAATCCCTATTCGGACGCTAATAGTCTGCGACTCCATCGACAGTTGTTTCAAGCTGTTACGCAGATAGATCGAATCTTAGAATATCGAGTCCTCAGTGACGCCTTTCTTGTGTTTGCGCAAAGGTAGAAAGTAAAAATTTTCCGCGGCCATATAAAGCGACACCCTTTGGGCGAAATCTGACCCTCAGCAAGAGCGGAGCCCGGTTAACCCAACAGCGATTGGACGGCGGTTGAAGAGAAGAAGAATCAGAGAGCGAAGGAGGACGAAGTGAACTAAGTGGGCCCAGTTCGGTGCAGTGCAAAACCCGAGGTCAGGGAGAGAGAGAGAGAGAGAGAGAGAGAGAGAGAGAGAGAGAAATTATGTGAAATTCGCAACTCGAAGACAACGAATGGGGCCAAACTATCTTTTTAGACCATTATCGTCGCCACGGGGGGCAAATGGAGGCAGCTGCCCCCCCAACCTGCCCCAGACCAATTAATCAGATTCGCGCAAATCCGGTGAGAAAGTTTTCTGGGGGCAGTGGCGGCTCTATGATTTGGCAAGTGGGGGGCCGTTGGGTTGGCAACTTCTAATCATGGGGGCCAACCATTTGTTGTTTAATGTATGTAGCATTAAGTATAGGGTCCCAACTGAGAGGGGCACTGGGGGGCAGGCACTCAGTAGGGGGCACGGGCCCCCCGGTGGAGCCGCCACTGGGGGGAGTGAGGGGTGGGTAAGGAATCTGACACGCTAGCCCTTTTGCCCCAACCAAAAATTCCTGGCGACGCCACTGAGTTTACCCCCCCCCATAATTACGTCAAAAACTTTTGACCCCTCCCCCAAATCAATAGCAGGTCCCGATAACAAGGTTATTATTTTTGCAGTGATGACCATTTTTTCCTTTTTTGCTCATCGCGTGTCAAACTATGGTGGTGATGACCTTTTTTGCCATGCTTTCTTCCATTGTAATAAGTAGTATTCCATGAAATTTCCTATTTTTTGATTATTTGTAAAAAGTGAAATTGTTGACGTCAACTTCTCTTGACCCTCTCCCCCTGTCACCTGTCAACAACTGTCAAACTTTTTCGAAATCCCTCCCCCCTAAATTGTTGACGTAATTAATGGACAGCCCCCAACCTAGCCTCACTGCCCTTCAGATGTTGACTATTGCCTGGCTGATCATATACCTTTCCCACAGCTATTTTAAGAAAGGCTGAGCGACTAAGAATAAGCAGCTACTATTGTACCCACTAGAGCGTTATATAAATCCACGAGATTTTACTTACTTACTCCTCTGTTCAAAGTTCCAACCAATCAAAAGAACTCAATTCGTGTTAGCTCTCTAGTGATTGGTTGAAATTTCAAACCGTTCTAGGCACCAGTTCAAATTTCAAACGATCCTCATGCTGCGGTCCTTTGCTGCGGTCCTTTCTTCGTCTCGACGCCACGCAGTGTGGTTCATCAAGAAACTTCGTTCGGTCGAATATTTTAGAATTTAAAGACAATTCTAAAATATTTATACCGTTGACGAAGTTGGTGTTATGTCGGTTTAGAAACTGTCGTCTAGTATCGTATCGTTAAGGTTTTAAGTAGTTATTAGGGTTATTAGTAGTTGTTCCGTCGACTGGTGCTGATGTACTAATACGATGGCGCTAAAGAAGTTTACTACTACTACTACATTCCTGTTCGAAAGATCCTCAACGGTCGAACGCCGCTCTCTACTAAGCTCGAGGTCAGCAATCATCTATCTGATCGTCCCTCCGGCGCTTAAGACGGCGGGGTTTGAGAGGCAGGTCCTACCAGCTTGGGGCCCTGCCTCCTGCAACTCGTTCCCAAACAACGTTGACAGTCGAGACATTGCCGTATCGGATCCGAAAACAACTGAAGACGTACTTTTTAATACTTCATTCTTGTAAAGCGCTTTTGACTCTGGCATATGTTAGCTATGCTTATGGCTCTTAAGAAATTGTCATGTATAATAATAATGTTAGATGTTGTTAGATGTCGGACACACTGATTTACAGTTCAACGATCAGTTATGCCAGCGCTTTTTTCCCAGATCTGTGTTTTTTGTGAAATCTGGGCTTCTTAAAAATTTCCTTTTTACAGTTCATTCAGTTTGATGATGCATAATTTTCTATTGTAACTCTTAATATACATTAGACCTAAAGTATTTTGTTTTTGCAGTATTGACATTGAAGGCTACTGTATAATTGCAACCTTGTGAATCTGTATTGTATAATCGAATCTGTCTGTAGCCTACTGTATAATTGGCAATTGCAACCTTGTAAATCGTTGCGGGGAGGGTTAAATGTTGTTGTAGATGTCACTCAGGAAAGCAAAGACCTCCAAGCAAGAGAAAGACCCTTGAGCATCATCAAAGTCAACTCCAGTCCCAACCCCTGCTGCTTTGCCCCAATATTTTATTTTGCATTTTTATTGATAATTTATCTGCTGTTGTATGTATTGCATTAATGGTTGACTAAGTTTTGTGTTTCTTGTTTTCAGGATCTATTTTTGCCACACAGAGGTCCATCATGTCTTTTATTCGTTGATTCCAGCATCCGGTTTCTTTGGTTTTGGCTGGCTCTTTGTTCCACTTTGGTTGCGGCTGTTTGTTGTGTGTGTTTCGTTCGGTGCAGTCAAGTTTTTTGTGTGAGTGCCGGTTACGAGGCGTGCGTTGCTTTTTCCGACGGCCGTCTTTCGTCTACTGCGGTTGCGATGGCGTCCGTCATTTTCTATAGGTCTATTTAATGTGCTTGGTTTATTTCTTCTATTGGCAATTAGTTAATTCTGTACTTTTTTCAGGATGCACGGTGCCATTTTATTTCTTTGTAAAATGCATTTATGATTGATCTTGTATAGACCTGTGGTTTTTTTAATGATTTTCTGCACATTACAGATACTTCAGCTTCAGGACACAAAAGCAGGATCACAGAGAGCTTCAAGTTGCCCTATCTGTATGTCTGTGTGTATCTATATTTATGTGTGTTTGTGTATGTGTGTGTTTGTGTATATATCTGTTTGTGTGTGTATATTTTTTCCAGGACGGGAATTCCTCCTTGTTTTGGGGTAGACTGAAAACAAATTTGTAATCTCTCAACAGTTATAACATTAATGTATTTTAGCTTGGCGGCATTAAATTTTAAAAGGTAAAAGAATTTTCTCATTTGTTTTTCTCCGTGCGCTTGAAATTGAATATATCTAATATAAATGTAATATAATCTGATTAACTGTTGAAAGACAATTTGTTTTCTTCTTTGGACCTTCCCTATTTCTCTAAAATTGTTAGTTTTTGGGGTTTGTTCCAAACATTTTGAAAGTCAAATCTAATCTCAACATTTTAATTCTAAAATTTCTGGGGGGTCTCCCTCTCAAGCTCACAGCTTCATCGCAGCGAGAGGGTGAACAGCTAATCATATGGGATTATCTTGAGGCTGTCCTTCATGTTTTGGAAAGTCTCAATGAATTGATTATCTGGCCAATGTGAGCAGCAATTGATTCTATTTGTCTGGTTGTCTGAATTTTGTATATTGATTGTCATTTTAGGGGAATAATCATTAATTAGCCGTCATCTGGTTCATCAGCTTGTCAACTCGACTGTCGTTTGGCAGCGCGTTGCTTATCCAGATCTACCTCGAGCGACTGGCAGTTTCATCTCCTGCTGAATCTTCTGTGTATTCTCTCGTTGAAGATGCTTCTCAGCAGTGATATTTTACTTCCAAAAATAATTACTTTTACTCTAGTTTTGGCTTTCTTATTTGACTTTCACTTTCAATTACAGTTTTCAATTTCAGTTATAATTTTACTTTGTAAATAATTGTTATTATACTGTACTTTTACTTTTAATTACAGTTATATATATATATATATAAATCAGACCTTCCAGGCTTCCACTCCATTTATTTCATTTAACAGCAGTACGTCACTGGGCTAATATGCTGAATGCACAGCATTATTATACAGTGTGACAACAAATACGAACGGCTGCCACTTACCATTGCATGCACAGAAACAGCGCAACACCTAAGCTGTCACCATCAGACGGGGACAATATCAGTATGTGTGCAATGACTGCAAGTCTTCAATCAAATGTAAATGATTCAATATGCAATGCTGCTTTTGAGCTTCATGTTTGTAGGTGCCCTGGTCATACTTTAAAAAATTGCCAAATATCACTACCTTTTTCTACCAGCAAGCTGTGTAGATAAACTCGTACTTTTCTATTTAGACAGTTGAGAGTCAAGATGAATGAAATGAAATGTTTGTAAGAATAAACCGGGAGACAGCAGAAGTACAAACAGTACAGTCTGACATGAACATAAATTTGAAATAAAATGGGAGAAGTTAATTTTACTGCAACTAATAATTACTACTTTTTTAATTTAATTTTTGGTGTCCTTATTTTACTTATACTTTATATTTCAGCCGTAAACTATGTTTTACTATATATATCAGTTTTACTGAACTAACTGCAATTTTTAATTTCAGTTCAGCAATATATCACTGCTTCTCAAGACAGGACTTCAACAGCAGCAGAGAATTTCTGTCACTGCCCGAGTGGATCTTCAAGACCAATTTCTTCAGCGTGTGTGCATTTGACTCAAGAGTGTGCCATGGCAGCGATCTGCTCGTCGTTTACCTCTCAACTTCGTCAGCAACCGCCCTCTTCCTCTGGTTGCAGTGCTACATAACTTGTATGCAGTGATGGGTAACTAACTAAAAACATTAGTTTAACTACAACTACATTTAAACTAGAGGCAAGTAGTTAAACTTTTAGTTGCAAACTAACTTTCTAAAATCATTTTTGCCCTCTCAACTCTTGCGGCAATAGCTAGACACAAAGTGTTTCCAAGAAGTCTTGATTGGGGGTCCGAATTACCGATAGACACTCGAACAAAGGGAAAAGTTTGCTGGATGTTTATTTTTCACTCGTCAGATGTGCAAGAATACGTCAATCAGTGTAAATAATATTTATCTGAACATAATCTTGACGATCTTAGAATTGTTATTGCAGAGAACTGGAACAAAAACAGAAGCCATTAAAAATCTTTACAATTACACTCACTACTGGCAATCAATCAAATTCTGACGTCACTATCATAACAATGTCCATGGCAACGGCTGATGACAGGCCACGATCAAACCCCGAATTGGAAGAACAGCGACATCTTTATAAATTCAAAATGGTTACACTTCTGAAAAAGATCTAAGCTAAAAGAGAATTATCACAGAAGTCCCCTCTTTCCCCCCCGCCAATTAATAAACAGTGATTCAACAGACTACAACAAATCATTAATTTAAAACAAAGCACACAGCAGACACTCCAACCATTATAAATAGACTCCACATAACACTCAAATGCTATCTAAACACTTAAAATACAGGAAGTATATTTGCTCTTGGATAATTATTACAGAATGTCGATAGATGTCACCACACGCCATCCTCAGTTACAACTCAATAACACTTCCACAGTTCAAATGAATAATCCCAACACGTTGGACGCTTCAAAGGCTGCCAAGAGCTGTTCACAGGCAACAAGTGAACCGTTCAACCAAATGCCAACATTTACAAACCTCCACAGCTGTTCATAATTTTAAGTTTTTCCTCACAAGCCCTTGACATGGTCAGTTATCCTAGCATTGTGTATGGAGCTATATAAATTCTTCAAAAATACTAAGCAGAAGCAAACAGTTCAATTATGCCTAATATGACATTTAAAACAGACAGCGTGGCAGAGAATCCAGACCCAATAGAAATGCCTTCTCCAAAAATGTTTCAACATTTCAACAAACTCCAGAAGATGAAAGCAACAGTCTAGTTTAAAATACAATGCAAAAGTCTCTCTGCTACAGATCCTCATGAGCAGTCAAGTCAATCCATAGACAATCAAGAACCATGGGATCAACGAACTGCCTCAAACAGAACAAGACCAAGACCCCAAACAGCTGCAAAGACAATCGACATGGGCAGTCGTTAGCATCACAGAGACTCTGACATCTGCTTTCGTAGAATCTCCTGACACGCTCTGTTTCTCTCGATACTCAGTCGGATGAAATCGTTCCGTAACAAAGTGCCAGAGCGGCTACAGACCGACCGTTCTGAGCCACGATCCGACACAGCGTCAACTCCACACCCGAGAAAGTCGGCTGCGTCTTTTGGCGGCAGCAACTCTCGACCTGCTGTGTCGCTGTTTGCAGAAGAAGGCGTCGGACTGGAGTCAGAATGGTCGACGTCGATTCGCGCATGGGCGATTTCCATTCGCGGTTGATAACTGTACATCGGAGATGAATCAGATGCTAAATCATCTTCTGAAGGAAAGACAAAACAAAGACAAACTGTAAATGTCTTTTGGTGAATTGCATTCATTGAAATTCAACAAAATATCACTTCAAATATTTCTCCAAATGACTAAAGAGAGACAAAGTGAATGACCATTTTCTCCAGAAGAACGTGGCTTACAATTCAAAAAGCTTCCTGTCTTACAATTGGAGGGTCAAAAGTTGAGACATGATACGAGTGACGAGTCACTAATTCACAAATGACGAAAGAATTAAGGCAACGGGAAGTCAAAGCCCAAACAGACCGACCACATTGACACCCATCTTTAAAGAACCACAGCAACAACACAGCTGACGTCTGTTCTCACCAAAGAACTGCTTGGAAGGGAAGCTTCTGATCGACATCAGTGGAACCACTTTACGTCCACCACTTGTTCGGCCGCTCAACCGGGGTTCGAGATCCTCGTGTTGCCATGGAACCACTCCGCAGTTGCTCCGCTGTCTCCATCTTTGATGGCGGTCACCGTCATTACGAATGACGTCCACTTCCTCTGCAGACGATGACCTCTCTGACCTCTGACCTCCAGGCTGTTCCAGAATAAGCTCATCATCGTCCTCAATCCACCGCCCCAAAGACAGTTGTTCGGCTGCAGCAGCGTCTCCATCTACAAAGTCTTCTGGTCTCTGGGCTCGAATCAGACAACTGCTTTGCATTGATTCGGTGCCACAAAGGGAGCGCGATTCAGAGGGCAAAGGGGGGAGAGGCCTTGGCCGGGGTCTCCCCTCCACCGACACACGCCCTGCGACGTGGAAATCAGTCAACCCACTCCTCACTCCAGCGTTGCTTCTGCCATGAGTTGCTTCAACGCAATCATGCTCATTCTGTTGTTGTTGTTGCTGTTGTTGTTGAGAAAACCCGGATAATTTCATCAACTGTGGCGCTTTGGTGGCGCTGTGGTCATTTGACCCTTCTGGCCAAGTGGACTGAAATGGTCGTGGGTCCTTAGAGGCCAAAAACTCCTGCTTCAACCGTGCACTTAACAGCATCGCCGCAATTCCACCCATCAGCTTCTCCAGTTTTGGCAACACCTGTGGAGATGGAGGAAGAGGCGGCGGCGGTGGTGGTGGTGGTGGAGCATAGTCTGGGGGAGGTGGAGGCGGTGGCTCAGGTGAAGAGGGAAGTGGAGGTTGTACTGCATTTCCAGGTAAAGGAAAACCTGGAAGAGGTATAGGAGGAGGCGGAGGGGGAGGCTGATCTGAAACAAACATTTTAAAACCTCAATCAATTTATAAATAATTTATAATAAAATATATAAAAAATAAAATGAGACTTTCACTGCACAATTCACACGACACAAGTGAAGCAACCACAGAGACAGGAAACTCAATTAAACGCATAAAACCACCACAATTACAAAAGAGATGTTTTATAGAAGTGCTTGCAGCATCAGTTACCATCATCGTTGTCGTCTTGTTGTGAGTCGTCATCAGAAGCATCCACCCCAAACTCCAAGCGCAAACGCTCCGTTAGACTCAGAGTCTTCGCAGGAGGCTCAATGCATCCAAAAGAATCTGCAACAGACAAAAATCAACGCAACCTATAAGACATTCATTTTCAAGCTCTTTAGTTATCTCTTAGTTATATATATATATATATATATATATATATATATATATATATATATATATATAAAAGGGGTGGTTCTTATTTTGAAAAGTAGGAATTCTTAACCAGGCACCCCCTAATGTTGTTCCTTTTGAAGAGTAAATAAGTTACCATCAAACAAGAGCCTTATAATTTCACATTTACAGGTCCCTACCAAAGGTAAAAGATTTTTAGTCATTTCTCATGATCGAGGGCATCAAGGCTGCATACATTGTACTCTAAAGACTGCTGTACAGCTGGATGATTCACCTATATTCTAAATGGAATCGTCTCAGAGGGTGTCCCACAAAAAAAACACAAAATTTTTCCCATCTGCCAAGGACCACCCTAATATAGACACCCTGAAACATTAGACCCTAATGCTCAAATTATAGTTCAAAGTCAAAATCTGACGAGATAAATAAATGCATGCTATGAATATTCAGATCTTCTACGGCCAATCAAAACCCTTGAAACCATCAAGAGACCTGCTAAGAACGCTTTGCCCTCTTAGCGTTCAATCGACCATTTTCTTACCGGTGTTAAAGTACTCGATGCAGTGCTGCTCCACTTCCGTTTGCCTCTCAAAGTGATCGAAATGGGAGACAACGGTTGTCGCTGTTCCTGTTGCAGTCGCTGACAACCGTTCATCGCCAGTCTTTCTCTTATGCCTCATTCTTCTTCTTCGATACTCGACCAATGACATCTAAACAGTGAAAGTAAGCTTCTTTTGCTCATTTGTCATTTCTAAACCTGCTGCCATGACAACGATGAGGATTTTGGTGAACTCTGAACTCTGCTAAAAGTAAACAATCAAAACACACTTTCTAAAAATTGCCACACCACAAAACGCAACAGTTTTTGGCAATTAAACCAAAAAATCAGAGAAAGGTCACAAACCTTTCTCTTTGCTCCCACTTCAGTTGCTCTGCTTATCTGATTTTCTTCTGTGTCGGAAGATGACATCGACGACCCACGACCCTTTAGACTGCTCAGCTGCTCATGGGCAAAATTCTGCTTCACTCGCTCCCCACTTGACAACACCGAGTCAGAAACCTCTGCGGCACCCTTTGGCTCCTTAAAATATAACAACTGAGTATTGACAACAGCATCCTCTTCATCCGATGTAATTGGACTTCCCATCTGGTGGCTTCCTACGCTGTGCCTCGGATTCTGATACTCAGGATCCTCAGAACTGACATTTTGCTCCACTTGATCCGATGACACGGGTGTTGCAGGTGGCAAGACTCTCTGCCAGTGTCCTCCTGCAAATCCATCACCCTCAGGCTGTCTCAAGCAGCTAAATGAACTACGACCATTGCCCCTCCTGTCCCGTTGAAAAGCATTGCTACACTGGTCCTCTGTCGATATTTTGGAGCCATTCACTTCGCACTGTTTCCAGCCGTCGTCCACTTCGTCGTCGGTTATCTCTCCTTCCTCCTTTTCCAGAGGTTTGTCATTGTCCGCTCCTGAGCTACAGGTCACAATCTGATCCGAAGAAGAAGAAGAGAGGAGAAGAACGGATTGATTTGTCGTCTGTCTCGGGCGAATGCATTCATCAGTCGCTGATGTTGACACTTCGTGATCTGAGTCGGTCAAAGGAGGCTGAGAATGTGTGTGAGTGCTACTAGATGGTTCCACGCTCTCACTGCAACGTGGTTCCCTGTGCGCACTTCCTAATGCGATTAAACGGCTGTGGGGCCCTTGTTCTACCCCGCTTCTGTCCGCAGTGTTTACGCCGATGATGTTGTCCACAGTTGAGTCTACGATGGACAGATCAGAGGATGAGCACAATGGCCTCTGCCCTGTTTCCTGCAGACAATCCTCTGTCTTAGTGTTTCGCTACAAAAAAATCCATAGAATTAAATCATTAGCAGAAACAGAAATATGCAAAACTAAACAAAACAAAACGAAAACATTTTAAGACGGCGTTAAACTGAAATTCTGTCATAAACAGTCACAAGAACCAAAAACTGTGAAACCAAAATCCAACCAACCGGACCACGGTGATCGCCTGACAACCAGAGGAATGAATTAAGACCAAGAAACGAAGAAGAAGAAGAAGGAGTTGTCGTCACCACACAGAAGCCGTCATCTGGACACGGCAATTTCAACGCAGATGGCGATCGAACACAGTATTCAGCCTCAAGGGTCAGTCTTCGCTTCTTCAGCGGCGTACTAAAAGCAACTACAGCAAACAACACTCATTCATCATCAATGCTGTTGTCATCAATGTCATCATCTTTATCCTGCCTAGAACAATAACATTACATTTACAAAATGTTACGCTAACATTTCAAATTCTGTACCAGTTGCCGGAGAAGATGTTGCCTCTGCCGTTGCAATTGACGTTGCATTGGACGTTGCACTTGATTGAAATGCTGATTGTTGTATTGGATCAACACTTTCATTGATTGCCTGTATGAGCCAACGCTGACAAAAATCAAAGAAGATAACCACCTCATTACACTCAACATAATTATCTTTTTTGTACAAAATACATTTCCTCTAAAAATCATAACATCACTTGCATTCAAGAAAGAAACTAATTTTGAAACCACTTATTTAGTGTATTTACATAGCACTGTTCACTTAGTGCAGCAATTTCAGTAAAGACAGGGCAGAGACCATTAACGGCCGACAACAACGAAAGACGGTCGACCGTGTATGGTCAACTGAGTCCTGGGTCTTTAAGATAAGCACTGCTTCTCAGGGAACATTCTTTTTAATGAACATTTTGCATCGTACCTTTTTAGCTGAGCCTCTATTTGGAACCGGGTCAATCAGTGAATAAGGGGAAACCCTGCTCGAGGAGCGGGCCCCCGCCCTGGCCACAGCATTTAGCATCTCCGTAGGACTGAGCATTCCACGCGAGTACTCAACGTCCGACTCAGAGCTGGTACAATCAGTGCTCTCCACTACGGCCCTGCTCATCACATACGACCTCAAAAGCATCGGCTGAAATAACAAAGAACCAAGACCCTAAAACATCAGAAGCCCAACAAATATCAGCGCAAAAGACAGCACACAAGAGCTGTTACACACATGCATCCATGGCAGCTCAGAAAACGACAAAACACTTCAACAAGAAACAAACAGCAAAATCTTCAGCCAGTCGATTCAATCAATCAATCAAAATCAAATCTATCTAGTATCAGAAGTGCATTCACAAATAATGGAAAACAATCAAATTCATATTATTGAAAATATATGATTAATATGTAAATAAAAGTGAGGCACATATACAGTAATTAAAGCAAGAACTGAAACAAGTCCTTCAGGAAATGTTCAAAGGTGTTTTCACAGATAGAAACTCCAAATTCAATTCCAACCTTTTTACGTACAAAATTCAGACAGGAAAGAGTGAAAATTCAAACCCAAGATAATAAGATGGAAATTTAGAAACATGAAATAAACCTTTTGGCTTTTAAAGAGGCAATTACTCTGAGGCAGAGGAGGAGGAGGACTCTCTGCTGTTGCTTCTTCTGGAGTAGACTCTGACTTCAGTTGTTCTCTGGTTGAAGGAAGCCCTTGAATCCTTGGTGAGAGAACTCTTGTAATGTGGTTTAGCGCTTGATGTGACTTCTTGTTTACCAATTTCTTCTTGGCAGTTTTTGAGAAGGAAATCCACGACGTCATCTGTTTTTGGCCGGAACTGACTTTTGATCTCAGGACGGACAATTTACGAGACAAAGCCTTCGTTTTGAACAAAACACAATTTTAACTTCTTCATCTGTTGTCACGTTATTTAGAAGCATTTAAAATGTCCAAAAGAAAAAATAACATAAGAAAAGTGAACTCCAAGTCCCCCCTTCGTTGACTAAAAGACTCTACAACAGTCAATGAAATAAAAATATTGAAAGAATTCAGACAAGAACTGAAATTCCACAGCAAAGAAACAGTCTCACATGATCAGTGGTCAATTTCAATTCGTTGCCAGCCGAGTCTCGACTTCCAGCGCTTTCTTCCTTTGTCCTGCTTCTTGTTCGAACTCTATTCTCAGACTTCCCGTTCACCAATTCTTTTCCTCCAGCTTCCTTCCCCGGATGGTCCATCACTTCCTGATTTTTGTCGGTCGTTTTTAGCGGCTGAATCTTTGGCTGAGCAGCTAAAATACACAAAGCCTTCATTTCAACAGAATTTTCTACAGACTCACCGCTGTTCCCTGCGTTTGCTGAAATTCCAGCGTCATATTCAGTGTTCGGTGTTTCCTTACTGCAACACTCAGAGTCTTGAGTATCTCCAGATGGCACTTTCTGTGACCGTCTGACTCTCTCTGACCTGCGTGGCTTCAGTGCTGCTTTGTCCTCTCCTCCTCTGGTTTCGGCTTCAGTTGCCGTTTCCTTTTTACCTTCCAATCGTAACCCTTCATCGCCGGTTGCAGATGTTTCGATTGGCTGAGCGGTCCCTGGCGTGGCCCCTGGTGTGGCCCCTGGTGTGCCCGGGGAATCATCGCTGTTATCTGCAGCTTCCCAGTGGGCCTTCCTTTCTTCCTGGACGGAATCTTCTTCGCTTGCCTTGGATTTCTCCGTAAATGTGGAATCAAAGCACAGGTGAGTTGTTCTGCATTCTTCTTCTTCAAATAGGCGCTCAACTGTTTTGTCATTTAATTTAAATGCACTGTTTTCACATCTCTCAACCTTCACTTCGGTCTCCATGCACTTAGCCATGTGACCAGACAAAGTCCTACCGATGTCTTTGACTGAAATTTTACCATCTTCTTTATTCTCGTCTTCCATTTCACACTTTATTGGAAATCTCAGAAGTTGATCTTCAAGATGTTTGTCTGTTAAAGTTTCAATATCAGCATTGCATTCTGCATTTTCTTCTGCATTCCATACTCTTTCTTCATCTGTCTTTGCTTCATCTGCCTTGCCTTGACACATGGATGGTTGCAGTAATAAGCCTTTCTCCACATTTTCATTTCTTACACAATCTTCTGAAACTTTTGAATCGACTGATTCGGATTTTGAAAACCTCCTCCTCCTCCACAGAGTTTGTTTCAAAGGAGTTGCTTCTCGAAAGCGTCTCGGAGGACCCTCTCTCTGAATTCTTTCAAATGCTTTCATAATTGCTTCCAACTTCTTCTCTTCTCTTGACTACAAAACAAAAGTTAAAATCCAAATTCATTTCCTGCTTTAAATTGAGCTGAATGCAAACCCTTCACGTCTAATCACAAAGAACTCAATGCTAAAACCAAATCAACATCATCAATAAATCTACCAACTGAGAGACAACTCATCTTCTAAAATAGAAATTCTTAATATTTCATCCTTTCATAAATTCTAACAGTAAAATTCTTTTTCAAAACAATTAATTAATAAATAAATAATAATAATAATAATTATAATCAGGAACTGATGAGGGTGGCATATTGTACAAGTGCTGCTAGGACACATAACAATTGAAAATACAAGACATCTGACACTGACAAATGTTCTGGATAACTACGAACACAAACAGAGCTGTTTTCAGCTCTCATTTGCCTAAATGCTTCTAGTGTCTCTGCCACAATTTAATCAGTAAATCTCCAAGTTCCTTAAATGCTCAAAATGCAAAATAACCAGTTTCCGCTTTGGGTCGACGCAGAGCGCAGAATTGCTTCGTGGAACTTGTTGCTTTGCGTTACTTGATCCCCTGTGTCTGACCATTCCACAATGCTCTGCTGCTGCTGCTGCTGCTGCTGGGACCTTTGGCTCATCCATCTCAGCACTTGGCCTCAACGTCTGAAAGGAAGATCCAATTGCCTCAAACAGCTGTTAGTAGTAATCAAGCTCTCATCTCTAAAGAAAACCACTACTGACTTTTAAAAAATGAGTTAAGTACATGAAGAGAAAATTTCAGCTAAACTCCATAAATCGGTTTCATCGCAGCTGTGAATACAAAGACAACCTGTCTTATCAATATACAAACACATCAAAACGATAATAATATCCCAGATATCAATTTTTTTAAATTTTGCAAACAACTTGTAATCAATTTAAACTTTGAAGCAGATCAGCAAACATCGATCGAAGAAAACCATTCAAAGTGAATCGGAAAGCCCACCGTCTGCTCTGCTGCAGGTCGCCTCTTCTGATGCCCAACACCAGAGGGAGATGATTTCTCCGCTGATTTCACAGGAGATGCGGATGCTTCTCCAGAATCCGGCAAAATCCCTCTACCTCCAACCCTACTTCAACACAAACGGTGCATGGTCAGAAGCAGAAGATAGGTGGACGCTTTGAATTGGGAGACCGATGAAAGGTCTTATGCAAAATCAAATACCAACGGCAGAGCCTGGCCTTAGTTTCTGAGGTGACAAAAAGGAGTCATCGACAGAATGAAACTAAAAGCCAAAATCATCCGGAATACGTGAAGCAGTGCCAATTAAACAACCAAACACACGCCTTTTAATAAAGCAGAAGTCAAACAATTCATTTGATTTAACCCCTTAACTGGGCAACTATTTGTAACTCAATGTAAAATGGACGAGCGTTACTCAGGGCACCCAGTTAAGGGTTTAAGTAAGGAATCTAATAGCACAGCACGGTCAAACAGAAACAAAATGGAAATTCAGATTGTGTCTATGAAACATCGGACACTCACCGGGCAGAGACACCTTCGTCAAATGGAACTGTTATCTCGCAGCCGCAAGAAATGTCCGTTACGCAGAAGACGAAAAATCTGATGGCACCAGATCCATCAAAGAAATGCCTAACCTAAAACAGCAGAGGACAAATCACACCAGATACAGTAATGATGCCAAAGTCAAGATTCTAAACAGCAAAATACCCTGTGTCGATTTCCACTGTAATCACCATCATAAGCCACCTATCACTACTTCTATCAATAATTCAACACAGCCGATCTCAATTTTGTTCTGTAGCGTTCGAAATGGGACACCTCTATGCAATTTCAGATGAAACTATAAATTCTCCCAAAATCTACTCTCCAACATTAATACATCAAATTATAACAAAGTTTCACCACAAACCAACCAACAATGCCCACCTGCATATCCCACCTTTTAATCAACTAATCAGTCAACTTCTATGGCGCCACTATAATAATGCCTATAGCATCAGCCATTGTTGCACAAAATCCTATCAGAATTAGAGCATAAATCTTCCATGGTTTTATCTGTGACGTTTGTGCCACGTATCATACGAGGGCCGCATACGACATAAGCACTCACTTCTGCGTTTGGAGTTGCCGATTGCCGAACGAACCGTCCGATGGAACTGCTGCGGCTTGCATCAATGCAGACTTCCAGATTCGGCACAAGTTTTGAGTAAAAGATAATGAATCGACCCGACCTATATAAACAAATAACAACATAACACATTTGGACCATGTCAAATATTCATCCCAGAAACACAATGTCACTATAATGCCTAATACAGCGATCGTTATTAAAATTTGCTAATTTTCTCCAAATCCTGTCTATTTAATAGCAAATACTCACTCTGGACCACAGAGACCCAAAATTTATGCACTTTCTCTTATACATCAAAAGTCCATTCAGACATTCACCAAAAGCAACTACATAGCATATGATAGAATCATTGTCACTATACAAAGAAACAAATCAACATACTCAGTCAATAGACTTATTTAGATTTGATAACAAACTCTATAACAGGGTCTCCAAAGATTTTCAGCCTCAGGCCACATTACTGATTTCTGATGGCTCTGCACAAGGAATTAAATTTACTCAAATACACTAAACAACACATGAATAACAAACAATAGCAGACTATATATACATTGCCGAATCATGACACAGTGGTATGATGCAGACTGCAGAATATCAGTTGCAATTGAAATGGGTTTTAACTTCTGTGAGATAAATGAAGATGATGCCTAAGTTCTTGGTCAGGGACAACTAGGTCATAGCGAGGAAAGCCCCGGAGGTCAAGAGACCCAACTAATCAGCACCATCAGCAAAATGAAAACGCACATGAATAGTAATGAGGCATTACTGAATATTCATTAAAGCTGGTGCCCTGTACCGTCTGTCTTCGTACTGATGCCGTGTCATTACGTAACCAGAGCATTCGACAACTGCGTCTCCAGCGCTGATCGCCCTCGATGTCTTAATACCCTGAAAACAAAAGTGCTCACATTAGAGGAGTGCGGGTATACACTACCCCTATTACCCGAACTCTGCTTTCATTAATACATTAATGTTGTTGCCTCTCTATAGTCTCTAGGAACGGATACGGGGATACGGGTATACGGGTATGAGTAGGGAAGTATTTTGCACGGGTAGGGTAGGTATTTTGCTGTACCCACACATGTCTAACTCACATCTAACACCGATGCCATTTCAACCTACAATATAAGTTCTCCATCAGCCTCTCAGGTGTTTAAAATTCTGGAAAAATTAAATCCAAATTGAGACTTAATATTCCTAGCGTGCCTTCATTTCCAAAGCCTTTCTACCAAAGACAAAGTCCTCGCTAACAGCATTTGTTGCGCCGCTTGTGCCATTGTAAGAAATGCAAAATATTCTGATAAGGGAAACGTCTTGCCTACCTTAGAATCGACAGTCGCTTGGAAGACAGAGCATGTTTCACCATTCAATGTGGGAATCAACGGAGAAAATCTCTCAAGAACATTCATCTTTTGGAGTTCTTCCACACAAAGTCTAAACTCGGAACTGTAGAGATTGGTGTTCGGGGGAAGACCATCACAGCCCGAAGTAAGTCGTCGAGGGGCATCGGTTGGCTTGGCAGCTTTTGAAGCCCGAGACAAACGCCTTTGTCTCGAGAAATTCTGTGCCACAAAAAAAACCAAATTCACTGAAAACAAGTTTCCTGTTTCCAGTAATCTCCAACTGAAATAACTATTCGAAATAACCGACAGCAAGCACCCTAAGATGTCGCCGACTGAGAGCAACACGCAGTCGAGGAACTTAGGCAACCTTTGTGGGAGATTCCAGTAGATCTGACGAAGAGTCCGTCTGAAGAGAAGATGGTTGACGTCGTCTCTGTTTCCCTTTTCCTGGGGCCGTTGCCGAGGCGACGGTGCATCCGTGCATTTGCTTCCTGTGATTCGTTCCCTTCCTTGGTGTCCGTTGCTCTTTATCCTCCAAATCCAATCCCGTGAGGTTTCCCATTTTCTGTACTGCAACAAAACAACATCTCTCTCCGTTTACAACTTATCAATAAATACATAAAACATCCATCTGTTTGGTCTTAACGTCACTGAATTCTGAGTAGAGTTGTTTGTGGTGCATTTGAAGTGCAGCTGACAAAATAAGAATGAAACAAATTGTAGAATAATGTGATAAGGTCTGTATTTAGAACAGCACAGATTGTAATCAATGCAACATTGTCTAAAACAGATGTCAGGGCAATAATAAAGTACGGTGCAAGTGAGTTGAAACAGAGCAGAATATATGTCCTGAGCAAATCATTACCTAAGATAATCAAATGTCTTATGACGATGACTCGACTAATGCAACTCACTCCAAAAAATATTGCAGCTACCAGTGTCTGAATGAAATATGAAAACTGGGAAGAGAAGTGAGGCATCTATAGTTTCTACTTACATATTTCTCGTTTTCTCGCCTGAAGTCGAATTGCATTGTGTTTATCGACAAAGCGCGGTTCACAGAGCTCACAGAGATAGACATCGGGAATGTCCGACCTGTCCACCCCCATGCAGTCCACGTGTTGCCAGACGCTGCATCACCAAAACTCAACTCTCTCATCATTCAAATCATCTGAATTCATCCAAAAACGGGGAAAATTACCAAAATACTTAAATTCACAAAGCGACAATCAGAAGAATTTACACATTCGGATTAAAAAAATACCAGCAGCGGTCGCAGCAGATCATGAATCCGTCGTCGTGTTTGAATTCGCAGATGCATCGCGTCACACTGCCCTCCCACGACTCCTCACCCCCGTTGCCCTCGGCTGCATCAGCTGTTGCAACGGTTGTGACGCAAGATAAGTTGTCAACGCCAAGACAACTGGCGCAGTCTGACTGAGGAGGAGGTGGAGACAGTGGAGGCCGTGCATAAGTATGATCCTACAAGCAAATTGTAGACAAATGAAAAAATGTTTTTCATAAAACAACAGTCAGATGTTCTTCTTTTTTGTATTGTCAGTTGTAGTATTTCAGTCACAAAACACAACATAAATTAATTATGCTAAAATATTTTCCGCATCTAGCTGCCTAACTACAATCAAATCCTGTTAAGTTCTGTACAAGTAACTGTGCAAACTATGTGCATATCATGACTAAACAACAGTAAAGCATGACCCATTAAGAGAAGTAACATTAATGAAGTCCAACTGTATTGAGCATTTCAAACTATTAGAACATCACTTTATAAAGAAATGATTCCCAAGAAAAGTGACTTGACATGATATGAAAATAACACAAGAGTAGTCCAGAAGATTGACAAAATATCTAATCTCAAAGCAAATAAACTAAGTGTAACTTTCAGTGAAGATGCCAATGAGAGGAAACTGACCTCATGAGGACACCACAAACTGAATTCCTTTGATGAACAGTCACTTACATGGATCTCAGAAGCAGAGATGTCATCACTGAAATAGATACAGGCATAAATCACTGACTGAAGTCTTTAAGTATCATAACGGGTGCTTCTTTACCATTGTATACTGCAATGAATTTCTATCACTCTCTTGCAAAAGTGCAACTGACGATAGCAAAATTACAGAACTACTGTTCAATTCAACATGGCTTAGGTTTTGTAGAGTTCAGGGGACAATCATTACTGCCCTCCCAAAAGGTGCAGGAAACCAAAATGAATGCCTAAAGCCCTAAAGCCAATGACAGCATTTGGACCAAAACCAAAACATAAATAGGAAAAACCATTTCTAAGCCCAAATCACAAGGCAAAGTCACTGCAATATTTGTACATTACTAGCACAATCATAATTATTATTATAATTATTGAAAGGTCTCTGAAATTTCTAATCTGAATTTGTGTGGGCTAAAAAGCAAAATTTTATCTCTCATAAACGATAGGCAATCGGAGTCCTATGGGTAGAGATAAGGTCAGAGTCAGAATTAAAGCCAAAATTAAAGATGCTAGGATTATAGAGATCTAAAAAGAACTGCATGAAAATCTTACATCTGTTCTTGTGTTTCTATGTCTCTGGTGTGAAGACTACGCTGGGCAGCATAACTCAGTTGCAGCAGAGTACTCATTTCTGGCAAATCAACAACTGGACACAGACCAATGAAACCAGACGACTGTGCAAATGTCATTCTATCAACATCTCACGCTAAACTCTGCAATGTCTAAAAATAATTTCATGCAAATTAGTTCGGTACTTTCCCGTTATCCGGACCCCAGTGAAGTGTAATGGCTTTTCAGTCGGGAACCTAACCCTAAACCCTAACGCCAACTATACCATCCCTCTTCTGGGATCAGGATAATGGGAAAGAACCATTAGTTCCTTCGAGTAATCTCATTGCAAATTCTGCTTTAAAACTGTTTGTCATTTAATAATTCCACAGAAATGTCATTCATGATTAGGCATTGACTACCCATATAAAGATTACCTCACTAATACTGCGCTATAAAACTCGATGCACAATTTGCTTCTGAAGAGAGAAAATGCTGCCAATATTTGATTTTAAATCTAACAAACTAAAGACTAGAAGACGAAATCTATATCTCTCGTTCTCAGTCTATCAACGTTAATACGCCAAGTTGAACAGCGTTATATAAATTCAGTCGCAACGCCTTTGACTGGAGAAATATTAAAGAATCAATCTTTTAAAGACAAATTATTTTTCAAAGCAGAGCGGCGCTATATAAATTTCCAGAGAATGGTTAAAATCCTGCGATCGATCACAAGAAACGAAGAAACGCTTACGACGAATATTCCGTGAAACTCTTTAGAAGAGAAAATCTTTCACGAAACAACAGAATTTATTCGGAATTTTCAGTAAAATCGCCAAAAAATAAACCCCTACGACCGCCATATTTACTCATAAACCATAGAAATTATGCTCACTATAGAACAAAGCCGGTACAGAAGTCTAAAACCGGGACAAGGCGAAGCTAATTTTCAGCCATCTTGGCTAAGTTATAGGTAAGTAAGTAAACTCTCGTTAATTTCTTTAGCGCTTTCAACAGCACCGCAATAGCTCCTTATTCCTAGGCGCTTAATTTTAGTATGACGTATCTATAGCCAAAGGTGGGCCATTCATACAGGGTCATTTAATCCAAAGGGTCATGGTGCTCGGGATGTTACAGCAATCAAGGAAATGATTTTTTAAAAAAGAGAACTGCTGTGAGTTTTGTCAGAATAACTTGAGATTTTGCGAGAACAGAAGGAAATTGTGACTAATAATTTGTCATTTTACCATCGTGTGGACAGAGGGTTACTGGAATTGAATTCCAAAGTTCTGGTGCAGCATATGAAAAAGCGCAGTTGCAAATTTTGAGACATGATTGATTCATAGGACGAAGGAGAATGACACGAGAGGAAGATTGAGTAGATTGAGGCTTTTGTGGGATTATCAGATTTCTTAGTTAGACAATTCGGGGTCTATTAAAAGAAATGACTTTTGAAAGACTGTGTAGGCCCTGCTGTACAGTGTCGTTTGACATGGCTGACAGGTTCGCGTTTTGAGCGCTGTGGAATAAAATTCGGACGAGAGAAATTTACAAGTTTACGATAATGTGATCAATCTTAACAAAATGGCAGAAACTGCTTAACTTTATGCACTATATAGAATCGTTCTATTGATTATTAGATTCTATTCTCGCGATCGCAATGACCGACAAATGTAGTAATGAAATATAAAAGATAATGCTTATTTACGTAGCTCCTTATTTTCTCACATTGTGAATCTGTTATTTCGCGTTCACAGAACGAGCTTCTATCAGGTCAGATGGATTCAGGTTTGAATAAAATAGATGTATGTGCGACTTAAGAAGGGTCTGTCTTCCCAGAATTTTGGCAAGAAATTGGACGCTCTACAAAAGCATGAATGTGATGATGGAAAATGCGAGTATTTAATACTGTCACAATCCCTAGAGTAGGCGGAAAATTTGTTTGTCGATGTTTGTGCTGACTATTTAAACAATGTACAATTAAAGATGGTGTGCCTATTTTGGCCACGTGCAGTATGCATATGTATGAGATCTTTATGCAAATGAGAAAATGGCGGGGTCGTTGATTGGCAGGTGGTGCGCATGAGGCATTGGAAGCCGTTTGACATCGCCGGGGCATTTCGTCGGCCGTTGTTGGAGCGAGCGATGTTCTTGTCTCGGCTGCTGTAGACTGTGTTGTCGTCGGGTGTTGTTCTTACCAAGAGCGGTCCCGTGTTCAGTCGGCGTTGTTGTCACTGCGTCTCGTCGTCTGTGAAGAGGATTTTTACGTCGAATTCGGCGACAACGACGACGCCATGCCACTGTGGAATGCTAAGAAGGAGGAGCAGGGAGGAGGAGGAGGAGGAGGAGGTGGCGGCGGTCCTGGAGAGAAGACGAACAGACACACAGGAGATGACATCAGACAGACGTACGACCTCAGGGAAGTCCTCGGAACGTATGTACACACCTTCTCTCTCTCTCTCTCTCTCTCTCTCTCTCTCTCTCTCTCATATATATATATATATATATATATATATATATATGTATTAGAGATGTGCGGGTACAGCAAAATGCTTACCCTACCCGTACCCGTGGAAAAACTTTTTTACCCTACCCTACCCGTACCCGTAGCGCTGTACCCGTACCCGACCCGTACCCGTAAGCTGTGTACCCGTACCCGTACCCGTACCCGTAACCGACTTTGGTTGGAATTTGGAGTTTTTGGGATTTGGAATTTTGGACCCGTACCAGCGGGTGCGTTTACGGGTACAAGTACTACAAGGACCTGTACATGGACCCGTGAACCCGTATCCGTTCCTAGAGACTATAGAGAGGCAACAGTGAAATAGGGGCTACGAAATTGGGATAACTATTCATTGTAAATAGCACGCATGTTTAGATTAGGACAGATCTAGTACTTAGGAATCAGGATAATCAGTCAGCTAGCCTAAGCCGACACGAATGGGCTTGTTTAAAATATTTAGTAGATATCATTTATCTATGAGCAGGCATTAGAGTTCAAGTTAAACCACAAAACTTTACCAGAAGAACTTTCTCGGTCAAAGAGTCCTTGGAGGAGTCAGAGGACGCCATTATAGATTTATTACTGAAGATGTCAGATTACGTCATCTGTATTTCCTTTGTGTTTTCAGTAAGTAAAATGCATGCTGTCTGACAAACTGAACGCGATGTACAAGTTATACTAATACACTTTACTCAATATTATTTTTCTATTATTGCATTGCTAATTTGCTATAGTAGTGAGAAATGAAAATATAACTTTTCGGGTAAAACGGGTATACCCGTACCCGTAGCCGCTATACCCGTACCCGTAGCGCTGTACCCGTACCCGACCCGTACCCGTAAAATGTGTACCCTACCCTACCCGTACCCGCGGGTACGGGTACGGGTAGGGTATACCCGCGGGTACGGGTATACCCGCACATCCCTAGTATGTATGTATATTAGTTGCATTTTAAGTTCTTCCTTTCAGTGGCGGCTCTAGGATTTGGCAAGTGGGGGGGGGGGGCCGTTGGGGTGGCAACTTCTAATCATGGGGGGGCCAACCATTTGTTGTTTAATGTATGTAGCATTAAGTATAGGGTCCCAACTGGGGGAGGCCACTGGGGGGCCAGGCTCTCAATAGGGGGCACGGGCCCTCTGGCCCCCCGGTGGAGCCGCCACTGCTTCCTTTACTTTCACAATATAACGCCTCAAAGAGGAGTTTAATCCACATTCAGAGAAATCCAGCAATGAGAAAGACAGGCTGCAAAATGGCCAAATGGTTGTTCTTACTCACCCAACCAGTTTGAATAAGGATGAGAGAATGGTAATGATGATTGTGATTATGGACACAACTAATGCTACTACAACGACGGCGATAAGGCTGCCGATGCCTTGTTCATCCTCACTGAGGATGTTCCAGTGGGAAATATCCAATGTCACGGAGACGCAGTTTCTGATTGGAAGAGCTCAGTTGTGCTTTGGCTTAAGCCTGTGTCTTGTTTTTATGATGTGTTTAAGGATAATGAAATATTATAGCAACGGAATTACCAGTAGGCTTAGCTGTCTTCTGCAGAAGATGTTATATAACTATTATAACAAATGATGCTTAAAGTTTGGGCCACAGATGACCCTTTTGCTAGCCAGTGAATAATGTGCTGGTTAATTAACTGAAGTGGTAAAACAACCCTTAATATATTTTGTCTGTCCAGTTTCTCACAAAAATTGTAACTGTAAATGTCATCTTTTGTATATAAACGTCTGTTGTTGTCTTTCTGCTTTGAAAGTTTAATGAAACTGTGTTCTGAATGCTGGGCATATCAACGCAATACGCCGGTCATTTTCCTTGTTAAGTACTTAAGATATTGGATCTGATGTTGAACAAAGACTTCTTTGCAGTGACTTCCGTTTATGCTTCTGAGTTTTCCCAGTTGCTTCAAGATGCTGGGATTAACAGATCAGAGGATGAGAAAAGGAAGTCAGATAAAAGGGAATTTCTGCTGCCTTTTGCCACAAGCGTTGTTCCTGCAGAACTTGGTAGCTCTTTTGAAATGCGTTGATGAATGAATGATTTCTCTTATCCATTTATAGTTTCAACCACTGACATTTTGTTGAAGATGGCCTCCATTACACACAAGAAATGCAGAAGTAAGATGTGGCTGTTATTAAACCAGTGAATTCTTTGTGGAGCTCTCAGCATCATATGGATTGCATCACCCAGAAGCTCAGAAGGATTTCCTTTAGAGTAAGACAACAGATCAGTTGTGATGAGTTAAATCCCCCAAAATCCATCATTTGTTTAAATTTTATTCAGTTGCTGGCAATGATGAAGGTCATTCATTGAAAGAGATTTAAATCTGTATTTATTATCAGATGCAGAAATTCTGCTTTGCTCTCCACTTATAAATCAAAGTGGTGCCAAGTTGTTGCCTCATCCTCCTCCCTTTAGCAATATTTCCTAGTAAACAGTGTTGAATTCCAACCTTGTTTTGACTTTCCTTTGGCACTACTGACCTCTTGCAGAACGAGTCTCCAGTTGCTTTGGGTAATGCTGTTTCTGCAGTATTTGACTCTGCATTGTTTGGCCTGGACAGAATTCACACACGAAAGTCACATTGCTTTACTGTGACAATGCTATTTTTAATTATGGATTTTTAGAAAAGAAGCTGATTTCTATTTGCAACAGAAAAAAAGCAGTTTTTGCCGATCATTTTATTCTGCTTCTGTTGTTACTTAGAACAAAAAAACAGTAAGAAGTGAAGTGGTGAAAACCAGAGGGAAGCTATTTTGAATTCAAGTTTTTTCTTTGACTACACTATGAGATAGTAGTAGTAGTAGTAGTAGTAGTAGTAGTGGTAGTGGTAGTAGTAGTAGTAGTAGTAGTGGTAGTGGTAGTAGTGGTGGTGGTAGTAGTAGTAGTAGTAGTAGTAGTAGTAGTAGTAGTAGTAGTAGTAGTAGTAGTAGTAGTAGTAGTAGTAGTAGTAGTAGTATCATAGTAGTAGTAGTAGTAGACTTCTTTAGGCGCCATTGTAGTAGTACATCAGCACCAGTCGATGGTCGCTTTGTAGTGACTGTTGATCTCTCTGGAGACTATATATTGCTAGCGTGTTAGTTTGACTACTGTAATGCCATTTTAATAATAATGCTGGAGAATTAGTAAATGTTAGCTAGACAGTCAAGGTAAGTTGAGTATCACATCGTCTAAGATCACTAGACATACTGGGTTGGATTGGAACGGTATATGGACATTCCCCCTGGACATAATCCCCCCGGACATTATACCCCCGGACTTTTTCCCCCCGGACATTATCCCCCCGGCTAAGAAGTAATGAACCATGTAAATCAATATCATAGATCTTAATTTTAAAAGGTACTTATCGATTACCTGATGCCATGACTGTCGTCAGTATCGTTTAGGGTTAGTGTTTGGTGTCTGGTTTATGGTGTGGGTAATGATTACAGTGCATAGTCAAAGTCCATAGAGTAAACAAAGGGGGGATTATGTCCAGGGGAGAATGTCCTACAATCGATTGGAACAACAGTTCTTTAGCATGCCTCCATTTTCTAGACTTTATTGATCATCTGGATCGAATTTATTAATGATATTATTATCGATCTTTCTTTGATCACTTTAGTTTTGATGGATTGTCTTGGCGTGATAGTTACCGGGGTAAGCAGAGATCGAACGAAGAAAATGAGATGAGATTTGGTCTGTGGGGAATACTACTTGATCTCGGCCAACTGCATTAAAGGTTTATTAATCGCGCCTTGCATTTCGTCGTCAGACCCTTCCTTGGCTGAAGTTTAGTTTCCAGTCGTAAAGATTCATCGCCCTGGTTCTGATTTCATGATTCTTTGAATCGATGCCTGGATTTCAGCTGTTTCTAGTTTTATTGTTGCATCTTCTGCAGTTGGTCTTATCGTTCTCTGTTTCATTCTTGACAGCACGCGCTTCTACGGTTCTACCTGAGTTGAATCCTAAGGAGGAATGGACGGCTTTTCACCTGTCCACTATTATGGCCTGCATACCGTAGCGCTTTAGGGCGCTGATGATCTGTGCATTAGAATAAAAGTGCGATGTAAATCGAACATTTGCATTCACTTTGCTTTGTAGTATCTTGTTCACAAAGGCGTAAAACACGGGGGAACGGCAGAAGACGGTCCCCCAATAATTAGTAAGAGGGGGACAGACCGACAGAGTATCAATTATCCCCCCCAATGTTTTGTGCCTTATGGTAAAATCACTCATTACGGATGATGTTTTTTGCTCGTCAAGACATTTTGGGAGACTTTCGTCTGACCTGACTTTATCGACGATTCTACCCCCCCCCCCAATGTTGACGCCAGATTTACGCCACTGCTTGTTCATGTTTTAATCTTTGTTAAATAGAATTTGAATATCACTGGAACGATCCACAGTGTGTGTGTGTGTGTGTGTGTGTGTGTGTGTTTGCTAAGTGTGGTCGAATTACCGTAAAACTTGTAATAGAAAGAGAGTCTCAAAAAGCCGCGTGTAAAGTTATTTGTTTTAGTAGAAGCCTGGCATATACTTGCCTTTGAAATGGAATGCCTAAGAAGAATGCTAGGAATTACAAGCAGATATAAGATCAGGAACAAAGTAACCAGAAGAAGAAGAACGAGTAGAACGGACGCAACAACAGAGACTAAGTGCGAAGGAGAGAAGGCTGTATACAGTGATTTGGACATGTGACAAGAATGAGGGAAGAAAGACTGCCTTTGAGGCAGGGACAGGGTTTAATCTAGGCCGTTTCCGGGGGGATTGCCCTTTCTCCCGGAATTTCAAATTCCCCACGAAAATTTTGGCATACTATATCAACTTACAGCGCTCCCCCAAGCCGCGCTAGCTGACTTCCCCCGGCTTTGTTAGTTTTATCCTCCCCCGGAGTCCAGGAGTCTAGATTAGCCACTGCTTTGAGGGATCTGTACTGCAATACTGTAGAAAATAGAAGTAGAGGAAGACAGGCTAAGAGCAGAGGCGTAGCGTGCCAGTGGCTCTTATGGCTTTAGCCATGGGCGGCACACGACGGGGGGGCGGCAAATTTTGAGAAATGCGCACAGTTGGCCACTTTTGGGGCGGTAAATTTGGAAAGTGACGACCTTTTTTTCTTGTTGGCAAATTTTCGGATGCCGATTTGTTGTAAGGGTTTTTGAAGGGGCGGGCGCCATCACTATCTTTTTTTCTTTTGTTCCTGGGGGGGGGGGGCGGATATGGTCATGGGCCATGGGCGGCAAAGGTGCACGCTACGCCTCTGGCTAAGAGATGGATAGATAATATAAAGGAAGATGTAGGAAAGCAAAACCCGAACTCAGAAGAAGCAACACACACGACAAGAGATGGGAAGACCTGGAGTCACCTTGTTTCAAACTCATCGTCATCCAACAGATATTAGATGACACAAAGGAAGAAGGAGCATAAATTTGAAGTGTTTACAGTAATTTCTTTGGTAACCATTGTCTGAAACTAAGCAAAGATGGCGCAAATTGGCTTCAATTTTGCTTGTCGTTGGCAGAGATGGACTACTTCCAGTGAATAATAATTTCTATGGACCAATCTACCACCATCTGCTTGGTTTTCTCCAGCAATCATTACACCGCCCTAGGCAGGTCGTGCGTAGGCTCCTGCGTAGCGCCAGTGTATATATATAGACCTATCATCAGATCTGTGATGATTTGAGCTTTAGGATGAGACGTTCGACCTGTGAGAAACGGTTCTTGGTGGTTTTCAGGGCTGATAATGACTATTGCCGTTGTCTCTCGACGCTGCTTTCCATCGAGTCTATTAAAATCGATGAAGCGTGATTCCGGGCGCAGTTTCTACGCCGCTGATGAATGGCGCATCTGGGGTTTGAACCGTCGTCGACTGATCATTGAACGCTTCGAGGCATCTACTGTGGCGCCCTCTGCGCTCGTCGCTACAGGACGGAACCAGTCTCGAATGTCCGATATGTGCGGCGAGTAAACAGACTACGGTTGCATCGGGCGCAAGGTTGCAGTCTAATATAGTCAGACGGCAAACAGCCAATGACATTCTTTATGGCTTTGTTTTCATCACGTGATCCATTTCTAGGCGATAATTATGTTTTTGGTGGTGGCGATGACGACGACGATGATGATGATGATTGTCTTCCGTTCTTATTAATAATGGGGTGAATTGAACTGACGAACATCTCCATGCATTTTAGACTCAGTTTTTGTTGTCACTGGCGCAGCGGAAGGCTACAGGCAAACTTGGTTAATGTCACAATGATGAGGCCTTATATTTAGTATATATTTCATTAACAATGACTGCAGATCAGTAGCGGCTCCACCGGGAGGGGGCAGGGGGGCCCGTGCCCCCTATTGAGTGCCTGGCCTCCCCAGTAGCCCCCCCCAGTTGGGACCCTATACTTAATGCTACATACATTAAACAACAAATGGTTGGCCCCCCATGATTAGAAGTTGCCACCCCAACGGCCCTCCCCCCACTTGCCAAATCTTAGAGCCGCCTCTGCTGCAGATCGCTAGATGCTGTGGATTATGACATTAGAAGCGTTTGACTGTATTCTCTGAATGATGAAGTGAACGGTTGCTGTCTGTGTCAACAACGGGAAGATCTTTTCGGAACCAACTTGATCTTTTCCCGGTCCTTGCTTGCTTTGGATTTTGACTGGTGGTCATTGGTAGAGCCAAGAGGGGCTTCTGCCCAGATTCAATCCCTGCTTTGCGGACAAGATGTGAAGCCCTTATTGATTTCTTTTCAGCTGAGACTTTTCTTTCGCTTTGCCTTCGTCGTTTCTCCTGTCCGTTGTTGACGCTGAACCGTCGTTCGATGGATTGTCTATGGCAGGGGTGTCAAGACTTTTTGGGCGGCGGGCCAAATGACATGCTTCCATGTCCTCGCAAGCCAAATGCATAAATGCTTGTCAATATTATATTCCAAAATCTGAGCTATCTAAAAATCTGAAGTAAAATGACGAAAACATTAAATGGCCATATACTCATTACATTATTTACATTGATTTGATTACAACCTATTGTTGTAACTATACAGTATATGACAAACCGTATCCTAGTCATGCCTAACAGAAGCAGTTACATTTCAAACTCTGTTAATGGCAAAGAACTGAAGATCAACTTGAAAACATATAAAGTTAGATGATGGCCGATGTAGATGGGGAAGCTGATGAGACGTGACATTGCTTATTTTTCACTAGTTTAGCAGTGTCTGGTCTTAAACCTGCAGCCAAAATTTACCGAGGGTTTTGCTAACTAACGCAAGTATGCTAGGTGAGTACCCGGTATATGGCTGCATATATTGAATATAAGTACATGTATATATTTTGACCATTTGACGAAGAATAGATTTTAAAAAAGACTGTATCATGTTGTTTGAAATGGCTCGCCCTTTTGTGGCATTTCAAACTCCTTAGAATAAAATTGCGACAGAATATATTGACAATTCTAGAACGATTTGACACAATGAAGATGGAAGCAAAAGAAAATGTAGTTTTAATTCGTTTCATCACTCCTCTGAATTTTTGCATATAGCCAGCTTTAACAATAGTCCTTCCATAGGCTCGCCATTTTGTGGCATTTTGAACGCTCTAGAATAAAATTGAGATGGAATATATTGACAATCCCGGAATGATTTGACGCATTAAAGACGGGGACACAAGAAAATATGGTTTTAATTCGTTTCATCACTCCTCTGAATTTTTGCATATCTACTGTATAGTCTACTGTAGAAAATTAGCAATAGTCCTTCCATAGACTAATGTCAAACAGGGAATTGATTTCATAATATTTTTGTTGTCTATGCAACTGTAGTAATCTCTTGCTGTTGATGTAGCGCGTCGATATTATGGTTCAGTCAACATCACCTATGAAACTCAAAACCAAAAAAAGATTTACGCTCTTCCATTTATTTGCCACGCCTGAAAAACACAGGATGTACGATTCTACGTCAAAGCAATTTTTAAAATCCAAAAATATTCTGCACTAAACCAATTTCTCAAACCAAACAAGATTTTACATCAAGCCAATTTCACACCTAAACTTTTAATACAAAATTTTAAACGTTTATATTTTCGCGGGCCAAGTTTGGCCCGCGGGCCAAGGTTTTGACACCTCTGGTCTATGGCTTTCACAAGTGACTCTTTGTTGTTGCCTTTTCGGAGAATTCACGGCCTGTTTTCATTGAATAGTCTTAGTATGGATTGAAAACATGAAGGAAGGACAATTGGGTGGAGCCAGCAATCTTAGCAAAATCATTATGCATATACAGTATTTAAATATGAATTTCAAAATGAGGGGGTTAACGCGTTGTGACGTCATATTTGAGGGGTCTCACTTTTTGTGACGACGTGTGATGAGGAGGGGAGGTAAAAAAACTGCCAAAATCGCGCGACGTCATTTATGGACGGCCCCTTGATGCAACTTCTGAGTCAGTTTTAAATTAGGAATTACAGTAGTTGTGTTGATATTTGATAATTTTATTTATGTGTTGCAACTGACTGTGTTAATTTATTTTTAATTATATTTATCTCGATAGTTTTTGGTTTTCGTTTTTTTCTATACAAGGTCAGTGTATTGCCAATTGCCATGCGTTGGGTCTGTGGCTGTTCTGCCGACCTAATGCTGTCCATGGATGATGAATTATTCATGATATCCCCGACGTGTTTGTCGTTTGATTTTTAACCCTTTGTGGGCCGTTGCCTGGCAACGGGCGTTTGTCCTGTGTCTGGTTTTGTTTCTCATGTGACAAGTTCATAATCTTTGCTGTGTTCTGAGGATTTGATTCTGTCTCTGGTCCACTGAAGATGTGCTCAGTTTGTCAGAACATTGTGAGGCATCGATTCCACTGTTGTTCTGCTGACCTCTTCTTTGCATTATATATATATATATATATATATGTGTGTGTGTGTGTGTGTGTGTGTGTGTGTGTGTGTGTGTGTGTGCGCACGCGCGCGTGCATATGTATTCATTTTATATACATGTGCATCAATATTGTACTTGAATGGTTATTATTGTTCTGTGCTTTGTTTCAACTTCTGCTGTTAATTACATTTAAAGAGACGACCTACTTACTTACTTACTTACTTACTTACTCACCAAAGTCTCTCGTCTATTACGTTGACTGGTCATTGTGTAACCTTGGTGTTTGGTTTTGGATCTTTATCAGTCGTCTCAGTTCTCTGTCATTTATCTTGTTGTCTTCCACCCAATGGAGGGTGTGTTTTAACCTGAGCTGCAATCCGTGAATTTAATGGATGGATGCAAGGTCTTCTTCCGTAGTTACTGACTCTTGAGCCCATCCATCCATCCATCCATCCATCCATCCATCCATCCATCCATCCATCCATCCATCCATCCATCCATCCATTGGTAGGAAGTGTTGCATTTCATAGTAGAGGCCTACGCGAGCATTTTCAAGACATTTAGTAATATTCAATGTTTGTTTATCATTGAATCCTTGCTATTTTTTATATGCATGTTGGTTTATACTTCTTGGGTACTTACACCCTGCATCAGTACTCTACTGATTATGGTATCTGTTGGTGTGAGTACTTGACCTTTGATTCTTTGATTACTGAGTACTGGAATATTGTAGGCAGTGGGGTAATCTCTTGATCTTCTCAATTGACAGAGACAGACAGCCTCTGAGAGAGAGAGAGAGAGAGAGAGAGAGAGAGAGAGAGAGAGAGAGAGAGAGAGAGAGAGAGAGAGAGAGAGAGAGAGACAGACAGACAGACAGACAGACAGAGACAGACAGACAGAGACTGAGAGAGAGGTAGAGAGGGGGAGAGAGAGGCAGGCAGACAGGCATACAGACAGAGACAGAGAGAGTGAGTAAGTAAGAGAGAGAGAGAGTGAGTAAGTAAGAGAGAGACAGACAGAGAGGGTTGTTCCCAGTGCAGTTGATCATTGAGCGTTGATTGATGATGTGTGATTTGGTGTCTTTGTATTTTAGTGGCGCATTTTCTGAGGTAATTCTGGCTGAGGATCGGACGCAGCGAGGAAAGTTCGTGGCGGTCAAATGCATCAACAAAAAGGGAATCAAAGGGAAGGAGGAATCCCTCGAGAACGAAATAGACGTCCTCAGAAGGTTCAACACCAACTTCCATCTTCCTATCAGTTTTCCTCTTTTCCCCATCCACAAGTTCTTTCGGATTATGAACAAGCCTTTTTTAACAGATTGACCAAACAACAGTCTACAAATGAAGCAATAATTGTTGATAAAACATAAGATATTAGCCAGTTTTTAAAGTCAGTTTTGACTTGTATTTCTTATTTTGGGCCAGTTTCATAAAATTGGATAATGATCTCAGAATTATTATTATTATTATTCTCTTGATTGTGAATGTCAGCCTTTTGATAAGTCAGAGTGTATTGTTATATTCCTATTTGCCATGCAGTTTCACAATGTATGCATGCACTTTGCATGCATCAAATGTATTGCCTTAGGGGCCCGCACAGAGTGTATTAAATGTATGCGTGTACAAGAGGCACATGGCAATGTTGAATGTCCAGTACCAGTAGTGAGTTTTGTGCTAGACTTAATATTATGTTCGCTTGCAGCTTCTCTTTTGAGTCCTTGCTTTGTGTAACCTGTTATAAGCTTCTGGATGCCAATCCCATTGGGCAGATATTTTTCAACGGCAGTTTCATTCCATAGTCGGATTCTATGAATTATTATTCGGGAGCGTTTGGTTGATTTAGGGGCTGTGCGTGGGTGCATTGTCGCCCAGTTGTTTGTTAGCTATGTCAATTTCTTTGTGATTTATGGTGTTGACGCTGTCGCTTTGCGCGTTATTGTGTTTGATGTTGAGTTTTCCGTCCTTTCCCAACTCTGCCCTTTCCAAAGTCACATCGGATGTTAGTGTCTGTCTTGGATATTTCCGCCTCCTGTGCTGTTTGTACGGACAGCCGCGGTGACGTCCTCTCTTTATTCGGCCCTTGTATTCGTAGCAGAGACCTGCATGGGGGCAGATCAGATATATCAGTGGTTAAAGTGGGTCGGGGCCCGGCACGGCGGCACCTCTGTTAATGGGCCCCGGCACCTCATTGATCGGCCCCGTCAAATATATCCTGGGCCCAGGGGGTTTTCACGGCGTAGGGCCCCCGGCATCTCCAACAAACCACTTTCACCACGCACTCACTGGGTAATCTCCCTTTGCTTCCTGTTCTTTCCAGGGATGGGACCAAGACAGTAAGTGGCAAGACCAAGACATCAGGTCTCAAGACCAAGACAGTAATTTTAAACACCAACTGCAAAAAGTCCAACTGTCTTGGTCTTAAAGGGCTTTATCAAGACATTGAAGACAGTAAGGACGAGACCAAGGCCAAGACCGAGACACTGGCCCTCAAGACCCAGACCAAGACATTGAGAATGCTGTCTGGAGTCGAGGCAGTGTCTCAAGACATCAATCATATCACTGATTTTCTGTTTCCAAAGTTAAACAGTACAGAGACAGACAGAGAGAGACAGACAGACAGACAGACAGAAAGAAAAGAGAGCAGTGAGTCTCTCGGGGTGGGGTTCGGCTGTGGTCTGTGCAGATGAAGTCTTTGGCTATGGGTTAGGGTGCTGTGGGGGGGGGGGGGGCTTCTGGTCTGGAGAGAGATAAGCGCTACTGTTGTTCTCGTCTGGTTCGATTGACGCCATTTTGTTGTCTCTGCGTCTGACAGAGATTTCGATCGTTCCTCTGTTCTCATTTCCCATTTTGTCTTGACACAGACCATGGTTGATGAAGCAGCGAATGAGGTTTTGTTTAACCCCTTTACAGTGTATTTAACTGTAACTCAATGTAAAATGGACGGATATATTCCGGGTTCACAGTAAAGGGGTTAATGGTTTGGATGAAAAATGGGAAATGAAATACCAAAAGTTATGACAACTGCCCACCTTGGAGATCTACAACATTGACCACCATGGACTACGGATTATGGACTATGGATTTCACCCAGATTGAGCGCTTGTGCACAAGTTGGTGCACTGCACCAAGCTTTCGGGCAGCGCTAGAGAAATTTCTCAAATGCTTAAGAATATCGTCAATTTCTTCTGCAGAAAGATTGCTTGATGAAAATATTAAAAGCATACTTTTTAGTTTTAAAGATGATGTATTGATTCAAAGTCTGTATCCTAATGTTAGAATGTTTTCTCTTATTGCTGTTACTCTTTTGTCTCTAAAGTCTTTCTTGGCTTCAGGGCAAGATTCATAATTTTGTTGTTAACATATTTTGTGTGTGGGAATTTTAGGCTGAAGCACCCAAACATTGTCCAACTTCTGGACGTCTATGAAGACAAGGCATTTAAATATCTAGTCATGGAACTGTGAGTAAGCTAATTTATATATCATTGCAATGTAATATTTAATGCGCCCTGTTGTATTCTGTCCTTCATATTGCTTTGAAATTGGCTGGATTTACCATGAGGAGGAGATGATCAATTGGGCTGCTCATGTTTCAGTTGTCTTCTTCCACTTTCTGTATTCTTTGCTTCTTTTCGTTTAGAATTTTATTTAAGAGATTCGCTATATTATTGGTCTTTTTTCCGTATGGAATCATTATCTTGCGTCTTGGATGTCGTGTGTTTAGTCTTTTGATGTGCGTTTGATTTTAGAGTGACTGGCGGCGAACTGTTCGACCGGATTGTTGAGAAGGGAAACTACACGGAGCAGGATGCGAGTCATCTCATACGACAAGTACTGGCGGCGGTTGACTTTATGCACGACAAAGGAGTCGTTCACAGGGACCTCAAGGTGACGTCATCATCATCATCATCATCATCATCATCATCATCATCATCATCATCATCATCATCATCATCGGTCTTCAATGTATCTTCCAGTTACTTTGTAGAGTTGAATCCTGTGTTGATTTTGTTCTTGGTTATGAACTGTATGTATGTAATGGACAGAGTGTGTTCCTTGTAATTGGCATCATCTGTGTTGTTTTTGTGAGATGCTATGTTGTTTCTTATTCCTATTGACAGACAGACAGACAGACAGACAGACAGACAGACAGACAGACAGGTGAAGTATTTCACTCGATCGTTAAGGGCAAACCATTTGCTGGGCTTCTTGTTTTGCCATGTAATGTTTTATATAGAGGGCCATTTGATCTCCTATGATTGTAATCTGGTGTATAATTGAAGCCAATGAGAAGCAGAATTGGCACTGGTTCCATTGCAATTTAGCGCTTGTTCTTAAACTGGTTCCATTGCAATTCAGCGCTTGTTCTTACACTGGTTCGTTAATGTCTTTTTGCTGCTCAACAGCAGAGGCCTTTTTCTTTAACAATTTCTTTGCATTGGTCTGATGTTGATCTGCTTCGAATTACCAAGTAATGGAAATTTTATTTTTGATTGAAATGATTGAAAGCTAATATTTGTGCTTAAGACGAGCTGACTTTAATTCAGGGACAATCTAGTGCTGAGTCTTAAGACTTGAACAGTGTTCTCTATCAGAGGTTGATTCACAAGCAGTTTCGTCTCTGTAGCTTTTGTTCACATTCTTAGAAGCACAGAACACTGATCAGTTTTTTTTTAAAAGCTACGGTGTCTGATCCACACAGCAGTCATGTGACATGTGTTCTTGTTCTTATTCTTTTTCCAGCCGGAGAATCTTCTGTACTACAGTCCGGCAGAAGACTCGAAGATTATGATCAGTGACTTTGGACTGTCAAAGACCTCGGAGTCTGGAGCGATGGCTACGGCCTGTGGCACTCCGGGCTACGTGGGTGAGTGACAGACAGAGGCTCTCTCTTGGTCTTCCCATTCGCAGATCAGTTGCTTTGTTGAGTCTCTCCTCATCAGTTTGTTGATTAAGTCAGTTGCAGAGATGCTACTGTACTATTTTGGAGTTCTAGTTGGAAAAGCTCCTACACTTTGCAATGCAAGTGCATTGATGTGTCGGATTGCTTACCTGTCGTTACCTTGTCGTCATGTAATTGCATTGTTCTTATCTCGGCTGTTTCTGATTCATTTGTGTTGCTCGTCAAACGGTGTTGAGCATTTTCTATGCAGTCCTTGGTATTCTAGGAGTACTTGTCCTTGCTGTCAAATACTGAAAATGGACTGGAATTGTTGGCAATGTAATTCTTTTTCTGTTGTCTGATTTTGTGAATATAGCTCCGGAAGTTTTGGCCCAGCAGCCCTACGACAAGGAGGTGGATGTCTGGTCCATTGGAGTCATTGCTTACATTCTGTAAGTGGCGGCCAATGCTATGCTGTGTCTTGATGTCAGAATTAGAGCTGCTGACTTTGATATGAATTCTGTGTAATAATGGATTGCATGTGTGACTTTGGAATTGGCAGAATTCTGTATTAACTCGTGGCACATGTGAAGGCGATTGTTTCGCTGTTCCAACCTACGCTCGGTCATTTGTATTTGAAAGCCTGATCTATTTTGAATCTCTTTTTATTTTTCTTTGACATTTCTTGACGCTAATCGTGCTCTGATAGAATTAATTATCAACGATACCACAGCCGAATGTCTTGCTGACACTCGGAATGCCTCGTTAGATAGAATTCTAATTAAGTGGGTCCAAGTCTATCTAATCAGACAGACAGACAGACAGACAGAGGGTTTCTTCATAGGTCATTGAACTAGCGTTAGAATGAATCGTTTGGGACAAAGACAGGAGAACCCTCCTCTCAGTTAATTGATTATTGATTTCTGCATTGATCTTGTTCTTGTTTTCAGGTTGTGCGGTTATCCTCCGTTTTACGACGAGAATGATTCCGAACTGTTCCGACAGATTCTGAAGGCGGAATATGAGTTTGATTCTCCGTACTGGGACGACATATCGGACTCTGGTGAGTTTTCGTACATTTGCGCAGTATCCGCATAGTACCGCCACTGGCTTTTCCTCATTTTGAACTCTCTTATTAAGCAATGGACATGAGTTTCAATTTCAATCAACAGTTGGGTATTATTCCATGGAACAAGTTTTCAACGGATATTTTCCTGTTCTGGGAGAATGATTCTGTTTTGAACTTCCGTTTCAGCGAAGGATTTCATCCGACATCTGATGTGCAAAGACGTGAAGGTGCGCTACACCTGCAAACAGGCGCTAGAGCACAAATGGTAAGGCTCTCCCCACCCACCCACCCACTGACTAATTCTCATTTTCTGACGTCATGAAACCTATTTTACCTGTAAAGACAACCTATACTAATTTATCAGTTGACCATCGAAATGGCCGAAGACCTTTCTTGTTTTGTCTTATTCTGTATGTTGTTTTTTGTGTATCTGTTGAAGGATTTCAGGTAACACTGCTCTTAATAAAGACATCCATGCATCAGTCAGCGCACAGATGAAGAAAAACTTTGCAAAGTCAAAGTGGAAGGTTACGTTTATTCATTCATTCATTCATTCATTCATTCATTCATTCATTCATTCATTCATTCATTCATTTTGTCTTTTAATTCAGTTGTTTGATTGTCTCACGTGTATGTGTTCCATTCTATTTGTTTTTTTACATTTGACTGTAGTTTTATGTTATTGAGTGTATGAATCATTTCCCATTTTGAACATCATGGCTGACCAGAAGCCAATTTGCATAGGAATTGAATATTAATTAGCAGGTGAATGTTTCAATCACCTTCATGTAATTCACTGAATATAATTAAATCTAGGCTGTGACCCTACATTCATTTCATTGTATAGTCTGTCTCTCTGCTCCCCGCTTGCATTGACTTTACCTTTGAGTTTGATTGATACTTTATTGCTTTACAAAGGTTGCTTTAAAAGTCTGTTATTACAGCCATCTAGTATGATGTATTTTAACACAGAGGCCTTATTGTAAATTCGACGTATGTTTTGTAATTTTTATGGCATTGCATTTCAAATTGTCTTCTTCTTTAAACTTTAACCATTGAAATTTATCACTTAGATTTCTTCCAATGCGTTGTTTCGGTGTCATTGTTTGTAGCAAGCGTACAATGCAACGGCGGTTATACGTCAGATGAGGAAGCTGGCGATGAACAAGGACTGAGCAGCGCGCGTATCACTGTAACACTCGGATGAAAGACAACGGTTGTATCTGCAACGGACAGACATTCACTGTCTACTTTATGACATTCAGCAACTGCACAACGGTTGCAAAGGCACTCGTGTGTTGCCGTGGGATGCGTCTCCCATTTGCGTCATCGTATCACGTAACACTTCTGTAATAATCTAGCACTGCAAAACATTTTTGAGATGTCGATCATTTACTCTGTACTCGATCTCGGATTTTCTTGTGCTGCCGCTTCAGAACTTCTTTGAGATCCCAACGATCCACGGGATGCAATTTATCCATTTGGTTGCTTAGCAACATATCTTTCTTAACAATGTCATGGCTTGATGGTTTTATAATCACTTTGAGTATTTGGACTTCATTTTAATGTCTTACAGACCAAAAACTGAAAATTTTGCTCAGCTTAAGGGGACTTTTTGTCTGGATATTCTTGGTCAAAGTAGATATTTGGTCGTGTTAACACTTTGGTTTCTTGCTATTATGAAATTGACCCGTAACCACGGAGACAGTGATTTAACTCTTTCTTTCTGCAGAATTTCTGTGAATTCGTTCTCTGCATCTCGATGACTAATCTTGAGTTAATGCTTCTGTTATTGTTCTGATTTGCTATAACTCGATGCTAAGCTGTCCATGTCCCATTGAAATTCTGATAGAAATCTCTAGAACTTTGATGGTTAATAAATTGTAATGTAACAATTGGCTATTTCGGAATTGCTTCATTGGCTACCTTCTATTGTAATGATTTTGAGCCAGGAATGGCAGTAGTTTTTAAGGAAAGTTATATATATAAATATTTATTTATTTATTTATTTATGGCATTCATAATTGGTTATGAGTTTAGTATTATCATGTGGCTAATGGGGAGATTTTTATGTCAATATGTCTTGTAATTGTGGACCAATTTTATTAACTTTATTAGCCAATTTTATTAATTTTATGCATTTATTAATTTTATTATTTATTATATTAACTCGAATGCTTTGTTTCTTTATTGTTGACAAGAATAAATATGTTTGTGGTTGATTGTTATGGAATTCTGCAAAAGTAGTAGAAATAATTTACATCCTTCAAAATAATTCTGTAATGTTTTTAGGATGTTAATATTGTTTATCTGTAATATTCTTACTGTTATTGTGGAATATTTAAAATCATAACTGTGAAATTGAACAATTCATCAGATTTTCTGCTACCTGAAGTGAAACTTTGCTTGATTGTTGTTGTATTTTTCTACTGTTTTTCCTTTTGTTTCTCTTGTTTTGCATTTCTTGTGATTAATTTTTTCACTCCATGAATGCCAGTCCTTGTTTGACTGACTGACTTACTTACTTACTTACTGAATTGCTATAGAAGTCCTTTTTAGCACTGCTTTGCATGGTTAGAAAGTATCAATATAGACTATTTATTCTGTAAAATTCCTGTTCTTTGCATCTGTTGAGTTATTTTATAATTGATCATTTTAAAATGTTAATCGGTTAATATTAACGGTGTAACTAGTCAAATGTGTTAATGTATTATTGCTTTGAGTGATGTACAAAGATGTCAGCGTCTGCTTTCTCTCATCGAATCTATTCTTTATGAATTTAGTTTTTGGAAGCTCTTGTGTTGCCTGTTTATCTAATGCATGCATGGACTTATTCAAAAATCTAGGAAAATATTGAATTTAATGGACCTTTCAGCATTCAGGCATATCACTTTGTCGTTTTAACAGGAGCGAGAGAGAGACAGACAGACAGAGAGAGAGAGACAGAGAGAGAGAGACAGAGAGGGAGAGATGTATCGTTGATTAGCCATTATCTAGTCATTCTTCTGTTAAGTGTATTTTGATCCTTTTGTTTCATATGAAATATCGTAAATTTATTGCCTGAAAACTCTTTTTTTATTTAAACGGCCTGAATGCACATTTCTTAGCGTCTTTAGAGTTTGATTCTGGAATGGACTGATTGAAGGACCACGTCAGGGAATTTTTTCTCTCTTGGAGATGTCAGAAGGCCTCCATCTGAAATGCATGATTGTATGGTTCCACTTTGGACATTTTAGCAGTCACTTACAGCAATGGCAACAGTTACCGAATGTATTTATCAATCTCTTTACCGGTCATTTATTTGTAATGTAATGTAAAATGGATGCACGCATGAGTCATGGCCTGTAGAGGGTTTAAACTCTAGCATTGCATTCTACAGTATTCTAAGAACCTTTTTTGCTATTCGATGTTATTCTTTGTGTTGCTGCACTTACCTATTTATAGAAATTCTTCAGTTTTTAAGTTTGTAATTAAAGAAATCACTTTAATGTTTCATCAAAGAAGCTGTCTGGTGATTTAAATGCCACTCTCTTTCTCTCTCTCTCTCTTTCTCTCTCTCTCTCTCTCTCTCTCTCTCTCTCTCTCTCTCTCTGATATTTTGAGACTTGTTTGCTGTGTGTTGCAGAAAATAAAAGTGTAAGCAAAGAGTTGTGGACGTCAAAAGTAGAGCAATAAAATCTAATTCACTAGTTGACAATGATTTGGTTGTTGCCTATTTTTAATTAAATGTTTAATTTCTTGCATTTTATGAAAAAAATTCTTTCTGGAATCGAGTCTTTTGGATGTTGCTACATGAAATTGTTTTGTAAATTTTTGTGCAAATTGAAACTTATTAAAACGTATGAGTTTTGTAGCTACAGAGATGCATCATCATGTATATGGTTGAGTTTGAGTTTTAAATATTAAAACACAATGTTGCTTTTAATGCCAAAAATAAATATGTTTGTGTGAACATCTGGTTCCATCCTTATTGCAAACCAGATGCTGACATCATTTATTGCTCAATGGTTGAAGTACTACAGTGAAAACCAATTAATGCCATATATATACAGCAGCCTTATAAATGTCATGTTTCATCAAACTGATACTCCACCAATCAGTGTACAGGGCTTTCTTCAGATGAAGAAATGTTATGACCACTTATTGTGATTTTGGAACTGGTGAAAACAGTTTTTGACACAGGAAAATGGTCATAGAGTATAAAATAAGATTTTGAAATGCCCAGCCTATCTTTCCATTACCCTAGGCTATGTAGGTCAGGGTGGCCAACATTCAATTTGCAACTAAAACGTTTCTATCACGACGACCTATGGCTATAACGACCTTGTCTGACTAACCGCTACTTTCCGACATAACTATGTTACTGCTAAATAAAGTGCATAAGCAGCGTTTTTAGGCGCTATATAATTCAGATGATTTTACTTACCTACTCGCTTAGATCCACCAAAATGCGGTAAAGTGTCATATCGTATCGTGTGCGATCTTTGGCGGCCAATCGTCCTCTATTATCGCCTCCGGGTTCATTTTGTTGTTTGGTTTTGAGGAGAATTTTAAAGAAATTTCTCTATTTTTGTAAAATAAGGAAATTATTTTATATTTCTTGAGGTGAGTCGTTGAATCCGACGGCGGTTGAACGCCGTTCGCCTCATTGCGCGATGTGTGTGGAGATGCACAGTTTCCTCATAGTTAATCTCGAGTCTTTTAATTAGTTTATTATTAATTTCTTTAAGAATTGAGTTTTGTTCTAAAGGAATTATCTACAAAGTGTTATTGACGATCTGATTTACGGGTTTCACTTGTCGATGCAAGAGACGTGCATGCAGGAACTTCTTTAGCGCCGTCGTGCTGAGATGGACATCGGAAGACGTAGATTTGAGAGCGGACGACTTGGATGAGACCTATGGCGTTGAGATGAGTTGTATTTGTGGTGATGTGATGGTTATTATGGCGATACTAGGACCTTAGCGTTTTATGACATTGGTTTTTAGAATGGCAAATTACTTGATCTCCGGTGGAACTGGTTACGTGCCAGAGGACGGTCTGAATGGTGCTCAGCTGTTCGCAAATGGCGATGGATTCACTTATAAGTCAGTGATGCTTCGATAAATCATCATGCTATAAAATGATATTAGTCTCAACTGTGCTTAGACAACAGTGAATGCAGATAATTATTAGTTTTTTTGCATATAGCAGAAGCTGTACTGCTAACTAATCAGATTATACTAATTTTTAATGTTTGTTGTTGTTTTTAACATTTGTTTGGATATTTTGTTTTAGTGACTTTCTTCTTCTTCCTGGATTCATTGACTTTGCTGCCAGTGAAGTTGTCAGTATTTTCATAATTCATTGCATCATTTGAGTTTGCAATTGATTTTTATAGTTTTTTATTTTAAAAATGAGTAGACATCTTATAATAAGACCGATTTGATTTTAATTGCCTAATTAGATCTCTTTGTTTTGATTTTTAAGGAACTATTGTCGGCCTTGACCAAGAAGATCACATTAAAGACACCACTTGTGTCGTCGCCAATGGATACGGTTACCGAGAGTCGGATGGCAATTGCAATGGCAGTGAGTTACAGTAGTCTATGTTTGATCCTTCAGGCTATGAAAATATTTTGTTATTTAGCAGATTTTATTTTGATTTGACACGGAAGATGCAGGATTGGATTTAATTTATGTAACTCAAGTATTTTTCAACTGTTATTTAACAGGTTCTTAGAGATAGTTTTGTTTTGCCGCTGAAGAGAATTAGAAAATCTGAATTTGTATATTTGTTCTGTGCTGCATAGTTGTGCGGTGGAGTGGGTGTCATTCATCACAATTGCACCCCGGAATTCCAGGCGAATGAAGTGCGAAAAGTGAAGGTGAAATCATTGTCACTTATCAAGCTGTTAAGCCCATGAAGATGATGTCTATTTACTTTCTGAAAAAGTTCTCAATGTTGAAACATGGCCCAACCTCTTGAAGCTTCTTGAAGTCTCCGTTTTCTTATGTTTACCGAGTATTTTCCTCTCAGCTCCACTTTCCTATCACTTGTTTGCCTGTTTTATTGACCTGCAGTTGTGAGTGATAAAGTATTTAGCTTCTGATGATAAATTAGTCTGTGTAGGTCTGGAGGGTGATGAATCTAGGGCAGTATTTCTATTCAACCAGCGGCTTCTATCCCCCCCCATTGCAGCCGGGCTCAATTCCTCCCCCCCCCAAAAAAAAACAAATTCCCCCTGTTAATTTGCTCCCTTGTAGACTTAGTATTATATTCAGCTTTTTATCCTTTGTGTTAGGCATAGCTATCATTGATTACGTCACGGTGAGTGTTATTTTGAATCAATACCAGTCTCGGTTCAGTTCAGATTATTAGCAAAATATCCTCCCCCCCATTTTTTCCCGGGCACAGCTGCGCCCGCCTTGAATAGGGATAGAAGCCCCTGTATTCAACAGATGTCTCTAATAAACATTAAGCTTTTGCACTATTTGCAGTACTGTGTGAGTTCTTGTTCTAAGTCTTGTTGGCGTTTGATGAGGTCAGAAGTATGAGCAGGGCTTCATCCTTGACCCTCTTGTCATGTCGCCAAAAAATCGCGTGTCAGAGGTCATCGACGCCAGAGCAAAGTTTGGGTTTTCCGGAATTCCCATCACCGAGACGGGGAAAATGGGGGCAAAGTTGGTTGGTCTGGTCACCCAAAGAGACATTGACTTTCTCCTAGAAAACGAAAGATCTACGCTGATATCCGAGGTCAGTTATGTTTTAAAAAAAAGTAGACTTTATCTTTGTTGCTTGTTTCTTTGCCGCTGCTCTCTGAAAAGAAATACAAGCAAGGTTTCATTGTCGATCCTGTCGTCATGGCGCCGAAGCAAACGGTCGCCGACGTCATGAATGCGAAGGCGTGTTTTGGATTCTCGGGAATTCCCATCACTGACACGGGACAGATGGGAGGAAAACTTGTGGGACTCATAACCCAGCGAGACGTTGATTTCCTCACAAAGGACCAGTTCCATCTGTCTGTTGCGGAGGTCTTCTGCTTTCGCCATTTTGTTGTTGTTGTTCTTTTTGTGGGAAAATCGCGGCATTTGTGTTGCTTTTCGATGTCCGTCTGATTTGGCTTGAGTCATCGGCTGATTAGCTCCTTTGCTTTCTACCGGTTTTTATGTTTATTTTAATAAATGTTTTAGATGACTATCTCCATGCATGACTGCTGAACTTGTTTAGTGACTTGATAATTTTTGTTTTTATTTTGCCATGGCAACAGTGTTGGGAAGGGTCTGAGTTGAATACATTTGTGATTTCTTTAAATTTTTGAATATCAGACTTACCTTTTGAAGTTTTTATTCGTTCAAATGATTTAAAATCTGTAAAATCTCAGCAAAAACTTACATTGAAATTGTGTTTAGTTTTCCATTATTTTCTAAATCGTTAAATAATTGTTTTTATTTTCTTATAATAATTTGTCCATGTTTAGTTTGCATTAATGTAGCGTCGAATGGATGTTGAAAGTGACAATAGTTGTTTCCGTTGTAGATTTTCCTCTTGAGCGGGTTTTAATGTTGTGTTGTTTTCCATTGATTGTCTATTGTGTCAGGTGATGACGAAATTAGAAGACCTAATTGTCGCGCCTCACGGAGTCACTCTCAAGGAAGCAAACCAAATTCTGCAGAAGAGCAAGAAGGGTGTGATGCTTATTTCTTCCTCCTCTGAATTCTTTCCCACTGTCGTGTTTCAAAGCGGTGTTCCATTTATTTGTTCTCTTCCATTTTTATTCACTAGATGGATTTTTAAACTTCAGCAGAAATGTGGCCTAATCAATAATTAAACAAATGGTTGAATTAGTATTGTTGATTCATATAATTTACTAATTTATTTAATATGTTCGTATTGAGATAATATTTATGGCAGTTGGATTTACGTTTGCTCAGTTGTTGATGTTTTGGTTTTAAAGGTAAACTGCCGATAGTAAATGAACAGGGAGAGTTGGTAGCAATCATTGCAAGGACTGATCTTAAGAAAAACAAAGAATTTCCACTCGCATCCAAAGATGAAACGTCAGTTTTTTTATTTTAACCAATGTCTTTGTTTCCCTATTAACTGATGTAACTGCTTTGTGGTCTTACGTACGGAGTCTCGTTTTCCTTCTGTTTGTTGTTCTTAAAATTTGTTTGAAATTTTCAGTGATCAATGTTTAGTAAAGAGTTTTCATTTGTTCAGAATTTACTGAAATGTGAAATGCAGTAACACAGCTTCTGGATTAACTGTTGTGTTAAGCATGGCTCTATGTTTAATTACTTTGTTGCAGACTTTGGCTTAGCTGGGGTTTTCTGGGGCCTTCCATTGGGTACATTCCAATCGCCATTTTCTTTTGTTGATTGAAAGCACTTATTTTTCCAAAGCTTTTAGATTTTCGATTGCTTTAAGTGATGACAGAAGAACCGTAAAGCCCGGATATTGGATCTACTTTGGCTGGAACTGAACAGTGTCACCGCCACTGTCTCCGTGGTCTCCAGAGATTTGCATTGAGTGCCTCATGTCATAGTTGCAATACTTGAAATGCAGAGTTTGAAGTGTTTTTATAGTTCTTCTGTTGCAGTTGCTTTGATAATGATGATAATAGATGTTGTTGTAGAAAACAGCTTCTTGTTGGTGCAGCGATTAGCACTCATGTCGACGACCGCATTCGATTGAGTCATTTAGTGCAGGCCGGAACTGACTTCGTTGTTCTTGTTAGTCAAAGTTGATGGACTGAAATTGATGGCTATTGGGCAGAAATTTGTTAGTATTTAAAGTTAAGCAGAGACTAATTTATTTGCGGTCGTATCTGCCTAATACCTTAATGTCTTGCTCAGGTTGTTTAGCATGGAGATCCTTTATCGAAGACTTGGCAACAAGAACTTTGACTTGGACTAAAACGAAATGCGTGAAATTATTAAGAAATGTAATCCGAGGCAGTTTGAGTTTTGCGTTGAAGTCAAAGTGTCTTCATCGGTCTATAATCTTTTCTAAGAGGTTCTTTGATTTGTCTTTTGTGTATAGGACTCATCTCAAGGAAATTCCATTTATCAGATTGAACTTGTTAGACACATCAAGACGAATTACCCGGAACTCCAAGTGATTGGAGGCAATGGTGGGTGTTGAGTCACTCACAAGTGATGACAACGCTGAAAGTCATCAGAGTTTCATTAATTATCTATTGCACTGCTATTGATGACAGTAATTGCAGTGATCATGTTTAATATGATGGTGACGATGATGCTAATATATAATTGAGGATGTTGGATGGTGTTGTACTCAGAGGAAGCTTTCAGAGGTCATAGGAGGTCAGGTGCCATCTGCACATTGTATGCCCCTCAGCCCCCCCTCTCCCTGACTCTTGTTATGAATCTAGAAAATACAAATAAGTAATCAAAATGGTATCAAGGTAAACAAATCAGACATGCATTAGTAAAGAGTTCAGTAATAATAATAATAATAATAATTTCTACTATTCATCATTTATTAGAAATATCGACTTGCTATGAAGCACATAACAGAATTAATTTTTATATGGGCCTATTATTTTGATGGCCTTTTATAAGTAGTGGCCCAGGCTAAATGGCCCACCTAACCCCCTCAGATAGGTACTGTATCTTTGGTAGGAGAAATGAAATTCTGTCTTGTTTTGGTTTGGCTGATCGTAACTGTCTTATTACCTACAGTGCTGTCTGTTGTTGTTGCAGTGGTGACTGCAGCCCAGGCTAAGAACCTGGTTGACGCCGGTGTTGATGGTCTACGGGTTGGGATGGGCAGCGGGTCCATCTGCATCACACAGGAGGGTAAGAGGCGATTCGGCATCGCTCGAATCTGTCACTTGCTTCATTATGTCGTCAGAGTTGTCCAAAACTAACGATACTTTTGACACATTTGATTGTGGTAGGTTGAAACAAATAGTTGGCCGGCATTCATTGCGATACAGTGCAGCTCCATTATGATGATCTCAGTTATATCATTGACTTTTCCAAATGCTAAGCCTGCCTGCCTGCAGCTCCCTTACAGTATAGCCTTATAGATATTGGGTTTGGATTTAGTGGATGAAATCTGTGGTTCCTTGGAATCCATTCTAATGGGATTACACTGTACAGGAGATTGACCAGACATTGGATGTCCTGTCAACTCATTCACAATTGCTTTTGCATGTGTCATAAGTGGCAGTTATCTTGGTCTACATCAATGCTCCCTCTAAGGAATGACCCTGCGTGAGCAAAAATAGATCCTCACGAGCATAACTAACTTGTGGCGCGTCCTGTGAGCACTAAGCACTGAACACGACTATTTCGGACCATGTCCAAGACAAATCACAACTGTACTACAAGTACCAAATACCAATATATCATTATTCACTTAGTAGGTGATAAGTTGATAACGTATTCATTTTATAATGCGCAAAGTTTGATAATTACCCGTGCGCAACCGAATATCTGACAGCGTACAGGGAACATTGGTCTACGTGTGTCTGTGCGTGTGTCTTTGAAGCTGTTTCTCTGGATGTGGATTTTGTCCCACTCTGTTCTTCATCCTCGATTGTTTTTCTGACTTTTTTGCAGTGATGGCGGTCGGTCGGCCGCAAGCGACCGCCGTCTACCGTGTGGCGGAATACGCTCGTAGGTTCGGAGTTCCGGTTGTGGCGGATGGCGGAATAGAGAACATCGGACACATTGTGAAGGCCTTGGCTCTTGGCGCCTCCACTGGTACCATTGGCATAGGACCTTTCTCTTGAGTTGTTTGAAAACAACCGAAACTTAAATAGCCTAGATGCTGGTTGTGAAATTAGCAGTTTTTATTCATGAAAACATGGCATTAATAGTTGTAAGTAAGAAGAAGAATAACGAGGCGGCTGTTTCGCCATTTATTACTTTGATACTTTGTCTACACTCGTATCCGCCAGATTTGTCGAATCGCTGGCAAAGAAGTTGCTGCGCAACTGGTTTCTGCGTTTGTGCTCTCCAGACTAGACTATTGTAATTCCGTTCTTGCCGGCCTTCCAAAGTCTACACTGGCCAACCTGCAGCGCGTACAAAATGCTGCTGCACGCCTGGTGCTGGACCTGAAACCTCGAGACCACGTCACTCCGGCGCTTCGCGAACTTCATTGGCTTCCAGTCCAGTCACGGATACAACACAAACTATGCACGCTGATGTTCTGTGCACAGAATGGCCTTTGTCCGACCTATCTGGCTGATCTGCTCCAGCCAACATCAACCGTCATTGGTAGACCAGGCCTACGATCAGCCTCTACCAGTCAATACCAGAAACCTCGTCTTCGGACAGTCATGGGACAACGAGCCTTCTCGTACGCTGGACCCCATGCCTGGAACGCCCTTCCACCAGCGCTACGGAGCATAAAGTCGCCCGTCGCTTTCCGTAAACATTTGAAGACACATTTGTTTAATTGTGCATATAATAATTGACATAATTGACATTAATTGTAATGCGCTTGCTAACATTGATTGATTAGGCGCAATATAAATAGCTAATTACATTACATTACATTACATTACATTACACTGGTCGATATTCTTCCAATTGGATTTGCCATTCATTTATGTGCGGCATTTGTGTTGTGCAGTGATGATGGGTTCTCTGTTGGCCGGTACTACGGAAGCGCCGGGAGAGTACTTCTTTGCCGATGGAGTTCGGTTGAAGAAGTACCGCGGAATGGGTTCCCTCGATGCCATGGAACAACACAGGGCAGCACAAACGCGATACTTCAGGTGAGATGGCCTCAGGTGAGATGATTGTTTTGCAGAATTCTGAAAGCCGATTAAGGTTGGTCCGCTACGACTCTTCTGTTCTGACTCTGTATCAGTTCATCACTGAGTCATTTTTACGAGTCATGGGAGTCAGATGGAGAAAGTAAGTTTTAAGTGGAACCGGATGAAGATGTGGTTTGTAAATTCCTTTGTTCTTTTCTTGATTCTCTTAATGCAGTGATTTGGAGAAGATCAAAGTGGCGCAGGGCGTGTCTGGGTCAGTCGTTGACAAGGGCTCTATACACAAATTCCTTCCGTATCTGATATCCGGAATCCAACATGGCTGCCAAGATGTTGGTGCAAGAAGTCTGTCGGCCCTGCGGTATGAAGACTCAACTAATATGTCAGTTGCCAGTTCTGCCATTTTCATTCTTTTTCTTAATTATTTATCCAAATAATATGATGAATACCAGTATACAGTCAAATCCCATTATATCGAAATAGGTGATTTCTATGCAATGCATCTTTCGTGGTCTAGATCAGTACTTTTCAAACTGTGGGTGGCCGTGGAGGTTTAGTTACTGGGTCGCTTAGATATAAGAAACTTATTTATAAATTTTATATAATTAGACAGAGAATAGGTGGAATAAACGATGTCAACTACAATATTAAAATGCAAATACAAGTTCAAACCAATCAATAGACTTCTATAGCGCCACTATCATAATGCCCACGGAAAGATCAGCCAGAAAGGCGGTGAATAGTGTGCTGTAATCGGTGTAATGTACAGTAGTTACTGTTTAGCGTTCCCTGAGTAATAATACTGTGCTGGTTACTTTTGTCATCATCTTACAACATTACATCTTACAACATTAGCATTTAAAGGCCTTTTGGTGGTGCAGTGTGGCGCTGAAGCTGTTGCTGGAATTAGAAACAGAAATAGTGTACGATGATGTTGGGAGTTTTTCTTCAGTATTAGACCGTGACCTTTGACCTGTAGGTCGATGATGTATCAAGGTGAATTGAAGTTTGAGAAGAGAACTCCCTCGGCGCAGTACGAAGGAGGCGTTCACGGTCTGCATTCGTAAGTGTGGCCGTCATTTTCTTCTAGATTTCCTTGTCAGTCACCAATTTTTGAAGTGATTTTGTGGATTCTGAAATGATTCTAGCAAGACTTGATTCTTTCCTGGTGTGTGTGTGTATGTGTGTGTGTAAATGTATAGTAGCTTTTGATTATTTGCCGAAAATAATTTTAATTTGTGGAGTTGTGTGAATGTTAGATTAATAGCCTCACAATTCTTTTACATTTGATGTTTTCTTTCAGGTATGAGAAAAGACTTTTCTGAAGGACAGTGGTTTTACTCTTTCTTGTCCGTGAATAGTTTTCTTCTACAGTTTTGTTTCTTTAATTCATCTGTGGAATTCTACGACAGGTTATTTGCATTCCGTTGACGTCATGTGCTGTGTCACGTGATCAACAAAATGCCGGATTTTGATTTTGTCGTATGTCAGTTGACGAAAGATGTCATTTGCTTTCAGTGCAGCCATTTAACTTTAAACAGACAGTGATTTCTGAATATTTGAATAGTGTTTAGTGTGCTGGTTGATGGACTGATTTTTGCCTTACGGTAAGTGTTCAACATAACAACATAGAGTACACTGTATTATCAGAAGTACTGTTTCTTCTGCCATTTGGTGATCATAATTGGACCGACAGTCTGTTACATTGACACTTCTTCAACTGACATTGCATCTTAAAGAGACACCAAAAGCCATCTTTACACATTGTTGATCATGCTGTTGTTTGCTGACATGTACCCGTCACTGAATCCTGACAGTAATTAACCTTTGGTGATTTTCTGGTGGAATGTACGACAGTATTTGATGCATAAGTTGCTAATGTAACCATTGACAGCTTCTTAACGGAAGGCCAGTGGCCTAGCATCTTAAAGAGCTTTTGGCCAAAGTTTTCTTGACATATCAGCATTGCTTTGTTTTGGAGACCTGTGTTTTTCAATTGCTTAATATGGCTGCTGGTCACATCTCGATTGAAAAGTTGGTTTTAAACAAGTTTTCCATGGATACAAATCCTATTTTATGGAAGGCCTTTGCCAGATTCGATGAAAGTTGCTACCGGCAAATGTGAACTGTGAACATTTCTGTATTGATTTGTTAATACATGTATTGCTGTTATTGTAGGTTGAAAGTTTCAATGGTCTCAGATGTCTATGACCTTAATGTTAATGAACAATTGACGGCCTAACTGTGCAGTGGAACATTGACGACGTATTGAGATTCTTAATGTAATTGTTTCTTGCCTCGCTTGCAATTTCAAAGTAATTTTTGCCCGTTGTTAAGTATTGGAGTTTAATTGTTTCTGAATATGTTGTTTACACATTGTCTCTGTCGTAGAGTTAATACAAAGTAGTCATCATTGGCGTTTCATTTTCACCAATTGAAACAATAATTGTGAAGGTGAAGCAGTAAAAATGTATTCTTCAATAGCATTGGAGGCTCGTTAATTTTATTTCTTTGCACAGAAATACACAAGGCATGCTGACATAAAGTCACATACTGTAATGTAGTGGTTCTCATAGATACACTGACCTTTGCCCGACCGGCAACCCACCTTGCCTATAGCTATTTCAAGAAAGATTAAGCGCATAAGAATAAGCAGCTACCGGGGCGCTATATAAGTTTACGAGATTTTACTTTACTCACACTGAACCACTTAAAAACCTGTTATTATTATTATTATAAACAAAGGCCCTTAGCAGTTTACATTTGTGATATGCCTAAATAATGTCATTGCAAACTGAACACAAGCAAAGGCATATATGCTGCGCTTTATCATATGCCTGTTTATAATTAAAATCTATGGTTGAAATTAGCTTAATTCTATGTTTAAAAGTCAAGGCGCCATCTTTGAAAATGTGTTGAAATTTAACGTGAAAAGAGTTGTCAATTTGTCTTTATCGCCTGGCAATTGGAAAAATACTAATTTTCAGCGGAATTTTATATTTTACTTCGGAAAACTATCGATGTGTATAACAGATTTTGAAAGAACGAATCTGAGAAAACCAGCGCTATTGCGGCAAGTGAAGTAACGGAGCCTACGCCAGGGAGTCTTAAGACGGGGAGCGATCACAGCCTATCTCGCAATGGTAATGGAATTTTTGATGGTCAATTTCAAAGCTGATTGGCCAGGTCACCTAGCGGATGGATGCTCAATTATATTCTTGTTTGCCACTGCAACCATAGTACAGTTAAAGACACATTGTCCTGCATATTCGGTGTTTTTGAGTACAATTCCCGTTCGCATTTTAGCATTTGCGTCACAAAGCATCAATAATTATTAACCGAGAGAAAAACATCTATTGTTGGGAGTAATGTTTCCTACGGCTTTAATAATAGTGGGCAGCGCTACAAAGGCTTCGGTGTGCATCGGAAGTCGCGCTGTTAACGGTTTACGATGATGTTGAGGGCGCGGAGAAAAAGTAAAACTCATGAATAGACAAATCGTAACTCTCTCTCTCTCTCTCTCTCTCTCTCTCTCTCTCTCTCTCTCTCTCTCTCTCTCTCTCTCTCTCTCTCTCTCTCTCTCTGTGTGTGTGACGCCCCTGATTGGCCATCAGATACAACGCTTCGACCCAAAGCGCAGATCACGTGACCTGCGAACCCATATTCTAATTCTCGACAGCAACCAAAGCGATCGGCGCTGTCCAGTGGCGGATCTAGGATTTGGCAAGTGGGGGGAGGCGTTGCGGTGGCAACTTCTAATCATGGGGGGGGGCCAACCATTTGTTGTTTAATGTATGTAGCATTAAGTATAGGGTCCCAACTGGGGGGCCAGGCACTCAATAGGGGCACGGGCCCCCCTGGCCCTCCCCCCCGGTGGAGCCGCCACTGGCGCTGTTCCAAGAATGCGAGTGAATACCTCCCCTCTCTTCGCACATCTCCCGAAGTAGAGAGGAGGAGGAGGAGGAGGAGGAGGAGGAGGAGGAGGAGGAGGAGTGGTTGAGCATAGCCCTGCGCCCGGTGAAGGGTTGGTGGCTGTATTCTTCCGAACGATGCATGCTGCTGCTGCTGGTGGTGATGATGATGATGATGATGATGATGATGATGGTGATGACGACGAAGTTTAGCATTTAGCGTTTGGTGCCATCATGGAATTGCACGGAGACAATAGGCCTACATTTGGCAGATTGAAACCTCTCAAAGGTAGGCCTATTTGTCTTTCGTTGTTGTAGTGGTCATCATCACCATCGTTGTTGCATCTATCATCATTAACAACAGCGCTTTCATCGTTGTCCTATTCTGCCGCTCAGGGACGTAGGGACGGGGTGTATATCGGTATATATATATATACCCCCTCCCAAAAGAACCGACTGCCTCTAAATTTTTATTGATTAGTAGCGGTTTTGTTCACATGTGGGACATTAACGTATGGTTGATTTTGAATTAGCATTGACTAGTTAGGGTTTATACCCCCCTCCAAAATCAAATTACTGGCTACGCCGCAAAATTTACAGATTCAGCGGTCAGTGCAGTGGTTTGTAAGTCATTATTTTCATAAATATATTTTCATAAATATATATAAATAGCCTACGCTATGACTCAAAGGAAATCTCAGGTGAGGCACAGATTTGAACCACTTTTAAACTTATTTGGTAAAATTTGTACTGAATTGCAAATGTTAAAAAAATTATATAATCTTTTAATAAATATTTAGTACGATTTATGGGTTTTTGTCTTAGCAGTATATATATATATATATACATACATATATATATATATATGTATGTATATATATAATATGAATAATATTTGTATAATGTATATAGCCTAGTATATTATAGGCCTACACTGTACATATATAATATATAACAATATATACCTCAAATGTTATACCCCCCAAATCAAATTCCCGACGACGCCCCTTCTGCCGTTGTTGTGTAACTATGAGTCCTTAGTCATCAGCCGCAGTTTCCGCTTTTGAAACACTCTCTGAGTATTATTCTAGCGTAACTGGACTCTTTGGTTGCTATATTTTCAATTCGCTGGCATCGTGTTCGGTTATAAATAAAGATATTGATTAATTACTCTTTTATTTTTATGATTTCCGACAGGTGGTCGTCGTGACCCTTGATGTCCGGCAGACGACGGGACCAACGCAGGTGGACATCGGAGATGTCACGTGATCATTTGGTCGTCTGCTATTTTTCAGCCGTTCACCTGATGACGGTCGCCAACTTCTCTGTTCAGCCTCGGACTTCGGCTGCTCAGACCGAAGTCAATGGAGGTTAACAGCCGATATATATATATATATATATATATATATATATATATATATATATATATATATATATATATATAGGCTTTCCTACATTTTCAACTGCTTAATTAAGCAAATGAGCGCTGGTATGGTACGCACTCTTTTGAATCAGTTTGCTTTGGCAATCTGACGCTTTGGTTGCTAAGGGGAAGGACCGGTGACACCCCCCCCCAACATACTCACTTGTCGATGAATCTCGTGATATTGATTTGTGTTAATAAATTCTGATGAAAGATTTTCCTCGACGCTGACTTTCTACGCTGTCAGATTGTCAGCTGTGCTTCTGACGGCTGTCAGGAAAAACTGACAAACAGGAAAGATTGCTCTGTCTGTCTGTCTGTCTGTCTGCCTGTCTGTCTGTCTGTCTGTCTGTCTGATACTCTTTTGAGTGCTGCGTCGAATAGCATATATAAAAGGCATTCGAAATGTCCATAGATATTTCCTTTTCTATTAAATGCAGTTTGTGTTTTGCATTAGAGACAGACAGACAGACAGACAGACAGAGGGAGAGAGGAAGAGAGGCAGAGACGGATTGGATAAGCGGAAGTCTTGGAGGAGCTGTGACATCACACTTCCGGCGGAACGGGAAATAAGTGTCACTGAGGGAACAGTGGATTTAGCGTGTACAAGTATGAGAATACAGTCTCTTGAGAGCTGCTTACAGGTATTGATTACCTGTATAACGGTAACACGAGAGCGGTAACGGCCTGAATCTCTTCTGACCGTCACTGAGTGACTGAGTCTATGCATCAGATACTCTAAGCCAAACAGAATCTATTTGACCGGCGTAGAACTTGGTTGTCTCGTTTGTTTCGATTTATCTGCAGAGGAATTTGTTGGCAGAGGAATTTAGTAGACATCATCGGAGAGATGTCGTCGCCAGAGCATCTGAGGCGCACGGAATTGAGACGAAGTGAGAATGTGGCGATGCAGAGAGAGAGAGCAGAGCCCGCCCCCCCCCCCCGAGGGAGGGGCCATGGGACAGAGACGCCCTCTGCACTGCAAAAGGACTTCTAATTCAATGTCTTTTTCCAATTTCTCGGTTCCAATGGATTCTTTGGTCCGTGAAGAGGTCCTCGATTGCTTTTCCTCTGATCGCTGATTAGTGCTTTATGTAGCGCCAAATGTAATTGATTTTCCTGTCTTTGCTTCCTCCGTTGGAAGTCAGAAGACCCAAAAAGGCGTTTTCAATTTCTAAATTTCTTTTGTCCCATTCCCTGTCTGTCTGTCTGTCTGTCTGCTTATCGGTGTCTAAGTGTGTGTGTCTCAGTGTCATTGTCTATGTCTCTGTCCTTTCGTCTGTTAATCTGCTTTGCTGTCTCTCTCTCTTTCTCTGTTTTAATGTCAATTCTTATTTTTAAATAAACTCTTAAGGACATTTAAAGACGGTTTTCAGCTTACTAGCAGTCTTTGTATCTGTCTTTGTATCTGTCTTTGTATCTGTCTATGTATCTGTCTATGTATCTGTCTTTGTATCTGTCTATGTATATCGGTCTGTAGTTGTGCTGGTTCTAAAAGGTCAGTCGTGGTATAATGTATAATCTTTGTACCATGGCGTCCTGTCCATAGATATCCAGTGAGGCTATTGGTGAACATTCTATGCTTTTAAAACATAGAATTCTAGAATTCGTATTTTTAATCTAGTGAATGTCGTTTACTCAATTTGCGTTGCTGGATGACGTCATCGAGCTTTCATTTCCGATTTCGTCGTTTGGTGGCGGCGCCTTTTGAGATCAACTGTCAGTGATGATGATGATGATGATCCTATTGCTGAAGTGAATAGTCTTGATGGGGGGGGGGGATGGGGGGACTGTTTCTCAGACTGATCTTTAGACCGTGCATTTGTTCATTTGTGATCCGAGTGATCGTCTCTCGTAGGCGACATTAAAAAAACTGATCACGTGACAGATATTCCGGCATTATCGCTGGAAAAACGCTTCCAGTGATGGGCGATCAAACGGCGGGAAGTCTTCCAGTCCCTTTCCAGGGCTGTTCGGCGCCAGACCCCGTCCCGCCCCTCTCGTCGACACGGCGATGGATTATCGCCGCGGGCGGCGGGCGCCTCTCCCCCCTTTCCTCTCGGGGGGCAGATGATTAAATGTCGGCCGAGGACGGGTTCAAGCGAATTGTCCCCATCTCCCGGCCTCCCACTTCCCCTGTGGCGCCCTTATGTCCATTAGGGGCTGTCTTCGACGGGAGAGGGAGAGGGAGAGGGAGAGGTAAGAGATGGACGGAGGACGATCGCCGACTGGGCAGCGCTGTGGTTGTCTTTCTGTCTTTGACGCTCCCCTCCGAATAACAAGACAAGACACGTCGAGGGCTTTCAAGACAACCAGACAGACAGACAGACAGACAGACAGACAGACGGACAGACAGACAGACAGACAGACGTGTCGGGAGACGGGCGGGAGACGTGCCCTGTGTGAGGGTTGTTAGAGGATGGCTACAGGTCCACCACTCGGGTGAACATTAGACTAAGGGAAGGCTGCGGGTGGGGGAGAGGATGGGGAGAGGATGGAGAGGGAATAGCGATGAGTTTTTGGAAAGTGGGTTCTGTCCGAATGGAACCTAATTGAAAAAGACCTCATCAACGACGACGATGATGATGATGATGATGATGCCCGTCTGTGGTAGTCGCATGATGATGTTATCATCTCCAGATGTCACGAAATCCTGACATTTACTGACATTGACAGCGACGATGCGTGAAATCGGGAAGAGCGACGCAGAACTTATATTAAGGACGTCACGAGGCGTCGTCGTGACGTCAGACTGACGTCATCGTCGTTTTCGTTTTCAGACGTCGTCCGTGATTTCTGCCTCAACGAATCGCTGAACGTGACCTGTGACCCCGGTCACGTGATCCTCGTCGGTTCCGCCATCTTTGGTCGGATGAGAGCGGGTCGTTGCATCGCCGGAGAGATGAACGTCGGTTGCACTAGAGACGTCACGCACTTCTTCGACAACCGATGCAACATCCGGTCGACGTGTGACGTCAGCATCCGCAGTCTCGTCGAGTTCCACCCGTGTCAACGGGACTTCGTCTCCTACCTGGAGATCACCTATCAGTGCGTCCAAGGTACGTGTGGCTGGCTCCTCAGGTGTAAGTTACCATTCATCTTTTAAAGGGATTCCTCGCTTACCTGTTCTTAAAGTATGCGATCCATGAATGGCGTCCAATCGGTGACTGTTGGAGGCGCTGTTGTTGGTGGTGTTGTAGTTTCCGGTCTGTTGGAGTCTGACTGTCCGCCAGGTGGCAGCAGGCGTATTTCGCGCATCAGTGGATACCTGATGCGGTCTTCGTTCCACTCGATTGGCTCCGAGAAGTGTCCTTGGACGGTGACCGTCAGTCAAGGTCAGCGACTCAGCCTGTCCATCATCTACGTCACTTCCACCTCCTCATCCTCCTCCTCCTCCTCCCACTCCGCCCAGCAGTCGCCGCTCGTCTACGATCCCTCCTCCTCCTCCTCTTCCTCCTTCTCCACCGCCACCTGTTCGTCCAGTGTCGTAATCGATGACGTCATAGCAGCCAGACGGATGCAATTGGGCGTCTGCGTCGTCGGTCGTCGTCTGCAGCGTCATCTGATGACGTCAACCGGAAACACGGTGGTCGTTCACGTGATCGGTGACGTCAGAGCGAACGGAGCTGACTTCCTGTTGCGATACTCAGGTGCAAATGTTGATTTAAATTTCTGGTTTATCTTCTCCTTGAAATTTCACTTTTATATAAATTGCGAATTGCCTCTTTATGAAACTTTATCTCAGAATTCAACTGTCCAAGTGACAAGGGACGAGGGAGGAGAAGGGAAGAGCCCCAGTGACTTCTATAGCGCATTTATATTTGGTTATATATTATTAGAAGAATTGTAGATATGTCCAATTTTATGTGGATGTATTCACTTTACGTCTGTTTGAATCTCTCCGCAATAATAATTCATTTCAACCTTTAAAATTCTGTCTGGCGTCGTATAAGTTGCGTTCGCTGAAGTAATAACTTCTATAGCGCCCGATTGATTAACTGTCTGTGTTTGGTGTAACTGAGACCGCGTCATTGGCTGTTTGTCAATTGACGCAATTTTGAAAGGCAGCGGCTTTCATAATGGCGTTGCTCTGGACGCGAAACTGAAGAAGACCATGCAACAAGGACAGCGACCGGTCGCTTCAACCATCACTATCTCGTTACCATGGCAAATTGACCGTCGACTGTCCTAGCGTTGCCATAGAAACGCGCTTGACGACGGTCGTATTGTAGTCATTGACTTTTATAACTTGAGATCTTCGTTTCAGTTCTGTTGCGATGTTCATTCCACACCCGATGACATTTGCCGCTTGCTATATCTCGGAAGTAAAAACGTTTGGAATGGCCCTGTTAATGGCTGGTTCGTTGGAAATGACGCCGTTGTTGTCGTTGTCTGGAATGACCTCACAAGTTTTATGACGCCGACCGCGAAGACATAAAGTGCGTTCCTATAGCTCTGACGACTGGTTCTGGAATGGCCTCGACCCAGGACATTACAGCACATACATCTTAAGCAGTTTATAAGCCAGTTGTTAAGAAGACATTTCTCCAGAGGGGTCACCCGCCTTTCCTACCCAATGCTGTCGTTCCCTTTATCTGCACAGTGCTGTGGTATATATCGCATCGGATGTCGTAATGACCATCCATTGGGGGGATAATTTTCGAAGACGGTTCTTATATTCTGAATTTCTGATCGATGGAAGGAGGAGCATTATCGCTCGGGCGATAATAGACCGACTGTGCTTGTGTTGTGGATTATAGCTCTCTGAATAATAGAATTAGTATCGTAAATTCCTAGAACGGTCTCTGATATAAAAGCGTTTCCTGTGTTCCTGTGCTTAGCGGTTGGCTGCCCCGTTTTCCGCCCCCCGTCCAATTCCTGGGCAAAGACGATTGACGAGGGAGGAGGAGGAGGGAAGAGCGCCATGATCGGCTGCAACGATACGCAAGAAACTTGGTATCTAACTTGTCATGGCAACCGTTGGCATGGCGATGTCGGAAACTGTTCGCAGAAGAGTCAGTGAAGACTTAATTGGCGTTTTCTTGATTAGTCGCCTGAATTATCGTCAGTCGGTCGAAGTTGAATGCCTGATTAATCGCTCGACTGTCCCCACTAATTTCTTGGTTTATTATTGCGACGGGGGGGGAGACGGGCGACGGGGGTAATAGATGACAAATTGGATGAAACAAATTATGGGTGTTTGAGACTGCGATGAGGAGGGATATTCGGCGAATCCCTCCCAACTGATAATTTTGCCATTTACGGCGGATTGGGAAATGCATTCACTGAGTATAGGCGCTATGTTGTGCTCAGTTGCATTTGGTTTCGCAGTCAGTCTTAAGTTATTCCGACCGACTCAAGGGATTTGACAATGGGCAGTTATGACGACGACGATGATGATGATGATGATTATGATGATGATGATTAAGTTATCTTACAGTAAATTTCTAAAGAAGAGGTTTATTGAATATATAAGTGAAGGGACGTTTGACTAAACGACCGAATATATCATTTGGTTCTATGAAATAGGAGAAGAGTTTAAGTTTTCAGGGTTTTTAGAGGTTTTTGGTTTTAAAATTTTAGGGTTTTTAGGTTTTTAGGGTTTTTAGGTTTTTAGGGTTTTTAGGGTTTTTGGTTTTTAGGGTTTATAGGGTTTTAGATTTTAGGGTTTTTATAGTTTTTAGATTTTTAGGGTTTTAGCTTTTTAGGGTTTTATGGGTTTTTTGTTTTTAGGGTTTATAGGGTTTTTAGGGTTTTTAGGTTTTTATGGTTTTTAGGTTTTTAGGGTTTTAAAAACCAAAAAACCTAAAAACCCTAAAACACTAAAAACCTAAAAACCCTGAATCTCTAAAAACTATAAAAACCTAAAAACCATAGAAACCAAAAAAACCTTAAAAACCCTAAAACCCAAAAAACCTGAAAACATAAAAACCCTAAAAACCAAAAACCCCTTAAAACATAAAAACCCTAAAAACCACGAAAACCAAAAAACCACGAAAACCAAAAAACCACGAAAACCAAAAAACCACGAAAACGTAATAGTAGTAGTAGTAGTTGTTGTTGTAATAGTAGTAGAAGTAGTGCTAGAAGAAGCCGTAGTAGTAGTGATCCATGCTTAGGGAGCAGTGCTCCTTTTTTAAATGCAGAAGGTGATGGCCAATGGTTTGCAACAGTGGCTGAATATGGTGCTTGAAATAGAGGGGGGTCGGCCCGTTATTACGTCATATTTTAAGGGGTCTGACGTTTTGTTACGTCGCGTTACGTAGAGAGGAGAGGGTCAAAAGTGCCAAAAGGGCGTTACGTCATTTATGGACGACCCCTAAGGACTATTTCAACAGTAGGCTATAGATAAGCAAAAATTCATAAGAGTGATGAAACGAATTATATCCACATTTTCTTATGTCCCCATCTCCATTGAGTCAAACCGTACTAGAATAGTCAAAATATTCTGCCTCAATTTTATTCTAGAGCGTTCGAAATTCCACGAAAAATGGTCAACTATTTCAAGCGACATTCTAAAGTCTTTCAGAAATCTAGTGGCTGAATATGGTGCTTGAAATCAATCTCAAAAAGGACGAAATAAGTTTCAAAATGCGGTAGAATTTGCACAAATCCTGTGCATTGTTAGCATTATAGAATAACGAGGGTTGTCATGGATGAGCCGTTTTCAATGCAGAAGTTGATGGCCCATGTTTGCAACAGCGATTGATATCAATGTAGCAATGGATGCTAAAGATAGTGGCTGAATTTGGTGCTTGAATTCGATCTATAACAGGACGAAATCACTTGAAAATATGCGGTTGTATTTGCACAACTCCTGTGCATTGTTACAATTATGGAATAACGAGGGTTGTCATGGATGAGTCGTTTTAAATGCAGAAGGTGATGGCCCATGTTTGCAATAGCGATTAATATCGATGTAGTAATGGGTGCTAAAGGCAGTGGCTGAATATGGTGCTTGAAATTGAGGGGTGTCGGCCCGTTGTTACGTCATATTTTAGGGGGTATGACGTTTTGTTACGTCGCGTTACGTAGAGAAGAGGGGGTCAAAAGTGCCAAAAGGGCGTTACGTCATTTATGGACGACCCCTAAGGACTATTCCAACAGTAGGCTATAGATAAGCAAAAATTCATAAGAGTGATGAAACGAATTATATCCACATTTTCTGTGTCCCCATCTCCATTGAGTCAAACCGTACTAGAATAGTCAAAATATTCTGCCTCAATTTTATTCTAGCATGGAGCACTGTTAAGGAAAAAGGCGCACTGCGCCTTAAAAAAGGAGCACTGCTCCCTAAGCATGGATCACTACTACTACGACTTCTTCTAGCACTACTACTACTATTACAACAACAACAACAACTACTACTACTACTACTAATAATAATAATAATAATTATTATTATTATTATTCAGGTTGAAAGTCGTTTTTGGCAGCATGGAGCACTGTTAAGAAAACCAAAAAACCAAAAAAACTAAAAACCTAAAAACCTAAAAACCCTAAAAACCCTAAAAACCTAAAACCCTTAAATTCTAAAAACCCTAAAAACCTAAAAACCCTGAAATTTAAAAACCAAAAAACCCTTAAAACCCTACACCTAAAACCCCTAAAACCCTAAAAATCTAAAATCCCTAAAAACCCTAAAACCCTAAAACCTTAAAACCAGAAAACTCTTAGGCTGACCAAACCATCATGGCACCAAATCATAAATGAAAGACCATACAAACAATAGATGTATTCATTTTTAAAATTTGCAAGCTAACAAAATTGTCTCAAAATTGATCGCTAAGACTTGTGTTCCGAAAAAGGGTGTCCTGGTTACAATTCTACCAATTTCTACCAAATGTTGTCCGATTTTACAACTTATTTTGTACCACTAACATTCTCTATAACTTTGCCGCTCACCCATGTGGGGTTACCAATCAAACATTTTACCTTATGAGCTTTGAAAAAATGTGGGGAGGGATGCTATTATAGGCCGCAGAATGGCCCGTATCCCTCCCAAAAAATTTTTTTTTCCGGCACAGGTAGTTAGAAAGAGCAATAACAAAGCTAAACAATGGTATATACCTCGTCTAATTAGCTTTCAGATAACCTGAGATATAGTAAATTTAATTATTGGGTTTTCTTCGATGACTTTTTCCAAAAATAAATGGCCGGCACGGTGACGTCATCAAAAATTTAATGGACGTTAAAAGGGTTAAGAGAACTGACATCGTCAGGATAGCACAATAACAGTCGATACATTGCTTCAGTGTTTGGCTGTCATGGGTTGCTTAGCCTGAGACGACCACAACTGATGACATGTCTCTATTGATCTGACCTTTAACCAAATTTTCTCATTTCGCTCCAAATAACTGCTAACCCTGTTAATAGACAAAGCAAGAAGTCCTAGAAGCAGCACAGAGTGTGATTTCTGTGTTATCTCTAATTATTATTATTATTATTATTATTATTATTATTATTATTATTATTATTATTATTATTATTATTATTATGGGCATTTCTAAAGCGCATGTATATTATATACTGGTCTGTATTTGAATGGATATTGTATTGCTGTATATAGAGCTTCATAGACTGTTGATGTTTATCTTTTGTCCTCTGTAGACCAACTTCAAACAGAAGCCGATGGAGTGACTGAAGACATCCAACATTTTGCTTTCAACGGTTATTAACTCCTTAATTAAATAGGCGACTTATTTCAAACTGCATTCACTGTCATTGCGTCATCGCCAATAATAATAATAATAATAATAATAATAATAATAATAATAATAATAATAATAATAATAATAGTGATGATGATAATGATGGTAATAATAATAATAGTAATAATAATAATATTAAATTATTAATATTAATAATGATAGTGAAAATGATAATAATGATGATAACAATAGTGTTAATATTAGTAATGATAGTGATAATGATAATAATAATGATAGTGATGATGATGATGATGATGATGATGATGATGATGATGATGATGATGATGATGATGATGATGATGATGATGATGATGATGATGATGATGATGATGATGATGATGATGATGATGATGATGATGATGATGATGATGATGATGATGATGATGATAATGATGATAATGATGATGATGATGATAATGATGATAATAATGCACAGTTTGCTTTTTAGACTGTGCCATGGCGCAAATGTCCAACTTGTGGTCACTTTGTCTCTAAGTAAAAATAGATATTTGAGGTGTTCCTACTTGATTATTGCTTTATTTACTACTCTTAGTGAAGAAGTTGCTGAGATATAACTTACTGCTTCTGGCGTAGCAACCAGAAAGCTAAGAAGTCTGTCCAGTTGTATTAGTATTCAGTATATGTGGGGTGTATTTGTGATGTAAGAAATTACCTGGGATTAAGACGTTTACCCCACCCTCCCACTGGGCAGGTCCAGTCCACGGTGGGCGTTATTTTAGCTTTACTGTCCCCGGCCTTCTCCCCACTGGAATCGAGTGAATTAATTGTTAAATGTGATCAAAAGATATACTGTAGTAATAAAGTCTTTCCCAGCTCTCAAGGTTAACCTCAAGGCGCTGATCTCCGTTTCCAAGGCCCTCAGCCAGGCGACTGGTGCAAGTTACATGATACGGGGTTAGTGTTCTCATGCAACGCGCCCATGGGCGCCCGCACATTGGGACAAGAGGGGGCACATGCCCCCTGGAAAATGCAAATACCTATATTTCACATTAGAATTTGAAAAACTTTCAAAAATATTAACCGTGACGATTGTGTTAACATGTGTTTTGCCCCTCCTGGAAAAATTTCTGCGGGCGCCCATGAACACGCCTATTTACTCCGCGGATTAATCCGCTACTCAGTTGCCAACGCCAGATGGCGAGAGAAGTCTGAGTCGACCTTAGGGTTCCTGCGGAATTGAACCCGCGAACTTCTGCTCCAACGTCCAACGCTGTTACCACTCGGCCAATCTCCCGCCGCCGGTCAAAAGATATGCGATGAGTAATCTGTTATGTGATGTTCAGTTTTTCTTGGCATGTTGCCAACAGGTGTTCTGGCGGCCGTTGTCATAGGAATTCTTCTCGGAGGATTTTTCGGCGTTGCCATGGTAGCCGTTGTGTTCCTAGTGAGATGCAGGTGCGTGTTTTTTGCAATTTCCATAGGAATTCTTCAGGGTTAAAGGACTGGTTAGCCCAGGGGTGTGAAGACTTTTTGGGCGGCGGGCCAAATGACATGTTTTCCATGTCCTCGCGGGCCAAATGCATAAGTCCTTGTCAATATTATATTCCAAAATCTGGTTAGCACGTGTGCTGGATGACGAAAACATTAAAAGGCCATTCAATCATTACATTATTTACATTGATTTGATTACAACCTATTGTTGTAACTATGACAAACCGTATTCTATTCATGCCTAACAGCCAATTTCACGCATACACTTTTAGAAAAAAATTTTTAATACGTTAATATTTTCGCTGGCCAAACAAAATCAGCCCGCGGGCCAAGGTTTTGACCCCACTGGGTTAGCTTCATCAATCAACTTCTATAGCGCCACTATCATCATCACGTCAAGCTAATGCTCTGTTGATATATGCTTATTAAACCACTGGTAAACGGTCAGTACTTTTAGTTGTGAGCATAATATTATATTGCCCACCTTCTGTATTGTTTGTCATATCAACTTATTATTATTATTATTATTATTATTATTATTATTATTATTATTATTATTATTACTGAAATTCGTGAGCAGTGCCCCAACAATAGTATAAGTCTTGGTTATTATGATGCTGAGAATCCTTGATATTGTATTCGATGTGTTTCTGTAATCTTCAGGTCAGTTAATGTCGGTCTAAATGTGACCGCGTCCCTGTTGATTCCTGCTCAGGGCAAGACCGACCAGGGCCTGTGGTGGAGCCCTAAAGCCCCTAGAGCCTCCTCCTTCAGAGTCCCCGAAGTCAAGAAGACCAGACCGACCCCAATTGACCTCGAGACCAGACGGGGCTGTGGCGGCGGCGGCGGCCACAGTAGCTGTCTCGGCGGCAGTGACGCCTTGGCGGCTTCGCTGGTTCATCCTCGTCCTCCTCAATTACTGTTCCATCCGTTCTGTCGTTCACACTCACTGGTCGAATGCACACACCTCCCAGGACTCGAGACCTGTCCTCTGCGGACGCCCCCTCCCTCCCACACCCGTCCACACGGTGAGGCCGAAGGACATTCGTCAGCCGATACGGTTGATCTGCTCCAGGTGTGTTGCAATTCTGCTGCGTCAGCAGTTTCCCACTGGGAACTCGATCACCTGTGAAATAGACACCTGATTAGGCCATCATTAGGGAGACAGTCAGGGCACAGCAAGTGTATAGTTGAATCAATGAAAGGAAACGCAGCTGTTGAAAATCAACGACATTTGTAAAGCCAAAATTCTCGAGCTCCCCTTCCTTCCCCCGCCCCCATTAGGGTCGACCTAGTCTCACATAAGCCGGCTTTTAAAATTTAAAATAGGTCTATAGCAGCAGTCTCTTGCACCCGGATCGAAAATATTTCTCCAGATAACTTCGACATTGAATAGTTTCACTGGTTAGTAGTTACTTCGTTCGTAGGAGCTGCGTCATTGATTTATTGTCTAAGTATTCGAGCTTATTTATTTCTACTCTAAAGAATCGTTTACTATAAAAACCGATCTAAGCGAACATAAGCCACACAGCTTGCAACTAAATGCTGCAAATGCAGTGGCCGCGTTCTTCATTCTAATCTCGGTTCCCGACCATTGGCATAATTCACTAATTTACAGAATGTTTGCCAGTAATTTACTAAACTACAGTAGTAGTAAAGTTATAGTTACCATCAATGGCATGGGGGGCACCACTACTCAGACAGACCAGCCTCGCTCCATCTAATTGGGAGGCAGTGGCGTAACGTGGGGGGCACTTTGTTGACAGCCCCCGGGCTGGGGGAGGGGCCCGAAGAGGGGTCTAAGCTAGGGTTAGGTTAGGGTTAACCCTAACTTCTTAACCCTAACCCTAGAAGTGATGTGCTGACGACTTTTTTTGCTCGTCAGGATGAAATAGGAGGTGACGTTTTTTTTGCTCGTCAGCTCGAAACTCTGGGGCCCCCATGGCAAAGATGGCCCCGGGCCCCCAAAAGTCACGCTACGCCACTGTTGGGAGGCGTCGAGAGCTGAGGGAGACTGGCCAAGGGAGGGGGACTCGCAGTTGCTACGGAACTTCTGATGACATTAGAATAGATTCATATTCTGAAATCTGGAACAACATTGCAGACCGCGTGGCAATTGTACTGTACTGGACAACTTCTATAGCGCCGTAGCATAGCGAAGGCGGCCAAAGTCAAAAGTCGCTGTCGACAACGTTGACAAATCAGATGGCACGAAATAGATCTAGCCTATGATATGCCGTGGCGAAATCGGGCGGCGAACCCTTAAGAAGGCCATCTTCCACAAGAAGACGTTCCACTGAGGAGTCTGCGAAACGCAGAAGAAACGATGCTTGGAGCGCTGTGATGTTGAGATAAATTCTCCGCACAATCAACTGGGTAGACGTTTTCCATCGGGTACCAACTTCAAGTATTTTGATGAACCATTTGCAGATGCAAGGACGAACCGACCACTACTTGAATGCTTATTAGTTTATGAAATCTTCATTATTTACAATTCAAGCGCCTAGGAATATAAGCAGCCACTGCTGTACTTTCTTTCGAAAGCGCTATAGAAATTCACGAAATCTTTTTTACTTACTTTATTGTACTGACCTGAATCATTGGATGTATCATGTAATGTAATATAAGCCTATAATTAATTTAATGAATTCAAATACTTGTCGCATATATATATATATATATATATATATATATATATATATATATATATATATATATATATATATATATATATATTGTGGATTTGATTATATTAACAATATTAGAATAGCAACATCGAAGGGCAAGAACGTCAAAGGAATATTTAAGACTTTTAAATCATAAAATATCACATTTTCAAGTGTTTTACGCCTTTATGCCATAGGCCCTATAGGCAACTGTTTGCAAGTCAAGTATTTTCCGAGGCGAATACAGGTAGTTGTAAAAACGTGAAATTCGGCCGAGGCGATTTCCGGTTGATCCCTACAAGCAACCCCCTCCTCCACCACCACCTTTTCCCCCAGGTAAGCTTGAATTGATGCCACAGTTAGGTCTCTCCCAGGACGAACATTTTTGTGTTTATAGACACTGATCGATGTTGATCAGGAAAAAGTCCATGCTAATCATGGCTACGAAATTATTCTATCAGAAAGACCAACATTATCTCATTAAGGCCAGCGCCATACAAGGAAGGCCAACATTGAACAAGGAAGGCCAACGTTGAACAAGGAAGGCCAACATTGAACAAGGAAGGCCAATTTTATACCAGAAGACAGATTTGTTTAACAACTCATTCAAGCACAGTTTTTTCGAATGCTCTGACTGGCCTTCGTCAAAATCATGGCGCTTTAGAAGCTGCTGTCTTGATAATAACATACAAGCATTTTACTTGCTTCATATGAAAAAGTTCAGCTTGTGCCAAGACGGTCTATTGAATATATTAGACTGAAAGACTTTATCTGAATCGTGATGTTTTTGCATTACAAGTGCATGCCATTTGCCGACTGCGTAATATCGACATATGGGAAGCATTAAGCTTCGGCCTATCTACCGTATATAGTGCATGAGTCTATTCAGCCTTTGGGCTTAGATTCGGCTTCAGTTGATTTGGGGTGTTAATCAGGGTGCGATTTGTGACCTGGAGCAGTGGGGGGATATGTCGAGCTTGGGTGGCATGTAGTTGTTGGGAAACGTAGCAGTGGGGGGATGTAGCAGTAGGGGGATGCAGTTGGGCAGTGGAGGGGAAGATTTCCCCTTCCCCCTACAAATCGCGCCCTGGTGTTAATGTCCTGTGCTTAGAACCCTGTTTCTATAACCTGGGGGGGGGTCCTGGAATGTGCGCTTGAATTATTACGTGTCACTTGAGTGACCGTGCTTTGGAGTCGAGGCGTCTGGGACTCTCTGCATCGTCTCCTTTCGATTCGATTTGCTTCTAGAAGACATCGAAGCCCAATTAATTATTATTGAACGCGACAACTGTATTTCTATAGCGCTAAATGCAATACGCGTGCTGTCGGTATCTGGCGCCTAGATTCCGTCGATAAAAGCGCACCTGCAGCAGCAGCAGCAGCAGCCGATGTCAATCAGAAGCGTCTGTTCTCATTCTGTGCGGCCTAGATTGCTTTCAATATAAAAGACGATGCTCGGTTATTTTTCTCTAGCGCATCTTCTGCTCAGACGAATATTTCGAATTCTCGCGACAGAAACAACACGACGCTTTCGTAATCGAAGAATCATCGAAAGACTGAGACAAAGACAGAGACAAAGACAGAGACAAAGACAGAGACAAAGACAGGAACGTTTTATGGAATTCTTTTAAGTACAGGTGAGTGGGGCACTTACTACTTACTTTATAGATAGCGGTGAGGTCATTGCCCTAGGGTCGCCCTTGTCTTTTGAGACTGTTTACATCTAGAAAGCGCAATTGTAGCGGCAGCACCTAAAGTACTTTGGTTAGACGTAAACAGCATCAGTGCTTTTTTTTACTTCCCCTTATAAAGGCTTCGGTTGTAGTCACGTGAGCTCTTGTAGAATTGATAATACGTCGGCAGTGGGGGGAGGGAGGGAGGGGGCTGTGTAATCAGAATAGTTAGGATAAATAGTGCGTGTGAGTGACTGATGATGACGTTGTTGAAGCGATGAATGAATGCTTTGCAAACAGGAGATTGCCTCATCCCCCACTCCGAGTCACTTCATGACGTTATTTGGAGTGACGAAATAAGTGAGAATAGCGTCACGCAATAAGTTAATAACCCATGTTTTAAAGATTTTTTAATTTTCAACAACATCAAATCAAGTCAAAGAACTATTAAAGTTAACAAAGTAAATTATTAATCAACATTATTATTATAAACCAAAACAGGTTGTTTTAATCTAAACATACTCTATTGAGTATTGTACAATGATTGTTCAATGACACTGGTTGATAAAGGTTGATAATATATAGATTGATAACAACATAATTGACCAATGCCACAGTACATACAAGAATTATTAATGAGAAAAGGGTTGACCTAAGGGAATAGAATCTCGCAGATTGGTCAACCTAGGTATTTAAGTAATGGACGTGTTCAAATTGAATACTGTAAGTTGGAAACAAGGTGGTACAAAATTTAATATAGTATATAGTAGAAAAGTAAAAAACATGTAAGATAATTGCAAAAGAAATGATACTTATATATATCATATATATATATATTACATATAATTATATACAGTATATATATATAGTTAATAAGAATAGATAAAATTAGTACCGGTAATATTTATAAGTAAAGTAATTAAAAGAATAAGTAATTTATAGAATTTAATTTATTTGATATTCTGTGGAGAAAAACTTAGTTTTGTAGTGTTAAAAGGTAGTTTTTTATATATTTTTAAAGGTGTTAATTGATTTAAATTTTTTATTTCTATAGGTAGACTATTCCAGAGCCTGGGTCCAGAAAATTGAACAGTAAATAATCTGTTGTTAGTTGAAGCAAATTGGATATAAATATTTTCCTTGTTTCTAAGATTCAGATAAGATAAGATTATGCGGGATAATCCATCCATCCTATCCACGCGCGAGGGTCAGGCATGAGTCAGACGAAAGATGAACAGAAGTTTACGGTCAGCGTGTAAATCATTACACAGCGTAAACAGATTACGCTGGTCATAAGAACTGCCTCCTTGCTGTTACGTGATTTCAAGAGAGATCTCTTTCACAGAGATCATACGGGTGATGAGATTCCTGTTATTGCCTTTTCCCGCTCAGTTTGTTTTTCTCATAAGATTTAACTGTTTGGGGTTTGATGTCTTTGGATTTTCTTGTCTAATTGTCTCTTATGAATCCTTCACTCTCCCCTTCGTCAAATTAATTCTCTTTAGACTTTCGAAAGATCTCCTCTCTCTCTCTCTCTCTCTCTCTCTCTCTCTCTCTCTCTCTCTCTCTCTCTCTCTCTCTCTCTCTCTCTCTCAGCCGATCCCAATGATGAATCTCTGCTGTCCTCTTTTGGCCTCGGGCTGTCCTCTCTGCCAGTAATTGATGTCTTTCCTTCTTTCATCTTAATGCTTGCCTTTCTCTCTCTCTCTCTCTCTCTCTCTCTCTCTCTCTCTCTCTCTCTCTCTCAGTCTCTTTGTTCCTTGTTCTTCGGTCAGTTCCTCATTCGTCGTTGTTTTTACGACTGTCATGTAATCATTTGCTGTTCATTATAATGTCTCTCAAGCGTCCTTAGTTGATCGGAGGTGGGATGTGGGATGATGATGATGATGATGATGATAAGACTCGTGTCGGCCAAAGTCAACGGCTGAGGCGGCGCCGATCGACGGCTCGACCGCCGGCGCCCCAGCCTCTCTGCTCGCCCAGGGCCCCACGGCGGCGGCCGGGAGCGACGGCCGGCGGCGCTACATGCTGCCCGGCCGCCGCCGCCGCCGCCGCCGCCTTTAAAGCGCGGTCGGGACTTGCCGCGTGGCTCCTACACGACCTGTCCTCCCTCAAGCGCCCGTCGATCGATCGACTTCGAAGCAAGACGGAGACGGAGAGAAGCAGAGAAGGGAGAAAGGGAGGGAGGGAGGAGGAGGAGGGGCGGTCGTAGGAGCGAAGGCTTTGTACGTGGCAGAGGTGAGAGGGGGGAATTGCCTCGAATTCTTCCGGAGGATTATCGGTTGTCTCTGAATGACCCTGTCTGCGGGGCGTAGACGCTGTCTGACTAAGAGACTAGGACCCCGGGACATTGTTGATTCTGTCCAGCCATGGGAGTCAGGCGTCGGACGGGACGACTTCCGGGGAGCATAGAGTCCAGTCCACTGCGGGTTCAACGGAGTCCGGATGGCTGGAGGCGGTTGTTAGTCTGGTAAGTCCCTGCTTCTGCTTCTTCCTCTTCTGTTCGGAGCTTTTATTAAGCACTCTGAAGTGCTTTCAATTGCCTTCTTAGAATAATTCCTATTTCGTGTTGCCGCCGCTGCTTTTTGAATGTCTGTGCATTGAATGCTATGGAAATGTCTGTCTGCTGTTAGTTCAATCCGGTTTTCTTCTTCTTCTCCCACTTCTTCTTCTTCTTCTTCTTCTTCTTCTTCTTCTTCTTCTTCTTCTTCTTCTTCTTCTTCTCTTCTTCTTCTTCTTCTTCTTCTTCTTCTTCTTCTTCTTCTTCTTCTTCTTCTTCTTCTTCTTCTTCTTCTTCAGGTGCTCTGTCCGAAGACAGGTTCCATACTCCAGCGTCCCCACTCCTCTCTATCTTGAGCATTTATCTTCAGGGTTGGATGCTTGTATTATTATTATTATTATTAGTAGTAGTAGTAGTAGTAGTAGTAGTAGTAGTAGTAGTAGTAGTAGTAGTAGTAGTAGTAGTAGTAGTAGTAGTAGTAGTAGTAGTTTGTCCGGCCGGATACCCTGGATTTGACCTGGATCTTTAGTGATTTGGATTTGGTGTGCCATCGGTTGATGCTCTTGTGCATTATGAAAGTGGCGCTATAGAAGTTTAAGATTAGATTATTATTATTATTATTATTATTATTATTATTATTATTATTATTATTATTATTATTATTATTATTATTACAACGTATTGATTATTGTGATAACTCGTCCTATGAGAACTGCGTGAGCATATTACAAAAACACAATAAATCAGAAGCAGCTGCTGCGAAATGGCCAGGTTTCAAGTTTCTCTTTGAAGGCGTTCTAGGCCTATGTCTTTATGGATGAGTTAATTCTGGAGCAGGGTTAGGATTAGATTCTCAAGTGCATGGAAGTTGCGATGTTTGAATTCAGTCGAAGTCATCCTCCGATCTCTGGTTCTTTAGATCTTTTGGGAGCTTTGATCTTATGATTAGGGGTGAGAGAAAAGAGGAAGAAGAGACAAAGGAATGAAGGAAAGAAAGAGAAGAGAGAAGAGAGACAAAAGATAAGAACAGATAAGACTAGAATGGAAGAGAAGAGAAAGATATGTCTAACGAAACAATGGACACAGAGAGAGAGATATATATATATTTATATGAACCAATGAACCATTGATATGTTTATTACAGTAGAACTTCGTTATAGCGTATTCTCGGTTATAACGTACCGCAATGTACGATCCCGTGTGATGTTAGATGATGGTATTGGATATAATATAATAACAGCCTACCTCGGATATTCTGTAGTAAAGTTTACCTATCCGCATATTAGCATTTTAACGAAGTTCTACTGTATGCGTAAATGCTGGCGCTGTATAAATGAAGGCCAGACGTTTAACATAACTCTTCTGCTTTCCCTGGAGTTAGCTTCTCTTCTGCAAACATCGAATGAAATGTCCTGGCGCTAAATAATCGCTCGACATGACGAGTGTCGTTGTCATTCTTAATGACGTCACTTGTTTCCCTTTATGAAGCGCTGCTGGCGCCGTCTGTTTTTCCTCGGGTAAAGAACTCGTGCAGTGAGGTGCGACGGTCGAATACTCACATTCCCTTATAGCCGCCGTCTGCTTCGCTGGTGGAAATCCTTTGTTTTTCGAAAGTAGGCAGCGACAACATCGCCCGTGTGTTTATACTTGGCGCACTGTCTTGTGATCTGCAAATAACTGCACTTGTGTTTCACTCCCTCAATCTTTTCAGTCCATTGAAAACAACCGCTTAGACGGTAGCACTGAAGGGCACCTTCGTTCTTTCGCTGGGGGTGGGAGGGGAGGGGGCGGTGGTAGCTGAGTGGTCTCCGAAGAATTTATGGAGAAATCTCAAGTCGTAGAACGACTCTCAGATATCGAAGCTGAGACTGAAAGTCTCCCCCGTCGACCCCCACCCCCATCCCCCTCTTCCCATCAGTGGCCTCGTTTGATGTCGTAGTTTTTATCTGTTTCTTCTTCTTCTTCTCCGCCGTGAATCCCTTTTACGCCTCCGTATATTCCGCCTGTCGCATCAGATGCCCTGCTCTGTTGCATTGCTTCTCTTCTGTCTGTCTGTCTGTCTGTTTGTCTGTGTGTTCATCTGGGCGGTTATATTCCAGAACATGCGAGCGCCCCACCCCTCTACCCCACCCCAGCCCCCATAAAAGGCGCTTCGTAATTTCTTATCCTGTTGGGGGGCAATTTGAGGTTTTAATCTTGGAATCGCTCTGCTGTTTCCTTCGCTCAATGTACCAGCGCCTGCCAAAATAGCCACATTACACCAAATGGAGTAATGTTTCCCGCTGCCTTGCAGTTGCTATATCCCGTGCGATTTGCTCACAATCTAAAAGACAGTTGCTGCTAATAATTGCGTCATCAATTATTCAAAACAAGCGATTCTCTTTAAATATTGACACGATTATTCGAAATATTATCCTGTCGGCGGATGGAACACAACGAGAGACAAAGAGACAGAGACAGACAGACAGACAGTGAGCGGATTCATTAAAATAGTTCAGCGGAAGGTTACATCCGGTCGATGGTCGTTTTTACTCCTTCTGAGCGGAACTACTTTTCGCGGCGGCGGCGGAGGAATACATAGCTTGCTGATGAGAATTTCCGATAGAAAGACCAATAGCCACAGAGATCCTTCCGCTGTCGAACGAGAACCGATTGGCGAAGAGAGAGAAGCAGTAGGACCAACAGAAATACAGGAAGAGAGAGACAGAGACAGAGACAGAGAAGTGGGGATGGGTTGTTGGGTGATTAGGGAATATAAACCAGAAGATTGACTTAGTGTTTCGTTTGATTTGTGGGCGAATTTCGCATCAGAGGCTAAGCGTTGATCATCGGAGGCAACTTTTTGGGGGAAATTGCAAATAGAGGGAGGAGGAGGAGGAAGAGGAGGAGTAGGACGTGTTTTTGTCGCTTCGTCTGTCCTCTGTCTGTCTCGCAGTATCTCTGCCTGTGCCTCTACATCCCGCTGCCTGTCTGTCCTTAGTTCGTGTAATGTCCAGATATAATTTGCGAAATTTGATCGAATGGTGGCGCCTCTGTCGCCGTCGTCGTCGTCGTCTGCTCCCGGTCAGTAAGTAAGTAAATATGCAAAAGAGATTATCGTTGCCATGGCTACGACGGTTGATTGAGCGTTACGAGGCAGCAGGCGTTGCTATGGAAGATCGAATGTCCGTTGAATTTCAATCGGTTCCCTACATTCTGTCTCTCTGTGTCTCTGTCTCTGTGTCTCTGTCTCTGTGTCTGTGTCTGTGTCTCTATGTCTCTATCTCTGTCTCTGTGTGTGTGTCTCTGTCTCTGTGTCTGTGTCTCTGTGTCTCGCTCCGGATCGCCGCTCTTGTTCCTGCTCTTGTTTCGTCTGTCGTTGTATTTCCCGTTGTAGACTTCCGGTGTCTCGTTTCCTTGACGACGCGTCCCAGTCGCCATGGCCAACATGGCCAGTGCCTGTGCTCTGGTCCTTTCCAACGACAAGACGCTCAGCCCGCTGCGTACCTGGCGTACCCGAGCAGCGGCCAGTACCTGCGTACTGGTGACCATCTCCGTCGTCTGCATCTGCGTACTCGTCGTCTGTGGGGTATTCGTGGTACGTGAGTATTCGCTGGCCGTTGCTTACGTGACGGCGTCATGCGTCGTCCAGAACGTCACGTACGGAAGTCCCGCCGTTTGTCAACACTGTCCCGGTCACCGTGACAAGTCGAAGGACAGGGGATCGGGCGGGGCGTGCGTCCAGTCGTCCTTTCCCTGTGTCCAGGTCATGGTCACTTACTCCACCAACTGGAAAACATACGAGGCCATTCTGCACCACGACAGCTTAGACGCCGCCGGAATACATAGCCAGGTAAAACAACGACTACATCATCATCATCATCATCATCATCATCATCTTCATCATCATCATCATCATCATCATCATCATCATCATCATCATCATCATCATCATCATCATCATCATCATCATCATCATCATCATCATCTTCATCATCATCATCATCATCATCATCATCATCATCATCATCATCATATAGCGTATTTTTCATCTCTTTAGTATTTCGACAGGTAGGAAGAATGAATGATTTGGTGTTTTAGTGGATGAATGGATAGATAGATGGTTGGATAGACAGACAGATGGATGGATGGATAGATGGATGGATGGATAGAGGGATGGATAGATAGATGGATGGATTTAAGCAGATAGTGTGATGGAGTTGTTTAACTTGTTTAGTCGAGAGTCTAATCTTCGTATGACTCGTGATGCTGTTTCAATTGGAGACCGATGAAGCAGGGAACCATGCTCTTATTAGTTTACTTAAGGGAACCAGCGCCCGTGTGTGTGTGTGTGTGTGTGTGTGTGTGTGTGTGTCGGTCCAGTCCATGGTCGGTCTCTTATTCCTGTGCTGTTGCATTTCGGGAAAATTGATCGATCGAAACGGAAGTCGACGGATGAATTTCCAGATCCAGTCTTAGAGGCTGCATGGTGGGACGGAGAGGGGGGTGATGGGAAGGGGGGGGTTGGGGAACAGATGCGATGCAAATCTAGACAGCGAAGACTGCCGATGTTTCAAATGGTTTCTCTTCAGAAGAAACTCCTACAAAGGATGTTTGGCTCTGCTGACCAAGCGACCAGATTCATACTCTTAACTATACTCTCTCTCTCAGTTATTATTATTATTATTATTATTATTATCATCATCATCATCATCATCATCATCACCATCAACATATATTATGTTATTATTATTATTATTATTATTATTATTATTATTATTATTATTATTATTATTATTATTATTATTATTATTATTATTATTATCATCATCATCATCATCATCATCAACATATATTATGTTATTGTTGTTGTTGTTGTTGTTGTATCGTTGCCTGGGTATTACAAATGCTGTTGTGTTTATGTGATAATAATGTAAAGTAATGTGATCTTTTATGGGTGAATAGAACGTCCTTCTGCAGATGACATCGCTCCAATTGCGCTACATAAGTCACATCGAGCGCCAAAGCAAACGACTATATCTCAACCTTCGCAGAACCAGACATAGACCCAGACACACACACACAGACACACAGACACACACACACACGGATACGACGGACATCGCAGCCAGGGGGCGGGGGGAGATGCGACCCAGAAGCCGTCAGCCAAATTCCCTTTATTTGATTTTCCCCTTCGACCTCCCCTGTTTACCCCATTTCCACCCACGCACCGCGCCGCATTATCCGGGAACGGGAAATTTATTTGGCGCCAGTTTGGAGCAGAGGAAGAAGGAAATGTTGGTGTGGCGCTTTATGAGAAAAACGAATTCGATGCATTTATTCTCTGTTATTCATACTTCTATTTAAGAATATTATTCGATAACGCTTATTTATGTATAGCTTATATATATATATATATATATATATATATATATATATATATATATATATATATATATATATATATATATGATGACATCGCATCGATATTTGCAAATGGCCAATATCGTTTTCAGGTTCTATTGCCTCTCTCTCTCTCTCTCTCTCTCTCTCTCTCTCTCTATATATATATATATATATATATATATATATATATATATATATATATTGCAGTTCTCTGTGTGTCTGTCTGTCTGTATCTGTCTCACTGTCTGAGGCTATTTCTTTGAGAGACGACCTTTGAAGAGTTTCTACTTTAGATGACTTTATTGGAAGGAAGTCTCTCCACGGGAGAGTTCTTCTTCTTCTTCTTCCGAGTTCTTGTCTCTTCTTCAGCGACGTCTCAGTCAATGTCTGATCTCAGATAAGCGTTTTCTTTGCTTGAATTTCTCGAGATAAAAAAAATCAACGAAATAACGAAACTGCATCGATTACTTTAACTGACAGCTGCGTGCTTTTTTTCTAAACTCTGCAGTGTTCCTATCACACACAATGTCACAAAGATCCGGAAGAGAACCGGAAGCTGGTGGAGGCGTTCGCTCTACAGTGGCAACACCCGTCGAAGCGCGACCACTTCCGGTGTTTCTACAACACCGCCAACTTCCAAGACGTCATCATCTACAAACGCTACACGAAGTATGACGTCATGCACAGCATGCTCTGGCCATCGCTCGTCCTCGTCACGTGCTGCGTTGTCTTCCTCTACATGGAGACGCGGCGGCGGAAGCTTACGTTCTGCGGACGGCGTAATTCGGACTCGGCTGAAAGTAGTGCCGACCGCCGTTTCACGCCGGAAATGAGTGACTCGTCGCAGGTATTCATCCGCCGAAATCTCATCCACAACGGAGTCCTCGTCGACGACGACGGAGGCGGAGGGGGTGGGGGGCGAATCGCCTACCGCGTCACCAGCAGCGCCATTCCGGGCAAGCAGTGGAAATCGTACTCTTCCCTGGAAAAGCTGGTCGTTCGGAGGGGGGAAGAGCTTTCCAGGCCGGCAGCGGGGGCGGCGGCGGCGGGGGCGGGGGCGGCGGCGGAGGGGGTAAGAAGACTCGACGCCAAGAGCCGAAGCTTCGATCGATTGGACGAGACGAGAAGATTCCTCGACGACCGAAGTCTCAAGGTTGACCTTGAGAACGACGGGTTGCGAAGGGGGTCAGAGGTCGCGCCGTTCAACCCCCTCAGCCTTCGACGAATGGGTGAGCAGACGAAGCGCAAAGAGTTACCAAGGATACCGTCGAAGTGCAGCGAAGCGATGACGTAATAGGCCACGACTGTTCACGTGATGGCATGACGTGACGACTGATACATGACGGAGGGCTGTGGGCGTGGCAAGTGAAGCGTGACACTGAGTGACGGCACACCGTAACTCCGTTTTCTTTTTGCAGTTTTTTCTCTGAAGAAGTTTCCTATTTCCTATTTTTAGATAAGAGATTTCTCTGATAAAAAAGCTCTGAATGTGTTTTTCTTGAGAGGAAACAACGAAAGTTCTGCGTCTCGTTAAGAAAGCGAAGAGAACATAAAATAGATTAGAGTTTACTTGATTCTCCCTCCCACCCCAACTCAAAAAATATCTAACAGTTCTCACGCCGCCCACTCTCAGCCAGGCTAGGAGGGGCGCTACTTTCCCGTGCTCCCCCCCCCGTGGCAATAAACGTTCTTCCGCGTTTCCTTCATTACGGATCACGTGAAAAACAAACGCAATATTTCCCAAAGCACAACGGATATACAGAATCTAACTGCAGATCCCTAATAGGCATCGACTGAGCTTCAACTGGTGTGAGTTTCAAGAGAATCGGAGGACACAAAATTTTTACGACGAAAAAAACCCTGGACTAACAACCATCACGAAATTTTGAGAAATTTGACGAAAAATTCATGTCCGAAATTCGCTCATATATCGCAAGAGAATTGTAGGGGGCCTTCTACTGATGCCTTAGCACCAGAAATTTTGGGCAGATTCCCCTGGAAAATGTCGATTTTTCTATTAAAACCTATACGCATATTAGCCTTACTTCGATGACAGAAACTCGCCAAAAGTTAGCAAAAAATCGTAGACCCCCCACAGATATCAAAAATCTAACTGCAGATCCCTAATAGGCATCGACTGAGCTTCAACTGGTGTGAGTTTCAAGAGAATCGGAGGACACAAAATTTTTACGACGAAAAACCCTGGACTAACCATCACGAAATTTTGAGAAATTTGACGAAAAATTCATGTCCGAAATTCGCTCATATATCGCAAGAGAATTGTAGGGGCCTTCTACTGATGCCTTAGCACCAGAAATTTTGGGCAGATTCCCTGGAAAATGTCGATTTTCTATTAAAACCTATACGCATATTAGCCTTACTTCGATGACAGAAACTCGCCAAAAGTTAGCAAAAATCGTAGACCCCCACAGATATCAAAAATCTAACTGCAGATCCCTAATAGGCATCGACTGAGCTTCAACTGGTGTGAGTTTCAAGAGAATCGGAGGACACAAAATTTTTACGACGAAAAAACCCTGGACTAACCATCACGAAATTTTGAGAAATTTGACGAAAAATTCATGTCCGAAATTCGCTCATATATCGCAAGAGAGAATTGTAGGGGCCTTCTACTGATGCCTTAGCACCAGAAATTTTGGGCAGATTCCCTGGAAAATGTCGATTTTTCTATTAAAACCTATACGCATATTAGCCTTACTTCGATGACAGAAACTCGCCAAAAGTTAGCAAAAAATCGTAGACCCCCACAGATATCAAAAATCTAACTGCAGATCCCTAATAGGCATCGACTGAGCTTCAACTGGTGTGAGTTTCAAGAGAATCGGAGGACACAAAATTTTTACGACGAAAAAACCCTGGACTAACCATCACGAAATTTTGAGAAATTTGACGAAAAATTCATGTCCGAAATTCGCTCATATATCGCAAGAGAATTGTAGGGGGGCCTTCTACTGATGCCTTAGCACCAGAAATTTTGGGCAGATTCCTGGAAAATGTCGATTTTTCTATTAAAACCTATACGCATATTAGCCTTACTTCGATGACAGAAACTCGCCAAAAGTTAGCAAAAAATCGTAGACCCCCACAGATATCAAAAATCTAACTGCAGATCCCTAATAGGCATCGACTGAGCTTCAACTGGTGTGAGTTTCAAGAGAATCGGAGGACACAAAATTTTTACGACGAAAAAACCCTGGACTAACCATCACGAAATTTTGAGAAATTTGACGAAAAATTCATGTCCGAAATTCGCTCATATATCGCAAGAGAATTGTAGGGGCCTTCTACTGATGCCTTAGCACCAGAAATTTTGGGCAGATTCCCTGGAAAATGTCGATTTTTCTATTAAAACCTATACGCATATTAGCCTTACTTCGATGACAGAAACTCGCCAAAAGTTAGCAAAAAATCGTAGACCCCCACAGATATCAAAAATCTAACTGCAGATCCCTAATAGGCATCGACTGAGCTTCAACTGGTGTGAGTTTCAAGAGAATCGGAGGACACAAAATTTTTACGACGAAAAAACCTGGACTAACCATCACGAAATTTTGAGAAATTTGACGAAAAATTCATGTCCGAAATTCGCTCATATATCGCAAGAGAATTGTAGGGGCCTTCTACTGATGCCTTAGCACCAGAAATTTTGGGCAGATTCCCTGGAAAATGTCGATTTTTCTATTAAAACCTATACGCATATTAGCCTTACTTCGATGACAGAAACTCGCCAAAAGTTAGCAAAAATCGTAGACCCCCACAGATATCAAAAATCTAACTGCAGATCCCTAATAGGCATCGACTGAGCTTCAACTGGTGTGAGTTTCAAGAGAATCGGAGGACACAAAATTTTTACGACGAAAAAAACCTGGACTAACCATCACGAAATTTTGAGAAATTTGACGAAAAATTCATGTCCGAAATTCGCTCATATATCGCAAGAGAATTGTAGGGGCCTTCTACTGATGCCTTAGCACCAGAAATTTTGGGCAGATTCCCCTGGAAAATGTCGATTTTTCTATTAAAACCTATACGCATATTAGCCTTACTTCGATGACAGAAACTCGCCAAAAGTTAGCAAAAAATCGTAGACCCCCCACAGATATCAAAAATCTAACTGCAGATCCCTAATAGGCATCGACTGAGCTTCAACTGGTGTGAGTTTCAAAGAGAATCGGAGGACACAAAATTTTTACGACGAAAAACCCTGGACTAACCATCACGAAATTTTGAGAAATTTGACGAAAAATTCATGTCCGAAATTCGCTCATATATCGCAAGAGAATTGTAGGGGGCCTTCTACTGATGCCTTAGCACCAGAAATTTTGGGCAGATTCCCCTGGAAAATGTCGATTTTTCTATTAAAACCTATACGCATATTAGCCTTACTTCGATGACAGAAACTCGCCAAAAGTTAGCAAAAAATCGTAGACCCCCCACAGATATCAAAAATCTAACTGCAGATCCCTAATAGGCATCGACTGAGCTTCAACTGGTGTGAGTTTCAAGAGAATCGGAGGACACAAAATTTTTACGACGAAAAAAACCCTGGACGAAATTTTGAGAAATTTGACGAAAAATTCATGTCCGAAATTCGCTCATATATCGCAAGAGAATTGTAGGGGGCCTTCTACTGATGCCTTAGCACCAGAAATTTTGGGCAGATTCCCTGGAAAATGTCGATTTTTCTATTAAAACCTATACGCATATTAGCCTTACTTCGATGACAGAAACTCGCCAAAAGTTAGCAAAAATCGTAGACCCCCCACAGATATCAAAAATCTAACTGCAGATCCCTAATAGGCATCGACTGAGCTTCAACTGGTGTGAGTTTCAAGAGAATCGGAGGACACAAAATTTTTACGACGAAAAAAACCCTGGACTAACCATCACGAAATTTTGAGAAATTTGACGAAAAATTCATGTCCGAAAATTCGCCCATATATCGCAAGAGAATTGTAGGGGCCTTCTACTGATGCCTTAGCACCAGAAATTTTGGGCAGATTCCCCTGGAAAATGTCGATTTTTCTATTAAAACCTATACGCATATTAGCCTTACTTCGATGACAGAAACTCGCCAAAAGTTAGCAAAAAATCGTAGACCCCCCACAGATATCAAAAATCTAACTGCAGATCCCTAATAGGCATCGACTGAGCTTCAACTGGTGTGAGTTTCAAGAGAATCGGAGGACACAAAATTTTTACGACGAAAAAACCCTGGACTAACCATCACGAAATTTTGAGAAATTTGACGAAAAATTCATGTCCGAAATTCGCTCATATATCGCAAAGAGAATTGTAGGGGCCTTCTACTGATGCCTTAGCACCAGAAATTTTGGGCAGATTCCCTGGAAAATGTCGATTTTTCTATTAAAACCTATACGCATATTAGCCTTACTTCGATGACAGAAACTCGCCAAAAGTTAGCAAAAATCGTAGACCCCCACAGATATCAAAAATCTAACTGCAGATCCCTAATAGGCATCGACTGAGCTTCAACTGGTGTGAGTTTCAAGAGAATCGGAGGACACAAAATTTTTACGAAAAAAAACCCTGGACTAACCATCACGAAATTTTGAGAAATTTGACGAAAAATTCATGTCCGAAATTCGCTCATATATCGCAAGAGAAATTGTAGGGGCCTTCTACTGATGCCTTAGCACCAGAAATTTTGGGCAGATTCCCTGGAAAATGTCGATTTTTCTATTAAAACCTATACGCATATTAGCCTTACTTCGATGACAGAAACTCGCCAAAAGTTAGCAAAAATCGTAGACCCCCACAGATATCAAAAATCTAACTGCAGATCCCTAATAGGCATCGACTGAGCTTCAACTGGTGTGAGTTTCAAGAGAATCGGAGGACACAAAATTTTTACGACGAAAAAACCCTGGACTAACCATCACGAAATTTTGAGAAATTTGACGAAAAATTCATGTCCGAAATTCGCCCATATATCGCAAGAGAATTGTAGGGGGCCTTCTACTGATGCCTTAGCACCAGAAATTTTGGGCAGATTCCCCTGGAAAATGTCGATTTTTCTATTAAAACCTATACGCATATTAGCCTTACTTCGATGACAGAAACTCGCCAAAAGTTAGCAAAAATCGTAGACCCCCCACAGATATCAAAAATCTAACTGCAGATCCCTAATAGGCATCGACTGAGCTTCAACTGGTGTGAGTTTCAAGAGAATCGGAGGACACAAAATTTTTACGACGAAAAAAACCCTGGACTAACCATCACGAAATTTTGAGAAATTTGACGAAAAATTCATGTCCGAAATTCGCTCATATATCGCAAGAGAATTGTAGGGGCCTTCTACTGATGCCTTAGCACCAGAAATTTTGGGCAGATTCCCTGGAAAATGTCGATTTTTCTATTAAAACCTATACGCATATTAGCCTTACTTCGATGACAGAAACTCGCCAAAAGTTAGCAAAAAATCGTAGACCCCCCACAGATATCAAAAATCTAACTGCAGATCCCTAATAGGCATCGACTGAGCTTCAACTGGTGTGAGTTTCAAGAGAATCGGAGGACACAAAATTTTTACGACGAAAAAAACCCTGGACTAACCATCACGAAATTTTGAGAAATTTGACGAAAAATTCATGTCCGAAATTCGCTCATATATCGCAAGAGAATTGTAGGGGGCCTTCTACTGATGCCTTAGCACCAGAAATTTTGGGCAGATTCCCCTGGAAAATGTCGATTTTTCTATTAAAACCTATACGCATATTAGCCTTACTTCGATGACAGAAACTCGCCAAAAGTTAGCAAAAAATCGTAGACCCCCCACAGATATCAAAAATCTAACTGCAGATCCCTAATAGGCATCGACTGAGCCTCAACTGGTGTGAGTTTCAAGAGAATCGGAGGACACAAAATTTTTACGACGAAAAAAACCCTGGACTAACCATCACGAAATTTTGAGAAATTTGACGAAAAATTCATGTCCGAAATTCGCTCATATATCGCAAGAGAATTGTAGGGGCCTTCTACTGATGCCTTAGCACCAGAAATTTTGGGCAGATTCCCTGGAAAATGTCGATTTTTCTATTAAAACCTATACGCATATTAGCCTTACTTCGATGACAGAAACTCGCCAAAAGTTAGCAAAAATCGTAGACCCCCACAGATATCAAAAATCTAACTGCAGATCCCTAATAGGCATCGACTGAGCTTCAACTGGTGTGAGTTTCAAGAGAATCGGAGGACACAAAATTTTTACGACGAAAAAACCCTGGACTAACCATCACGAAATTTTGAGAAATTTGACGAAAAATTCATGTCCGAAATTCGCGCTCATATATCGCAAGAGAATTGTAGGGGCCTTCTACTGATGCCTTAGCACCAGAAATTTTGGGCAGATTCCCTGGAAAATGTCGATTTTTCTATTAAAACCTATACGCATATTAGCCTTACTTCGATGACAGAAACTCGCCAAAAGTTAGCAAAAATCGTAGACCCCACAGATATCAAAAATCTAACTGCAGATCCTAATAGGCATCGACTGAGCTTCAACTGGTGTGAGTTTCAAGAGAATCGGAGGACACAAAATTTTTACGACGAAAAAAACCCTGGACTAACCATCACGAAATTTTGAGAAATTTGACGAAAAATTCATGTCCGAAATTCGCTCATATATCGCAAGAGAATTGTAGGGGGCCTTCTACTGATGCCTTAGCACCAGAAATTTTGGGCAGATTCCCCTGGAAAATGTCGATTTTTCTATTAAAACCTATACGCATATTAGCCTTACTTCGATGACAGAAACTCGCCAAAAGTTAGCAAAAAATCGTAGACCCCCCACAGATATCAAAATCTAACTGCAGATCCCTAATAGGCATCGACTGAGCTTCAACTGGTGTGAGTTTCAAGAGAATCGGAGGACACAAAATTTTTGCGACCAAAAAACCCTGGACTAACCATCACGAAATTTTGAGAAATTTGACGAAAAATTCATGTCCGAAATTCGCTCATATATCGCAAGAGAATTGTAGGGGGCCTTCTACTGATGCCTTAGCACCAGAAATTTTGGGCAGATTCCCCTGGAAAATGTCGATTTTTCTATTAAAACCTATACGCATATTAGCCTTACTTCGATGACAGAAACTCGCCAAAAGTTAGCAAAAAATCGTAGACCCCCCACAGATATCAAAAATCTAACTGCAGATCCCTAATAGGCATCGACTGAGCTTCAACTGGTGTGAGTTTCAAGAGAATCGGAGGACACAAAATTTTTACGACGAAAAAAACCCTGGACTAACCATCACGAAATTTTGAGAAATTTGACGAAAAATTCATGTCCGAAATTCGCCCATATATCGCAAGAGAATTGTAGGGGGCCTTCTACTGATGCCTTAGCACCAGAAATTTTGGGCAGATTCCCCTGGAAAATGTCGATTTTTCTATTAAAACCTATACGCATATTAGCCTTACTTCGATGACAGAAACTCGCCAAAAGTTAGCAAAAAATCGTAGACCCCCCACAGATATCAAAAATCTAACTGCAGATCCCTAATAGGCATCGACTGAGCTTCAACTGGTGTGAGTTTCAAGAGAATCGGAGGACACAAAATTTTTACGACGAAAAAAACCCTGGACTAACCATCACGAAATTTTGAGAAATTTGACGAAAAATTCATGTCCGAAATTCGCTCATATATCGCAAGAGAATTGTAGGGGGCCTTCTACTGATGCCTTAGCACCAGAAATTTTGGGCAGATTCCCCTGGAAAATGTCGATTTTTCTATTAAAACCTATACGCATATTAGCCTTACTTCGATGACAGAAACTCGCCAAAAGTTAGCAAAAATCGTAGACCCCCACAGATATCAAAAATCTAACTGCAGATCCCTAATAGGCATCGACTGAGCTTCAACTGGTGTGAGTTTCAAGAGAATCGGAGGACACAAAATTTTTACGACGAAAAAACCCTGGACTAACCATCACGAAATTTTGAGAAATTTGACGAAAAATTCATGTCCGAAATTCGCTCATATATCGCAAGAGAATTGTAGGGGCCTTCTACTGATGCCTTAGCACCAGAAATTTTGGGCAGATTCCCTGGAAAATGTCGATTTTTCTATTAAAACCTATACGCATATTAGCCTTACTTCGATGACAGAAACTCGCCAAAAGTTAGCAAAAATCGTAGACCCCCACAGATATCAAAAATCTAACTGCAGATCCCTAATAGGCATCGACTGAGCTTCAACTGGTGTGAGTTTCAAGAGAATCGGAGGACACAAAATTTTTACGACGAAAAAAAACCCTGGACTAACCATCACGAAATTTTGAGAAATTTGACGAAAAATTCATGTCCGAAATTCGCTCATATATCGCAAGAGAATTGTAGGGGCCTTCTACTGATGCCTTAGCACCAGAAATTTTGGGCAGATTCCCTGGAAAATGTCGATTTTTCTATTAAAACCTATACGCATATTAGCCTTACTTCGATGACAGAAACTCGCCAAAAGTTAGCAAAAATCGTAGACCCCACAGATATCAAAAATCTAACTGCAGATCCCTAATAGGCATCGACTGAGCTTCAACTGGTGTGAGTTTCAAGAGAATCGGAGGACACAAAATTTTTACGACGAAAAACCCTGGACTAACCATCACGAAATTTTGAGAAATTTGACGAAAAATTCATGTCCGAAATTCGCCCATATATCGCAAGAGAATTGTAGGGGCCTTCTACTGATGCCTTAGCACCAGAAATTTTGGGCAGATTCCCTGGAAAATGTCGATTTTTCTATTAAAACCTATACGCATATTAGCCTTACTTCGATGACAACGAAACTCGCCAAAAGTTAGCAAAAATCGTAGACCCCACAGATATCAAAAATCTAACTGCAGATCCCTAATAGGCATCGACTGAGCTTCAACTGGTGTGAGTTTCAAGAGAATCGGAGGACACAAAATTTTTACGACGAAAAAAACCCTGGACTAACCATCACGAAATTTTGAGAAATTTGACGAAAAATTCATGTCCGAAATTCGCTCATATATCGCAAGAGAATTGTAGGGGCCTTCTACTGATGCCTTAGCACCAGAAATTTTGGGCAGATTCCTGGAAAATGTCGATTTTTCTATTAAAACCTATACGCATATTAGCCTTACTTCGATGACAGAAACTCGCCAAAAGTTAGCAAAAATCGTAGACCCCCACAGATATCAAAAATCTAACTGCAGATCCTAATAGGCATCGACTGAGCTTCAACTGGTGTGAGTTTCAAGAGAATCGGAGGACACAAAATTTTTACGACGAAAAAACCCTGGACTAACCATCACGAAATTTTGAGAAATTTGACGAAAAATTCATGTCCGAAATTCGCTCATATATCGCAAGAGAATTGTAGGGGCCTTCTACTGATGCCTTAGCACCAGAAATTTTGGGCAGATTCCCTGGAAAATGTCGATTTTTCTATTAAAACCTATACGCATATTAGCCTTACTTCGATGACAGAAACTCGCCAAAAGTTAGCAAAAATCGTAGACCCCACAGATATCAAAATCTAACTGCAGATCCTAAAGGCATCGACTGAGCTTCAACTGGTGTGAGTTTCAAGAGAATCGGAGGACACAAAATTTTTACGACGAAAAAAAACCCTGGACTAACCATCACGAAATTTTGAGAAATTTGACGAAAAATTCATGTCCGAAATTCGCCCATATATCGCAAGAGAATTGTAGGGGGCCTTCTACTGATGCCTTAGCACCAGAAATTTTGGGCAGATTCCTGGAAAATGTCGATTTTTCTATTAAAACCTATACGCATATTAGCCTTACTTCGATGACAGAAACTCGCCAAAAGTTAGCAAAAATCGTAGACCCCCACAGATATCAAAAATCTAACTGCAGATCCCTAATAGGCATCGACTGAGCTTCAACTGGTGTGAGTTTCAAGAGAATCGGAGGACACAAAATTTTTACGACGAAAAAAAACCTGGACTAACCATCACGAAATTTTGAGAAATTTGACGAAAAATTCATGTCCGAAATTCGCTCATATATCGCAAGAGAATTGTAGGGGCCTTCTACTGATGCCTTAGCACCAGAAATTTTGGGCAGATTCCCTGGAAAATGTCGATTTTTCTATTAAAACCTATACGCATATTAGCCTTACTTCGATGACAGAAACTCGCCAAAAGTTAGCAAAAATCGTAGACCCCCACAGATATCAAAATCTAACTGCAGATCCCTAATAGGCATCGACTGAGCTTCAACTGGTGTGAGTTTCAAGAGAATCGGAGGACACAAAATTTTTACGACGAAAAAACCCTGGACTAACCATCACGAAATTTTGAGAAATTTGACGAAAAATTCATGTCCGAAATTCGCCCATATATCGCAAGAGAATTGTAGGGGCCTTCTACTGATGCCTTAGCACCAGAAATTTTGGGCAGATTCCCTGGAAAATGTCGATTTTTCTATTAAAACCTATACGCATATTAGCCTTACTTCGATGACAGAAACTCGCCAAAAGTTAGCAAAAATCGTAGACCCCCACAGATATCAAAATCTAACTGCAGATCCCTAATAGGCATCGACTGAGCTTCAACTGGTGTGAGTTTCAAGAGAATCGGAGGACACAAAATTTTTACGACGAAAAAACCCTGGACTAACCATCACGAAATTTTGAGAAATTTGACGAAAAATTCATGTCCGAAATTCGCTCATATATCGCAAGAAAATTGTAGGGGGCCTTCTACTGATGCCTTAGCACCAGAAATTTTGGGCAGATTCCCCTGGAAAATGTCGATTTTTCTATTAAAACCTATACGCATATTAGCCTTACTTCGATGACAGAAACTCGCCAAAAGTTAGCAAAAAATCGTAGACCCCCCACAGATATCAAAAATCTAACTGCAGATCCCTAATAGGCATCGACTGAGCTTCAACTGGTGTGAGTTTCAAGAGAATCGAAGGACACAAAATTTTTACGACGAAAAAAACCCTGGACTAACCATCACGAAATTTTGAGAAATTTGACGAAAAATTCATGTCCGAAATTCGCTCATATATCGCAAGAGAATTGTAGGGGGCCTCCTTCTGATGCCTTTGCACCAATGATTTTGGGCAAATTCGTCTGGAAAATGTCGATTTTTCTACTTTAGTGCTTTATCGCATTCTTTTGGCATGGATGACAAATACTAGAAATACTAGCAATAAATAGAAGGTTTCAAAAGTTATGAAAGTTCTTTTTGGGGATCAAATGGTCTTGAACTGATGCGATCTTTAAGAGAATCGGAGAGCAAAGACTTTTTGGTTAGAAACCACTGCGTCTGCTGGGTCGTTTAATTTTCGGAAATTTGGCAAAGGCTGGATAAAAATTAGCAATAAGGCGAAGGGTTGGAATTTCTTCTGAACGACTCTCACTCTCAGTCTATTGCTGTAAGCTCAAAAGAAGAAATTTGGAAGTTTCTTTTAATAAATTATTCCATTCGATCGCAGAATTCAAACATCGTAAAATATTCACAAATATTAACAGCTTATCTCGTTCCTTGTATAATTTCCATAAGTCGTCAGCAATTTACATTGAGTAATGCATTTCTAGTTAAAATAACACACATCAGAATAATCGCTGCTCTGTTAAATAGAGAGATCTCCAAATTGTTTGATAATTATAAATTGAAGATAATTTTTTTATCTGAAAAATATTTCCCAAATTGAATTGCTCACAGTTTGCTCTCACGCATATTTTGGGTGGTTTTTTTTAAATACACTGAGGACTCGATAAGAAGGTCCATCGAGAACACATCTATGCTGTGTCGTTTAGAACATAGAGCTCCCATTTGCTAGATTTGTGATTCGGCGACGTCTCCTTTCAAATCCACTGAAGACGTTTTGCAATAGAAATTTAATTCTAAAAAGATCACGTGACTTCCCATCCAGACAAAGTGGTTTCGTAGATTTTCACTGGAAAATGTTCGACTGTTTCGGTGAATAATTCGTTGCCTTCGAAAGAAGACGTCTTCTACCACAAACAACTATTCTGGCAAGCTACGGCAGCTGAGAGTATGTATTCATCACATGCGTAACACCTGCGATGGCGATGATGATGATGGCGATGATGATGATGATGGTGATGATGATGATGGTGGTGGTCTTCTGTTAGGATCGAGGGTTGATCAGACGATTCTCATTAAACTGGTGAAGATTATTAAGAAGGGAAGCATCGCAGAAGGGACGTTGGGTCGACCACAACCGCTTTGATCGTCGTAGACGATGACCTCGTCTCGACCTCTGTAGGGTCGACCCTCTTGACCCTCGCTACGACCTCGGTCGTCGTTCGGTTGACCCTTTGGACCCGCCGCCTTGGCGCCGTTTACCCGCCTCGAACTGGAAGATATATGGAAGACAAAAGTAGGAGTGGATTGAGGAGTTGTTCTTCTCCTTCTCCACGTGACCGGATGTTGTTGCTTCGGTGGCGCCCTCTGTTGTGAGTTTCGGTCGTCGTAGCCGCTGGAGAGGTCGTCGTCGTCGTCGTCGTCGTCGTCTTCGATCAGCACAACAGGTGGTCTTCTGGATCGTCCTGCAGTCGACTGAACGCCATCCCTGTAGAAGGTCGGATCCATTTCGAGGCTCTCTGTTGGAAGACGAATCATCGGATGACCTTGAGTTCTTCTCACGTCAAGGTCAAGCGCTGACCTCGTTGACCTCTCGTGGTTGTGGCAATCGTCTAAAAGATCACCAACTGAACGTCTTCAGCAAGGTCAATCAAAGGTCAAGAAGGATCTCGGTAAATCCCGTGAAATTCATGGCAGACAAAATGCCTTTGATCTTTGATCGCTTTCAGAATAATTCTGAACATCTCCAATAAACCAAATCAATTCAGACAAATAGGAACTCACTTAAAAAGGCTCTATACACCGTTTAAATAACGAAAATATCTTAGATAATTAGTTATTCACGAAAATAATTTTTTTAAATACTCTGGAAAAATAGAAAACAATAATGTAATTAAGAACAGTTTTGAAGAGCAGCGCGGGTTCATAGGCGGATTTTATTAAAGGCTATGGTAGGCTTAAGCCTACCCAACTAATCCCACCAAAACAAAAAATTGTTTTTTCCATCAACACCAGGTCTGGATGGCACCCCCAGACCCCCATGCTAGCCTACCCAAATATTAAAGTTATTAAACTCTAAATCCGCCTATGCGGGGGTTGACAGATGAATAAGTCGTATTCTGGCTGGCGCTACATAAATCGCGCCCGATGGCTCTTTAGCAGCGACAGGACCTTGGTTCTGTATCCGGAATCTATTCCTCCATTCCCCTCCTCCTCCTCCTCCTCCTCCTCCTCCTCCTTCCGATGGATTCGCCGTCTGGTTTCCTCCTCCGCACGTGACGTCCATTCCGAACCATTCGGCGTTCGTTGTGTCGCCGCTGAAACTCTACAATCACAACTCTACAGCGTAATGTAAGATGTAATCGTCCGATGTACAGCAGTGGCGTAGCCAGGGTTACGGAGAATGCTGGAGGGAGGGAGGTGGCACGTCGACATTTTCTGGTAGAAAAGTCTCTGACGAACAAAAAAGAGGATCTTTGCACATTCGCTAATTTCTTCCCTCGTTCTACCCCCGGCCCCACCCCCACCCCCTCCCCAATTACTCAGCGCAAATGCCACGCGCCTCCAGTGTGTTTCGAAGAGGCTTTGGGTCTGATTTGCCCACTCTCCTCACTCGAATCGGGCTTTACCTTGCAATCTGCATACATTATAATTCTATTTCTATTTCTAAGAAGAGTTTCCCTACAAAGCAGCCGATCGCTCCAGGGACTTTGGACTTCGTTATTACGAAAGTCTTCCGATCTTCGCTCCACGTAATCAAACACTCGACGCTCAGCGCTAAAAATAAACGACAACAGAGCACGTCACGTGACTACCATCACATGACCATCACGGAAAGTCAGCGAAGCAAATCGAAAAAAAACCCAGAGATTTCCAATTTATATGAAGAATAAATCATCTTCCTTAAGATCACGCATTCTTACTTATCTACGCATAACAACAGGCTGTGTGTGGGTGCGCGTGTGTGTGTGTGTTTCAAATGGTAATTTTCGCTTAGTTATTTTGTCTGGTTCTGATGCTCACGTGACGTGGCTCCATGGCAACGGTATTGACCTTCGATCGCCGCGTCGTCATGGCAACCGACCACTAAGCGCCTGGGACAGGCGTCCGGTGTCGTCAGTGTGTAGATTCCTGGTCGTGGACAGGGCGAGGTCATCGGGTCATTGGCTGTCAAAGGTCAAAGGTCATCACAGACGATTCACAATCAAAGCAAGCGACGAAGCGATAAGCAAAAGAACACGAGCGCTATAAAAGTCAATCAATGTCACTCACTGTTGACTATTCTTACTTACTTACTTAGCTACTTACATAGTTATCTGGTTACTTACTTACTTATTTATTTACTTATTTCGTGCATAATGGTTAATGAAATGTTAAGTTTTTCGTGAGTTGTTTGAGTATGCGCCTGGAGACTCTCTTTCCATTGTATGGAGCCAAGGGGATGGACTACAAGTGCTAAAAGAACGGACTATTCGGAACGAGGTAAGCGTCGTCTGTGGTCAGTCGGGAACGGGGTAATAAGACTGCCACTGTTAACCAGACGCCATCTAATCATATTCCGGGAAATGTGCGCTATATAAATGACGTATGTTCATTGCTATTATTGTTCGACTGAGATTCTCTTTACGACTGCGTTTCTGTCTCTGCTCTTACTCTCACCCTGAAGCCTATGGTCCATTGGAGGGGGAGGGGTTGAGTGACAGAGTGCCTCGCAAGTGTGTGTGTGTGTGTTGGGGGGGGGTTGACGCTATCCAGGTCAATTGACATTGATCTTCACCAAATCTCTCCTTTCCTATTTCATGGTTGTCTCTGATGAGAGTGATATTTTCCAGAACCACTTTTCCCCAATTGAATTGTTTTGTCAGAAGAGAGAACGATTGATCTTACGCAGAAGCAGTTGTCCTTCGTCGTAGAAGTGAGACAAACAGAGGTCTTGAGATCCTGGAATCTCCACCGAAGGACCTAAAAGTCACCGGAAAAGAAACATTACACCCACGCACAACAATAGAGAACGTCTTCGAAAGATACGACAGTCAATTATTCTAAATTCATATCGATAGATGTCACACACAAATAATGTCACATCATCATCATCATCATCATCATCATCATCGTCATCATCATCATCATGTGCCATCTTCGAATCGAAGGTTTGTAGTGACAGGTTGTCGCCATTTTTCTCGATCGTCGTCTGCAATTCTTTTAAATTCTGCGTAGTTTTCAATTCCCGTTCAGTCTCTTCCGATGTTCTTCGAGAGGTCGCCCCGTTGTTCCTTTCCCTTTGTATTTCCCTTCGTCAGAATCGTCACTCCATTATCAATATCAGCAGCAATTATATCACTCTAATTTAATATCTTGTGGCGTAGTCAGGATTCCGGAATGGAGGGACACATCGACATTTTCTGGTGAAAAACTGTGATGGGTAAAAGGAAAACGAGACAAATTTCGCTCGTACAGTCTCCTCCCTCTTTCCTCGCGCTATCCCCCCTTCCAAAAAAACTGCTAAACGGTTTTGCCCGAATCCCACGACCGATCCCCCTACATACACCTATGGGAACTCTCCCCACCCCACCCCAATGGCTACGATGCCAGAAGACGACCTGGACAGGGCGTGACTTTTGATTGATTAGACCTGTGGAGTGTGGAACACCTGTAGAATGGTGTTTAAGGTAAGTGGAGTACTATTTTGGTTTCCAACTGACCTTGGAAGAATCGAATCACCTTTTCGGACACCCTCTTCATCCTGATGCACTGATGACGAGAGGAACTAAAAGCACGAAACGAAACACAAGTGACCAGTCTTACAGCATCTGTCGAGATACCTGTTGGAGATAACTTAGCTCGGCCAATCGAAGGACCATAATGCTCTGTTCAATAGACGCCAGTTCCAGGTAAAAAGGACTATGCAGTATCATACATCAAACGCAGGTAAAAAAAACACCTGTATGGCTCCTGCTTAGCCTACCTGTTAGTGATCGGATCATCGGTTTAAAATAAACTGAAATTCTTTTAACCGAAATCAAATCTCTCTCTCACTGACCATTTGTGATTCGTGCGGCTGATTAGTGTGACGTCATCGGCGTTTCGAGCACCTGTGAGGTGTCGATGACACCTGTATTCGTTGGTTCTCTGTGGGTGACCGGTGAGTGACCGGAATGACTGCAACAGCGTCACCGCATCCGATTCGAGAGTATACTGATATTTGGCGTCGAGGCTATGCCACGTGACACCGACCAGCCAATCGGGAAAGCGACAGGACGAAGAGGAAAGCGCTCCAAGAGAATCTGAAAGGAAAGAAATCGCGCCAACCACTTTCTCTGAGATCTCTTCTCAAAATGAAAAAATCGCTGTCTGATACAGAAACTGCTAAACGAAGATCTTGTGTTTTTGAAGGAGAATTGTCTGGATTTTGTGGCTGCACGTATCGCGAGATTAATTTAGCGACAGATGCTGTTGGGTCTTCCATCGCAGACAGGGAACCAGTCCAAATCGGATTCGGTCTGAAAAGAGTCGGGAAGGAGAAGCAGAAGAAGAAGAAGAAGAAGAAGAAGAAGAAGAAGAAGAAGAAGAAGAAGAAGAAGAAGAAGAAGAAGAAGAAGAAGAAGAAGAAGAAGAAGAAGAAGAAGAAGAAGAAGAGTCGCAGTGATTGGGTTTCCCAGTCATCTTCAGATATTGTTTCGGCGAATTTGATTTCGACCAATGGCAGGCGACTGCCACGGATTCCCGACCAGTGGCGTCCACGGAGACAGATCTCGTTACGACCAATCAGGACGCTCCGCACACGAAGATCGAATTAGGACCTTACTAGAAGCGATGCAAAGAGAACCTGCCTTTGGAAAACTTCATCAGGAACGGTCCGTCGATGGAAGAACGAAGACCCCGACAACTGGTGTCAGCGCTCATTGCCACCGACATCTCGCTTCCATAATGATGATATTTCTGACAAGCAAAGACACCAACTGCCAGGAATATAAATTACTTTATGGATTTTGCACTTTGCGAATATCTTTAATATTTATTTTACAAGACTTTTATTATTGCAAAATGACTGAATGAACGGCGACTATAGAGCTGAAGCTGTTAGAAATCGAGACTGACAAAACACCGATATCTTTCGTCGTTGGTTGTCAGTCGTGGTCCACTCAGTCTACCGTACAGATACATCTCAGATCCATCCTTCCACGTGGCCAAACACTCCAGGTGCAACTCTAAACCAACAACCATTCAACACTAAAACAGTCATAACACACACACACAGTTAACGGGCTTTAACTGTACGCATTTACAGTTAAAGCCCATTAACACGTTCTTCAGGAGAAGTAGAGAAAATGTCCAGAATAAATGCGCTATCCGTGGTCGTGCTAAAGAAGGTTGACTGTACGGCGCCGATGATAAATAGCCAGACGAACAACTGCATATAATATATACAGTTGGTTCATAGCAATGACCGAGTCTGAATATATTGATCTAAACGTGTTTCTAACTTTATTATCGGCCTCTACTGTACGTCGAGAGCCATTAGACCCATCGCGTAGAATGATTTCTCATGCAGTTTAATGATAAGGAGACAACCAATACTAAGCCACGGCCCTCTGAGCGCTTTATGCATTGCAAATTCCATCTGACGTTATTAATCGATGACAATGCATGAAATTACAAATGCTTTGAAGGAGATGTTGATACGTCGGAAGAATAAATGCTATAAATGTTCTATAAATAAATGTTCTGGCACCGACAGAGAAATTCTTTGTGTGTACATTCTATGATTAAACTGTGTTCATTTGATCTCTATGGTCTACTTGAATGGGTCTTTTCATTATCTATGGTCTCTGTCATTTTGAATTCTCTCTCAGTTGAATTCCAACAGTCATTCCTTCATAAGTTCATAGCCACAGCCTCGTACAGAGTGACTAAATATCGCAGCGTATTTCGAGGGAATTTCATTAAATGTTCAGTGAACTGGATTTTCAAGATTATTTGAAAAAATCCGACTGAAAATGGCGGAGGTGGAGGAGGTGGTGGTGGAGGCGTTGTTACCTCTGTCATGGTACTCTGCAGACCCGGTGCAGTGTCGAAACAGCAGCCGATAGCGCGTCTGACTAACGCACGGCTTGGCGTAAGATTCCATTTGGGAACAGTATTCGCTTCCGGCGTCACTGTAGGTGAAGTTGAAAGCGTCTTGAAAAGGACATTTCACACCGCTTTCGACGGGTTCTAAAACACACACATACATACATACATACATGCACCGCCAATCAACGTCCTGTCCAAAACGATTGCTAATAAACCGAAGGTGAGTTTTACCTTCCCTCCCCTTAGACGCTGCTTGGTGAGGTCGACCCAGGTGGAAAATTTCCCTTTAACCGTCCAGACTTCATTGGAGGTAAAATAATTGGGGTGCCAATGGGGGATCTGGGGGTGAGGTGATTGTAATCCAAATGTCATCAATTTTCTGAAAATCGAAAACCTTCTTCTCGCCAATTAATCGCATTCTTTGATATAAGGTCTTCTGGTTGAGAGGGAGATGGGAAAGCCACTAGATAAGCCAGGAGATAGGCAGATTAAGGTGAGACATGGACTCACAAGATTGTCTAATCATCCAGTCATCCAGGTGAGATAACAGGTTAATTATGCACGTAGACTACTTACTATAAGCTAAACTGAAGTCAAAGAACAGGTGCAAACCATCGAACCTCAGATGTCACTATCACCTTATTCCATCTCGTTTCCCCTAAGTTCCTCCTCTATTCCATCCATCCATCAATCCTACATGACGTCATTTACGCTTTACTCTATGCGGATGACGTCATTCGAAGAAGTCACGTGTTCGGATGTCGTTACGTTGTCTCAATTTAGACGCAATCATCGATTGTTGACACTTTTTAAATAAATGATTGATTTTTCATATTGAGGAAATTCCCAGAAGAAATTCCGACATAGCCCGGTAAACAGGGTTCGATTCGAGCATCACTCCCCTCCACAGGACCCCCCGGGGCCCTTCAACCTAGCCCCTACCCCCACTCCATCGAACCACAATCTATTTTCCCGCCTTAATGTGACAATCTGTAAATACTATCAGTCAACGAATTCCAACAAATTTCAACTATGATCACGTGATGTGACATATATATATATATATATATATATATATATATATTACGTGACGCTGATGACGTGCAAATTAATGGGTATGTGAGGGTGAGTGGGTGGGTGGGTGTATGGGTAGGGGTATAGGTAGATTCGCCATCGGAATATACAAGGGGTTTGAGGTTATTTTTTCAGAGCAAAGTCATCTTGAAACTGTTCGAAGCGTTATTAAAATTTGGCGCGAAAATCAATGGCTGTGACGACAATCTGTCAAGCGAAGCAACTGACACTCGACACTCATTGGTCACGCTTCACTGAAGCACAACCGACCAGCCTCGCTTTCATCTCGACGCAATTTCACGAACTTCACTCTGTCTATCGAAGACGGCGCTACATAAATCATGACGTCATCGATAACGGTAACGGCACGTAAGAGAACATCAGACTCGATGCGGATTACCTCTTAGCGCTGACGACTTCTACTGCTTACCACACCCCGTGATGTTTCCCTAATCTACTTTTCTCCAATCTCCACCGACCAGTATCCCACTCCGTGCGATCCGTCGCATCAGGCACTTAGTCGGCTTCGATCGAAACCGGAAAACGTCACGCAGCAGTAAGCGTCCTATAGAGGGCGCTTTCATCTGTCTCTGTCTGTCTGTCTGTCTCTCTCTGTCTGTCTGTCTGTCTCTCAATCACTCACTTTGCGGCGCGTAAATTAAATTTGAATTTGCCAGCGGATATTCTGAGGGGGACGGGAGAGGGGGTTGGCGAGGGGCGAGGAGGAGAGAGGGCGAAAAGGAGGAGAAGGAGGAGAAGAAGGAGGCGCTAACGAGAAAGCCACTGCAAAGCAAATTGCTGCAAAGTCCGTTCTCGTCGTCGTCGTCGTCGTCGTCATGGAAACTGCGGTTGTCATTAGAGACGGCGGACTCCGCCGCCGCCGCCGCCGCCGCCGCCGCCGCCGCCGCCGCCGCCGCCGCCGCCGCCGCGGAGGGGGTAGCTTAGATCAGTGGCCGGCTGTTCCGCGGTCCTCCCCCGCCCCGGGCGCCGTGAGTTGAAACTGTTTAAGGGAAGTGGGAGCGAGAATTCGTGATCCTCTAATTTCCACCTCCGCAGTGACATTCCCCGACGACGAACGTTTCGCGATTTCTAGAACTTCGGAATTGGAAAGGAGAGGAAGAGGAAGAGGAGGACGAAGAGGAGAGGGAGAGGGGAGTGGAGGAGCAGAGGACCAGCGTCTGATGGAGACAAATCTCTTTGATTCATCTTCCGCAAAAAGTAAAAGGATAATTTGGTTTATGAAGAGCAGGATGGGAAAAGAAGCGAGGAAGGAAGGAAGGAAGGAATAAAGAGAGGAACAAATAAACGAAAGAATAAATGAAACAAAGAATAAACGAACAAAATAATGAATGAATGTATGAATGAATGAAAGAATGAATGAACGATTGAATGAATGGGCGTACCTTTGACCATTGTGTAGAGTGTTGTTTCCACCCGAATGTGATTGCAAACGACCGACATGTTGGCAATGTTGGTGCAATAGCCTATAAAATAAGTCACCAAAAAATAAGGCGCGCCTTCGTTTACTCTGCCTCGGCCATCAAAACCAAGACAGGCGACATTCGCAGCGACTGACGCCGATTTAGAATCGACCACTGAACTACTGAGCATTGCGTAGACATTTCCAGAAAGCTTCCGGTTGTAAACGACGACAACCGCCCTCTTGGATCTATCTCTGTCTGTCTCATCGTTCTCTCGCTCCAATCGCCAGACCTTGCTCTCCGTAATTTCGACGACGGAATAAACAAATATACGGCGCTATAAGAATCGCATAAAGACCTCGTATTCGAAGCAGCGAGCCTCGCTTCCATCGGCCATTTGCTTCTGATTGAGTTTAGCGATTAAAGCCCACAGAGGGGTAAAAGTTGTCCAATCTGTCCTTTTGAACGGGGCACTTTGACCTCCGACCCCGAAAGCCCTTTGGTTGATATCTATGGTCGTTCGTCGGCGTCTCTGCGATCGGCCATCTTGCGGTTTAACTGCTCTATGGAGGCGCCATTACGTTTTTATTATGCAAGAAACGCATTGAAGAGTGTTTTATATTCGCTTTAGGACCAGATTGGGTGGCGGCGGAGAACGCCCGAGTGGGGAGTGGGGAGTGGGGAGTGGGGAGTGGGGAGTGGGGAAGGAACTTCATTTGTTTCAGAAAATTCTTTTCCACAAATTCGTTTGATTCCTTTCACTTTTTCACATTCTTCGCCTTGAATTCATTCTAATATCAGCATCCCATCAATTTCCCTCTTCGTCTCTTAATGATAATCGTCTGCTCTTATACAGGTAACCTTCACCTGACTTCGTTTATCTGCTGCTGCTGCTGCTGCTGCTGCTGTGTTTTTGTCTCGCTGTGATTCGCCCTCCACCCGGTGGGTGTTTTATTGGGTGTTGCCATGGTACACCCGAGACCATTTGGGTGTGTGGTGAGTTTCAGGGCAACTGCATTCCAGTTGTCAAGGCTCATAATAGAAACAACATGCGTTGAATCTCTCTGCTTCGTTGAAAGATAACACGCCAACATAGAATAATATAAAGTATAGAGAAGCGATAGCAAAATGGCGGCCAGCCACTCGGGTCACATGACTTAATAGGCTCAAATACAATAATCAATGTATAATATACAATATAATACATATATACTGCAATTGTCTGTCACTCACTCTCCTTGTATTGAATGATGTTGCGATGCTGTCTCATGATTAGGAGACATTGATAACATTGACTTTCGCTGAAGCAACAAATGAGACAGAATCTCATAAGACTTAATAAAGGAAATGGCAGTTACTGTGGTGTTCAAAAGTTTTCAACCACCCAACAAATTTGCGGCTTTTCTAGAGGCACGGCGCTTTTCTGATTGCAACCTTAGACCCAATGCACAGTAGGCATACTCAGCTGCATTTATATTTAGTTACCATGAAGTTACCATCAGTCATCTAATTATGGAACAATGGAGCAAAGAAAGACAAAAACTGGGCAGGTGGATCGAGACATTTGCACGCCAATGTAGTCTTTAAGTCGCAGAAGAAGCAGAGTTTTAAAATATAATTTTCGTGAAATTCTGTTTCATCAGAAAAACAAAACACTGCGAAGCTCATTTCATCATCTCTACCTACAATCAAATCCTATTTAAGTTATCCCTTTGAAAGTTGGTTTTAGATTTCCTCACAAAATGTGCCATGACAAATTGAAGGAATTTTTAAAACTAAATCTCGTTGTTGATAATTTATTCTGCTGTGATTTAATCTCTGTGTGTCGGTCTCTTCCTCTCTGTCTCTGTCTCTGTCTATGTCTGTCTGTCTCTCTCTCTCTCTTATCTATCTATCGATCTATCTATCTATCTCACCGATTGTAAAACAGAAAGTAGTCTCGACTGTTCTGTTCGATGCAAATTCCTTTCGTTGTTATGACGTTTTCTCTGACGACGACTTCCTTCAGCCCTGTCTGGTAATATCGCCCACGCCATTCGACCGGAAACGAGCACTTCCTACCTGAAAAAGAATAAGAACAAGAATAAGAATTTTAACAGAATGCAGTAGAACATCGTCTCAATGCGTTTATCTGAGACGTCACATCGATGCGATCGCTGACGTCATTCTTCCGCCTATCTTGACGTCTTCTTGACGTCAGCATGACGCAGGACGTCAAGATTACTTCAATTGCCTGATCACTCAGCTTACGTCGGCCACCTAGCGGACAACCTTTCTGCGGTAATTGGCAAGATAATGACATATCACGAAAGGAAAATCACCATAGCAACACCCAGACATACATCCACAGATACAAAGCAAGACATCGACGCATACGTCGAGACAGACGATCGAGAACAGAAATAAATTGAAATTCAGAGAGAGAGAATCTGGCGAATTGCGACGCTAAGTGGCGCTTTGCAATTCGATTGCGACGCAGCAAAGGGCCTAGGGCCTAGGGCCTAGGGCCAGTGTCTAGGCCCAAGTAGGCCTCAAGGCTCAGTCTAAAGATAGCGACAGTTCCATCATCCGGGCATCTGACGATTTCTCGAGGAACTTTTGCCAACTGCTTCTTGTTACGATTCATTTTGATCTCAGACGGAGACATCGAATTCTGTTCAAATCATGGAGGTAATCGGCGCATTAGAGACACCCGTAATTATGTCATTTGAACTGACAGATGGCAATGAGAATCGCATTTCTTTAGTTTAGGACGACCGAAAGATAGAGATTTGTATGACAATGCATCGTAAAAGAAATGTCTTGACTGTTTTTGTCACCGTATAAGACGCGCCGTATACGCGAGTAAATACAGTCAGGAGACGAATAGATACAGAAACAGTTAAAAACAGCTTTTTATATAAAAGAGAAATGACGTAGACGCTATAATGACGCTCGCCGTCTTTGATTCGGACGAGACTTTAAACGGACAACACACACGTCGATCGCTGCCTCAATACTCCCATCCAGATCATCAACATAACATAGGCCGTCAGTCCAACTGATTGGCTCACCATCGCTGCCTTCAAATGCATTGTTTGATTTGAAAGTAAATTTTCCGCAAATCTCACAATAAACAGGCATTCGAGATGACGTCATCCAAGACAGCAAAAGACAAAACATTCGAAGTCGAGTATCACCCGCAGACGTTGCTATGGCAACTAATCAGTTGATCCTGAGCGATATTAGGAACATGGCGAAGGGAGTCGGTTTACCTGCACTGGACGTAACAATAGCCGTCGTCGTTGTCGTCGTCTTATCCTGTTTGAAAGTCGTTTTGATCAATGCAACGGCTGATTTATCAGTCAATTTGACTGATGTCTTCCGAGGCGCCACAACAACATCACCGTGTGTGTGTGTGTGAGGGGGGCATATGACATCATCAACGCGGAAAGCGGACGAAGGTGGAGGGGGAGGGCTGGAGGACACTGTTCGATGGCTGCAAATGAGAAGATTCACGACCCCACAGAGACGCAGTAAACAGGATTTGACATCGGCTGATTATTATGGTCTCTCTCTCTCTCTCTCTCTCTCTCTCTCTCTCTCTCTCTCTCTCTCATCCGGTAGACGACGGCTTATGCTATTACTCTATGTATCGTCTACACGCGGGGCTTTCCATCGCCCCACTCCCCCTCTCCCCTCTTTCTGTATCTGTATCGTTGTCTCTGTCTGTCTGTCTGTCTGTCTCTCTCTCTCTCTCTCTCTCTCTCTCTGACGTAGTGTCTGTGCAGAGTGAGCGACGTAGTTCCGGTAAGAAAGAGACTATCTGCTGACGTCATCAATGAGACCTCTATCCGTCATGGTTAGTCGTCGTTATCATGCATAATGAACAGATACGCTGTCTTTCTTCGGATCCGGATTTCGTCCGATGGTCGCATCCATAACAAACCGAACTCAGCGCCAAGATTAACGGCCGCCATCTTCCTTTGCGACGCTATCTTCAATTTCTGTAGTCTTTGGTCCGACAAAAGAATATTCAAACGCCTGTTTCTAGACTCAAAGTCGCTGGTTTTGACTTGGCGAATGCTGCTAGCCTATACCATGCAATCGATTTACACTGCTGCTATATAAAGTGCTACAACTTTAGCATAGCTAGAATGACAACTGTCTTCAATTTTAGTGCCAACAGTAGAAAGTGTCTTAATTACGCAAAATCTACTTACTTACTTACTCCATTCGACCGTATACTTACTCACTCATTCATTTGCATACTGACGAACGTACTTTACTGTGGGACCATTGGTAAGTATGTAAAACAGAGTCTCAGCCGCAAGATGTTGATGATTTATTATTAGTCAACAAACGGCAAAATTAACAGAAATTCTTTTTCCTTTGTTTTACGGGCAAAATCTCATAAATAAACGATTAGCCCATCAATAAAACGGAAAACAACAGCGCCGCATAAGCAGTCGAGTAAGTAAGTAAAATGGCTGGACATGCCGATAGGTAGGTAAGTAAGTAGGTGTGCGCCGTTGCAGATCACGTGGCAGTCCGCACCCTAATCGGGTTATCTCGACCCAGATAGACTGCAAATTGCCTAATTGAAAGCACTTCCGGGTCACCGGGCGTTGCCATGGCAACGGACCGGGAAACGAAAAATCCGCTTCCTTATGTTGCAATCGGGCGACGTGAACTCCGGTCCGATTGGGTCGGAGGGCGGGGTGGGGGCGGGGAAGGGGGGAGGGGCGCAGGTGCAAGACCATAGGAGCGTCTCAAGTTGTTTTCTGACCCGTGGGTCGATGACCTTCGACCTCATGACCCAAGTGGCCGGTGGATTCAGATGAAACTTCGTTCCCAATAATCAAATCAGTCAGACTGGAGAGAGAGAGAGAGAGAGAGAGAGAGAGAGACAGACAGACAGACAGACAGACAGACAGACAAGACAGACAGACAGAGAGACAGAGACAGAGACAGAGACAGAGACAGAGAGTTGAAATTCTCAGCAGAAACACGTTCAAAGGTCCCTTGTCTGTCCGTCTCTTTGTATTCGTGTGTGTCTGTCTCTGGACCAGTGTCTACTAAATGCCTCGTTCTCTGAATAAAACATAGATATCTGCTGCTGCTACTGCTACTGCTATATTGCTATGGTTAAACGACGTCTTTAGCCGTGCTTTATATAGCGCTGTATGCGACTGCAGCGTAGAAGGGTCCAGAATATAAGTCTTTGCGTTCGAAGTCTACAATAGCATTGTCCCTGTTTCTCTCTCACCGCGTCCAATATAAACTGGACGGTCCGGTCGCGTGACCAGCGCCGGCAGTCACGTGGTCTTCTTGCCTTTCATCTTTGCTGCAAATTCCATCCCGCGCTGCATTGTTTACTTCCTGAATCTACTCCCCTCCACCACTCCCACTCCACTGAGGGAATGAGCGAATACCTGTAGTAGGGCCTATGTAAGAAAGTATTTTGGAAAAATATTCAAATTTATATGGCGCTCTCTTGTTGTAATGCACGTCGCGTCGGTGTAAAGTACCATGCACCGGTGAACGTGGGAAGGTTCGATGTATGAATATCTTTAATCGTTGGCTCGAACACTGCTCGACCGGCTGCTCCGCTCTCATCCAAAGATAAGCAGATGAGGATGATGCTCGCATGCAATCTGTTAAGTAAGAGATAAGTAGGAAAATTAGTCGGATAAGTGAGTAGGCCTAGTCAGATGGAAACAATACCAGATCATGATGAGTTGTTGAGTTTATGTGGGGGTGGGGTGGGGTGGAGGTCAATGGGTACTTAAGAAGCAAATACTTAAGTACTTCGGGGAATTGAAAGTTTAGTTTCAAAACAGGTGACAGGTTTTCACTGATAAGGCAAGTACGTAAGTAAGTAAGCACTTAGACGGGCTGTTGGCTAATTTAATTGGCGCATCCATCGGAGGATAATTCTACGAAATCTCTTCAGAATTATTCGAAGTCACGGTTCAACAGCAACGGAAGTTGCTGTCACTGCGCATGCGCATTCAATCGCCTCTAAGATAACAGTGTTGTCGCTGGGAATTCAGCGAAAAACTCGGCGCCAATAAGTAAGACCTGGCATTCGCCGTAGAAGCTGCATAAATTTATGTAGCGCCGCTACAGGCGAGCGAAACACTTCGAAGAAACGCCGTTTCTTATAAGAAGACCTCCTCTTCTCCATCCTCCCCTCCTGGTCTGGTCTTCCCAACTCTCTCTCTCTTTCTGCCAGTTTTCCCTCCTGCCTTTTCCCTCGTGCGACTCTTCGTAGCTGCGTGGTCCTCTGAGAGAAATCGAAGACCAAAGAGATCGCATCGCGTGCTCATCCACTGTACTTCCGGTGGCAGAAACCCCCAACTACCCACCCCCTCCGCCCCCATATACTCTTTGCTTATTATAGCCCCAGGCATATTATCAGATAAAATCAACAATATGACGCAATTCATCCTAATTATGATCTGCGAATCCTTCCATTATTAATATTTGAAAGAATTGCTGGTTGTCGCTGATTTGATGGAAAGGCGAACGTCGTGTTCTGTTGGCAAAACAATGGCCAAGATTAATGGCGGACGAAGATAATTATCCGTCGACTCTTTGCTATTTGATGTCTTTGATCAATGTCCACGGTTTCTATAATCTCGCTCGTGATTTATTAGCGTAATTTTTAACTGATTCGATGGACGGCGACCCATAGACGGCGTCCGTAGAATTCAGCCGTCGGCCATATTGGCCGATGACATGTTGATTTTTACTTGGTAGAAATAATTCCCTCCCGTCGCAGAACGAGACAATTTATGAACGCTGCGAGGCATTTAGATCGATTGGAAACAATGCTTTCCGTTCTTTCGAGAGGCAATTTCTCAGAATTAAGCGGCGCGGACGAGGTCGAACCCGACATATTGTCGACGACCCAACGGCGGCCATCTTTGTGCTCTCTGTCGCACAACGACAATTTCACAATCCATTGCTCCGGCGACAGCCACAGAGACATTGGTCGCAATCAATCAAACACCAACACACAGACAACAAGAGCAAATATTACAATCACCAAAATACTGTGGAGAGAGAGAGAGAGAGAGAGAGAGAGAGAGACAGAGAGAGAGACAGAGAGAGAGACAGACAGAAAGAGACAGACAGACAGACAGACAGACAGACAGAGACAGACAGAGACAGAGACAGAGAGACATAGAGAGAGACAGACAGAGGGTAAGTAGAATTTGAGGAAATACGAAGAAAAACATAAGTGTGTTGGGTTGGGTTTGTGTGTTATCTGAAGTGTTTCATCGCCTTTGACTGCGTCCATTTATCAGCAGTTGTCCCAATGCAAATTCCTGATGTCCTGAGATCTTCCCACAGCTTCATCATCATCAGCAGCAGCAGCAGCCTCAGCATCCGTCGATGGAGAGATGCTTAACCCTACGGCGACCATTATGCAAACGAGGCTCCGTCGTTAACAAGCGCCATCATTGGGTCGTCTAGCGCCACCTGTCGACGCCCTCGCTCGTGTCCTCCGCCGTCCTCTGGAATCGAGGCTCGTAGCCACCTGGCGAACAAGACACCAAACGATCGAGAAATCAGAACGAGGCTTGGACTTATGATTGGAATCCATTCGATCGATCTCCATTTTAAGGGCGCAGTTGTCACGTGAGGGGAGAGAAGGGGTGGGTGGAGGGGAGAAGGAGGAGGAGGAGGAGGAGGAGTCTTTCGAATTGATAAGTCTGGCATCGGTTTAAATAATTAAGAAGTTCTGTCGGTTGCCATGACAGCGACAGAGAGAGAGAGAGAGAGAGAGAGAGAGAGAGAGAAAGAGAGAGATATTCCGTTTGAGACATAGAGTCAACATAACAAAAGAATATAAACATTCTATGGTTATTCGTCTCTCTCTCTGGTGATATTTCGAGGGATTTCAAATAATTTTCCCTCAAACTCAATTTGGTTGACCCTCCTCTCCCCCGGTAGGTTGGGGGTGTGATGGAGGAGGGGAGGGAGTTGCCTTCGTCAGTCCTTGAAGGTTGAGCCCCTAATTGGTTTCAGTGCTTGTGTCCGGTTGAGTAAGTAAGCAAGTGAATCGCTGTTCAGTTTGGAAGTTTCCAATCAGTCATTGATAGCAATCAGAGATAAAACGATGGGATCCTTGGCAGTCGATCGGATTCGACGATGCTCCTCCGAATTCCAGAAAATATGCGCTACATCAATGTCCAATTTATCATCGTCGTCGTCGGTGCGGCTGATCGCCACCCCACCCACCCCCACCCACCCACCACCCCTAATCCCTAATAATTCACCTCCATCGAGGTCCATAATAGAGCGCATGGGCGGGTTTCCTATGTCCATCTCCCCATCCCTCTTTCCACTTCCCTCTCCTCTCCCTCCATTCTCCATCATCCGGTATTTCGTTATAAGCGCTGGTTCCCTGTTCGTCGTTTGCATCGCATCGACTGGTTCAATGCTCACTCATCCAAACAAACCATAGAGATCCGACGATGCTAATTATAAACACAGCGGCGGCAGCATCTGCAGTCTCACGTGAATTCTCCCTGCCTCATGCCTTACCTGCTTACTTGCTGATCCAGTCAGTGATTGATTGCTTGACTGATTGATTGAATGATTGATTGATTGAATGATTGATTGATTGATTTATTGATCGATAGTTTGAGGAGAAACGTATCTTCTCTTAAGCTCTTTAAGAATCATTTCCATTCGCTGATGGGAAAAGTGGACGAATGTTGGGAAAGGAGGAGAAGGATGAGGAGGAGGAGGAGATGGAAGGAATAACGAATGGATGAAATGTGGAATGAAATGGAGGCTTAGTCACGTGATTAGCAGTGACTGGATGACTCAGGGAATGTCTCACTGAGTTATGAGTATTCTAAATTCTGCCGATCGTCGTCGTCGTCATCATCATCATCGTCATCATCATCATCATCATCATCATCATCATCATCATCATCATCATCATCATCATCAACAACAACAGAATGTATCGAATGCACTCAGTGAACCCGCGGCTGTTGTGCACAGCTTCGTTAGCGCAGCGCACTCGGTGCCAATTACCCGTTGCTCGCACACGGCGCCAGGCTTTCTGCATTGGATGCGCTGTTGCGCACTGATGATGAGAAATTATTTGAAAATTCAATTCCGTCGTCGTCGTCGTCGTCGTCGTCGTTATCATAGCACTCTTGGCACTCGGCGGCCGTCTAATGAAACATCCACTGCACTTGATTAGGACAGCACTTGCCAATAGACGGCGCTGCGGTGGCCATGACAACGGCAGGTGACCACGTGACTCACATGCGTCTGCCTCGTTTTGGTTCAGAGAGAAAATGAGAGAGAGAGAGAGAGAGAGAGAACGATCGATTCGAGATCTTCGGTCGCATTTCTACGATTTCGTCTTTGAATTCGTTTTTGCAGCAAATTAACCTAAGATTCTTCCAAGTTTCAAGATTTATTTTCTTTTATTAAAGGCATTAAATATATCGCCTATAAAACTCTGTTGTTAGTCACTAACTTAGAAAAGAGAATGAAATAATGAATGAACGAATGAGTGAGTGAGTGAGTGAATGAATGAATGAAACAGGTGTTAGAGGCGCAGAAGTGCAACGAAGCAATTGTCACGTGTCGACCGTGACGTCACTTGTCTTGATCTCTAAAAGCCGTCGACAGATGGCCAATAGAAACAGCCTCCCTATAAGACACTCCACTCATCCGCCACAGGAAGGCTCTTATGGCGACTGACCGATACCCCTCCCTAACTCCCTCCTTCTTCCCTTCCCACCCTCTCCCCACAAGGGACGCACCGCTAATGCCCTTCTCAAGGTCACCGAAGAGTTTGTCAGTCGCTGGTTGCCATGGAAACATCGCTGGCCCTTATCTCGTGTCCTGACCGTCTGGACTGCTGATGGTCAGTTGACCTCTCTGACCTCGCGAGATATCTCCCTCCCTCCACTGATAAGTGGCGATGGTTAGGAAGAGAGAGAGAGAGAGAGAGAGAGAGAGAGAGAGAGAGAGAGAGAGAGAGAGAGAGAGAAAGGACAGAAAGAGGAGCTAAAAAAGGAGGAGGCGGAGGAGGAGGAGGAGGAGGCGTAAGGACAAAGAGCGTTGATCGAAGAAAATCTCTAAAACGGAAGATGACGATTATTGTATGAAAACAACTGCAAAATGATGATGATGATGATGATGATGATGATGATGATGACTACGACGTCCATTGCTATTCGTTCTTCCGTCCGTCGTTCTCTCCTTCTTAACCCCTCCACATCGACCTCTTTCAACGGTTTCTTCCGGGGACTTATTTTCTCTCTGTCCTCTTTTTTTGCCGAAAGAGGGCGCAGGCAAAGAAGGAACATTAGGATGAGGAAGAGGAAGAAGAGGAGGAGGAGGAGGAGGAGGAGGAGAGAGTGGTCTTCTAAGTCCTAATCCTCGTCTCGGCTGTGTTCCGCTTTGCCGTAAAGAGGTTGCAACCGGGATGGGGTGGGGAGGTGAGTCACGTGTGTCCGCGGCCTCTTTGATCCTATTCGGCCAATGATAATCAAGCGCCTTCCATGCATCCGTCGTCATCGCGACATTCACGTCACGTCTTACGTCACACACACACACACACACGACGCCTCAAGACGACGTCACCTGCATACTTACTAAATGCTGCGACGGTCCAAAGGGAAGAAGGAAAATTAATTTCTCTGGGAGGCGAGAGGGGAGAGGGGAAGACGAGGGAAAATGGTGGGTGGTGGTGGCCATTTTGTTGGTAATGCGTCGTAATCTGTGTCGATGAAAATGTGAAAATGAAAAGAAAATGAAAATGAAAGGAAACTAAATTTCGGTTTCAATTAGAACTCAAATTTTCCGCAGAAACAAAATGGAGAATTGTAGAATCTTCGGCGGAAAACTCGACGTCGTGGATTTGCAGACAGGAAGTGGATGGCATAGTTTCGAAGTGACTTCCGGTGTATTTCAGATGCAGAAAAGGGACTGGTTCGCATTACGCTCTCTTCCCATTCGATGTCTGTCTTTCAGTCGCCTTCCTTCAGCCGCCGACGAAAGCGCTTTTCAGCGCTGAATTAAGAGCCATGAAGTCAACTGAACGAGACGCTTGGCTTAGAACTCAGATACTAATTGAAAACATACAAACAAACGAGTTATTATCAGAGACTCAGACCGGAAATCCTAATCTCTATATATCTCCATCTGTCTCTATCTGTCTCTATCTGTCTCTATCTGTCTCTATCTATCTGTCTCTATCTGTCTGTCTGTCTGTCTGTCTGTCTGTCTGTCTGTCTGTCTGTCTGTCTGTCTCTCTCTCTCTCTCTCTCTCTCTCTCTCTCTCTCTCTCTCTCTCTCTCTCTCTCTATCTCTAAATAGTGGGTGACGGAGCCAGGCTTTCAGGATAGGGGGTCGACTGGGAGGCCTCTTGATAGACAAGAGATGATAAGTCTAAAAAAGTCCTAAAGCGCCCCAAGCGGTGGACTTCGAAACTCTCTTTCTTAAGCTTCCAAACAAAAATGTGATTCTATTTCTTCCGATGTTCGATTATTTCGTCTGCTCCGTTTGACGGCTGCGTATGTCTGCGTGTCCGCCTGCCTGTACCGCTTAGTGTCTGCCTCCTTCTTTCTTTGCAGTCTGATGCGGAATCTTGTGCCTTGTTGTAATTAATAGCGGACTTTTGAGAAACGTTTTCTGGCGTTCGACGGGTGGAGGGGGGGTCGAAGGAGGGGCTGATTTGCATCATCAGACACCAAAGCACATCTGGAAAATATTTGCGAATCTTAAAAACCTTTTTTCCATTCGACGTAAAATACTCTTGTGAGCTGTTTTGAGTTAAATAAAAGCGGACCAGAGACTAGAATTCTTTAATTGAATTACTAAAACCGAGATTCAGAATTACAGAAAAGAATTTAAACAATTCCCTTCCACTCTCTTAGTTTCCATTTCATCCTAAATTTAAATCAAATCGAAAGTCGGAGCAATGCAGAGCACTGCGATGTCACGTGACTACGATCTGAAAGTACTGACTTAGGCCTACTGAGGGCAGAAATAGCTGCGCTACAAGTTACGCTCTAAAAATGTGTCTACGGTAAAACCCGTATTTCGTAAGGTGAAAAACTCATATACTTATAGAAAAACTCATCCCCTCCCAATCTCCTGCTTATAACCGATTCTTGAGAATTTCATCTGTGATTAATTTATATAGCGCCAAGTGTGCTAACACATCCTAGATCGTTTGTGCTTATAATCTTAGCAGTTTTTCTCCCATTTGAGTGAAAACGTTCGTTAGACGTTTTTGTGCGGTTTTTGTTTTTTTATTTAGCGCCAGCCTTGATCTTTTTCTCACTGTTTCTTCGTCTTGATGCCAGGTGGCGTGCTGAGCGCTATCTTCAGCATCTCCCCGTTAATTTCCATCCCCTGTTGAGTCCCGGCGCTCGAAGCAGATACGGACGCGAACGAAAATCCAGCGGAGGGAATGACATTTGCGACACCCAACTAGGCCCCTCGGCGATGATACAGGAGCCCCAGGGCGCTTGCGGTACCCGGTTGTACCCGGAGGGAGACAGACAGACAGACAGACACACAAACAGACAGACAGACACACAGACAGACAGACAGACAGACAGATGGGCAGACAGACAGAGAGACAGACATACAAACGGACAGACAGACAGACAGAGAGGAGAGAGGGGCTGGAGGTGCGGTTAGTTTGGATTAGAAAGGCATAAAGATTAAAGAGGCGCTGAAATGTTTACGTCATAAAGATAGGTTGTCTTGAGTGCATTTATATAGCGCATTTAGAGACTGAAGGTTTTCTCGAATTGAGGAAATGCGACCGAAGAGAGACGAAAGACAATGGAACTCAGGGCAACGGTTAGTAAGTAAGCAAGGCGGCGGATTATACACTTCCATACGCCTTCACTTCTTATACAGTATATGTAGTTATAGATTAGTCAATTATAGAGCACCAATAAACACGCACAGAGAGAGAGAGAGAGAGAGAGAGAGAGAGAGAGAGAGAGAGAGAGAGAGAGAGGAGAGGATAGAATTTGATTCAGAACGAGACAAATTCTTCATTGTAAAGCGAAAGAGAGGTTCAATACAAGATGGCGGCTGCGTAATTAGGTCAATTTCCTCTGCCAATCCATTTGCTTTTGACACAAAGTAACGCATCGATATATATATATATATATATATATATATATATATATATATATAAGCCATGTTACGTATGCATGTGTGTGAATTGTATGTATTATATATATATATATAATATATATATATATATATATATATGCTGTATATACGCGTAGTCTGTCTTTCCTCGGCTCCTAAGTAGTTCCGTTCGTAATCACCTACAAAGGATCTGCACTGAATGTAGAGGCGCATCATAAATCGTCGAATAAAGCGCACCATAAGCGACGGCGTCTTAGCGGGTCTCCATTGTTCCCTCCGAGAGACTTGACGTCGCCCGAGCGCCGACAACGACGGAGTCCGTCAAGAGAGATTAGCTCCAGAACCGACCCCTGGCGGCCAGTACATGAACGACGCCAAATGACTGCATTCATATAGCGCCTAACCTCACTATCTGCGCATGCGTGGGCGGAAGCAGACACACGCACACACTAATCGCCATTGTCTATAGTGCAGAGCGTAGGCGGATGGGGAGAGGGCGAAGGGGTCGCTACTTATAAGGTCACAGCGGAAACACCTACTCACCGGATTAATCTCCTTAACAACACGCCTCAATGATCAGCCATCTTCTGAAGACACGTTCAACGCTGGCGCCATATAAATGTCCTTGTTTTACTGTCCGATGCGCTTATATGGTTCGTCATGTACCCGACCATCCGCTTAAGCGAAGCTGTAATGCGCAAAACATGGCGCTATATGATGACAGCGATGCTGGACTCTCTGGTCAGCGGAATTGGGGGCTGAGTGGTCGACGCCGCCTTCGCGTTTCTCGGCCTTAATTTACGTCATCGGTTTGTTATTCTATGTCGTAATTCGCGGATGGTGGTTAGCTATTCTAGGGGCTGGGGCGTTTCGCTCGCCTCGGGTTTCAAAGCCGATGAGAAGCCATTAAATGGATCGATAAACGCAGGATGCTTTTGATAAGCTTCAAGCATGAGCGATCAGCCTCATCAACCCATCCTCTTTCTCCTCCTCCTCCTCCCCACCACCACCACCACCACCATCCCCACCCCATCCCACCGTCTAATAAATAATGGCGAGTGGAATTCATTGCAACGTAATCCTCTTTAACACCGGATTGTAATTAGCGCGCTCGCCTAGTCACGTGATCTCGCTAATCCTTCATCCTTCACGCCCCCTCTCATTCAGCTTCGTCTTCCAGTTTCTGTAGCGCCATTAGATCTCAAACAGCCCCCTCCACCACCAAAAAAAAGATGGCCATCGTGCTTATGTAGCGCCGCTGTGTTTCGACGATGGGACGACTCGAGTGCGAATACGCTTAAATGGGCGAAGTCACGTGACGGAGGAGAAGGAGGAGGAGGAGGAGAGAGACAGAAAGCAAAAGATCGTGATTTTTATAGCGCCAGCCACAACAACAGCCAAGAGAAGATTCGTCAGAAAGTCGACGCACGTCGTGAACTCTATGGGGGCGGAGGAGGAGGAGGAGCAGGAATTCAACCCCACTTCTGACCCCATCCCACCCCACCCCAGGGTCCCTGAATGCACTGCAGAGGAGAGTGGCAGCGTCAAAGTGGCATCTCAGAAGAGGAGGAGGAGGAGGATGCGAATGGGAATTCGTTGGGCGTCGTCGTTTCATCGGCGGAAGGAAACGGAAATGCGAATCCGGAAGTGAATCGGATGACTTCCGGTATGGCGGCGGCGGAGGAGGCGGACGATGACGTCATCGATAGTCGGAATTTGTCTGAATTTATTTTTTTCTGCGGCGAAAGAAATGTGTGTTGTGAGTGGAGATATTTGTTTAGACACACTTTGCCTCCACTGATAAGATCCTTATCACAAAGAAATCCATTGGCCGAAGATCCCGAATAGTCAAGATAACGCAGCTGTCGATCGGAACGGGAATCTATGACTTTCGCTTCGAAATCTTTCTATCGTATAATAATAATAATAATAATAATAATAATAATAATAATAATAATAATAATTATTATTATAATAATTATTATTATTATTATTATTATTATTATTATTATTATTATTATTATTATTATTATTATTATTATTATTATTATACATTTTCCAGCTTATTTTATTTAACAGCTAAACTCAAATCCATCTTCCTTATATCGACCGTTGTCTCTGTTATTCTGCGTCGCAGTTTCTTTATTTTCTTCCTCAAAATAATGATTTTGTTGTCAGGCAATAGATTCACTCGTCACAATCATCACCACGTGACAAAAGAGTGAATCGCCGATGGGGGAAGGTGGACTTTCCAGCCATCTCCCCAATATTTCTCCTCACAGTTTTCCAACTGAAAGGCATTTTACTGCGCCAGGGCATTCGAAAAACACATCTACGGTCTCATTGAGCGTGTGTGTGTGTGCGTGTGTGTGTGTCGTCTGGGTTTTGGCGTTCTTTGGCAGGTGCTCCATTGAGCGCAGCTGTCCGTCCAGATGGCTTCGAGAGACATACAATGGATCCATCGCTCTCTGACATTGTTCTGCCTCTGCTCCTTTGTTGACTGCCAAAGGCTCCACATCAATTGGCAAACAACAGACACAGTCATACATTACACTACTACTACTACTACTACTACTGCTACTACTACTACTACTGCTGCTGCTGCTGCTGCTGCTGCTGCTGCTGCTACTGCTGCTGCTGCTGCTGCTGCTGCTGCTGCTGCTGCTGCTGCTGCTGCTGCTGCTGCTGCTGCTGCTGCTGCTGCTGCTGCTGCTGCTGCTGCTGCTGCCACTGCTGCTGCTGCTGCTGCTGCTGCTGCTGCTGCTGCTGCTGCTGCTGCTGCTGCTGCTGCTGCTGCTGCCACCACCACTGCTGCCACTGCTGCTGCTGCTGCTGCTGCTGCCACTGCTGCTGCTGCTGCTGCTGCTGCTGCTGCCACCACCACCACCACCACTGCCACTGCCACCACCACCACCACTGCCACTGCTGCCACTGCTGCTGCTGCTGCCACCACCACTGCTGCTGCTGCTGCTGCTGCTGCTGCTGCACTGCCACCACCACCACCACTGCTGCCACCACTGCCACCACTGCTGCCACCACCACCACCACCACCACCACTGCTGCTGCCACCACCACCACCACCACCACCACCACCACCATGCCACTGCCACTGCTGCCACCACCACCACTGCACCACCACCACCACCACCACCACCACCACCACCACCACCACCACCACCACCACCACCACCACCACCACCACCACTGCTGCCACTGCTGCTGCTGCACCACTGCTGCTGCTGCCACCACTGCTGCTGCTGCTGCTGCTGCTGCTGCTGCTGCTGCTGCTGCTGCTGCCACTGCCACTGCTGCTGCCACCACCACCACCACTGCCACTGCTGCTGCTGCTGCTGCCACTGCCACCACCACCACCACCACCACTGCTGCTGCTGCTGCACCTGCTGCTGCTGCTGCTGCTGCTGCTGCTGCTGCTGCTGCTGCTGCTGCCACTGCTGCTGCTGCTGCTGCTGCTGCTGCTGCTGCTGCTGCTGCTGCTGCTGCACCACCACCACTGCTGCTGCTGCTGCTGCTGCTGCTGCTGCTGCTGCTGCTGCTGCTGCTGCTGCTGCTGCTGCTGCTGCTGCTGCTGCCACTGCTGCTGCTGCTGCTGCTGCTGCTGCCACTGCTGCTGCTGCTGCTGCTGCTGCTGCTGCTGCTGCTGCTGCTGCTGCTGCTGCTACTGCTACTACTACTACTACTACTACTACTACTACTGCGGGCCTCCTCTATCTCTCTCTGTCTGTCTGCCTGTCTCGCTGTCTTTGTCTTTGTATATTTGCCGGTTAAGATAAAGAAATACAACGCTGACTTTTACATGAAGAAAGTAGGAAAGTAAGTAAATAGAATCTTGTGAATTTATATAGCGCTTTCGGTGATAGTAGTACCGCGGTAGCCTGCTCTATTCCACATCTACTTTTCACCAAATTGGTAGAAAGTTCCAGAGTAAAGACAACTATTGGAACTTTAATCGATATCATGATAGTAAGGCTTTACTAACATCTCTCTCTCTCTCTCTCTCTCTCTCTCTCTCTCTCTCTCTCTCTCTCTCTCTCTCTCTCTCTAAAATCTTGTTCAAATTTCCCGAAGATCTGAACTTTTTCTTCTCCCTCCAATCGTCAGTTTCGAAGCACAAGTGTTATCTTCGGATCGAATCAATACGCGACCATAAATCACACACAACGAACCACAGCCCAACCAACATCCCAACGCACTGTAAACCATAGATATATACGCCAAGATATCATCTTCACCGCTCTCTCTCCTCCGCCGATCAATAACTAGAGCATAGATATCGTAATAAGAGCTATTTATAGATGGGCGCTGTGAAGGCAAGATCTATGATATGGAATACAGAGGATAAAGGAGTTATCCATGTTAATTGATTGTGAAAGAGATCCTCCTATAGACTATAAGCTTACTACGAAACGATCGATAGATACACCATAGTTTATATTATACGCCCTCAGAAGACACAGAGACAGAGAGAAGGCACACTGGTCGATAACGGATACGACAGAGACAGAGACAGAGACAGAGAGAAGTTTTATTATTATGCTGCTATAGGGCCTATACGTAATGCGGAATATATCCTGTATATATAGGACAGCCTCTACAGCAGGGCCTGTTTTAACGTGCAGTGATACATAAATTGTGCAGTGATAAAATGAAAATGTGCAGTGGTAAAATGCAACTTTTCTGTGCTTTGTGCAGTGATACATTTTCCGGACGACTTATTTGCTTGTTTTTTGCGCGGATGTCCACAGATTTTCTGATTTCAGTGCGGTGATAAATTTTTCTTAAAACAAGTCCTGCTCTACAGATAGCGAGAGATAGAGGGGAACTGAAAGAGATAGATGGAAAGAAAGAGGGGAGATGAGAGAGAGAGAGAGAGAGAGAGAGAGAGAGAGAGAGAGAGAGAGAGAGAGAGGCTCTCTCTCTCCCTCCCTCTCCCTCCCTCTCTCTCCCTCTCTTTGTGTTTATTATGGTTGGTGATGTTGTTACCCAGTTCTCTTTCTATCGTTTGGAAGTCTTCGATGGAAGATCAAAAGGCAAAGATTCCAATTAGGCAACCAGGGAAAACAACGCTTTCAAACTGAGAGAGAGAGACAGACACAGGTAGACAGACAGAGACAGGTAGACAGACAGAGAAGGGGAGATAAGGATCCGTTATCTAAGGCATATCGCCGAGACAGTCTAATCAGATGGACTTAATTGAAGACTAAGGTTTTTGGTTCTGATGAGAAAAATCAGAGACGAAAATTCACGATTTACGCTGACAAGCAATGACAGAATCAGACACCGAGACAGACAAACAACAATACATTCAGACAGTCAACGATGCACACAGGCGACTGCCTTTCACAGGTAAGATCAGGTGATCAACTTACTTGTAGCGTAGACACCTGGACAGCAGAAGACGAAGATGATGCTGAAGATGAGGAGGAGACATACAAGAGTCAGTCGATGCATCGTTTAGAAAACGATTGCTTCTTCTTCTTCACTTGAGAAGATAAAAAAGTAATGAGGACGATTGATCGTTGGCCACTTCCGTTTCCAGATCTCTTCGCTTCCGGTTTGAGTTACTTCCGGTTTGAGTCTTCCGGTCGTCGCCATTTTGGTCGTTCGATTTAGAAACAGTCAACGGTTACGACAATCGATTCATCTCCTTCGCCAATCGATAGAAATCGACTTCCGGTGGGACCGATCGACTTCCGGTTTGAGTCTCTTCCGGTCTCAGTCCACCCAATCACCCAAAGAAGCTAATTCTTTACTGACTGAGGACTGCGCATGCGCCGCGCACGGAGTGGATCATCTCGACGCCGCTGCGTATACACTATACACGATCACAAGTGAAGATAAAGTCGAGATAAGGACGGAGCGAAGGAGGAGGACGAGGAGGAGGAGGAGGAGGAGGAGGAGGATGTGAAATAGATTTACGGGCTTTTTGCCTTCGCAGCCGAAGATCCTCTAGTGATAAAAAACGCCGCTTGGAGCGCTCCACGCAGAAACTCAGAGACGGAGCGCGCTTTCCTTCCGAACAGCAAATGAGTCAGCGGCGGCGACGGCGGCGGCGGCGGCGCCCGGCTATTCGTCCGTCCGTCGGTGAGTTCTTCAGCCGAGAGTCTTTTTCAGCTCAGCCGAGTTCAGCCGAGTCGCTGTTTCTGAATAGAATCGTCTTCATTGCAGCGTCGAATATCAACTGAAGCGAAAATTACAAGAAGAATTGAACACCGAAGTAAACTAAACGAGACAGACAGACAGACAGGCAGACAGACAGGCAGGCATGCAGGCAGATAGACAGACAGACAGAGAAAGAGGAATTACAGTAGTCCATCGTTTGGTATCATCGTAGAATCGTCAGATTCAAGGTCGATTGTAGGTCATGACCTTCGTCTGACCCCGTGATGACCTTGGCTGCGGAGTCAGGACACGAGGCGCCATATTTCACAGATGCAGATGATTGATGAAAGAAGCGCGCGCCATCATTAACCGAGACCAATCAAACGTGAAGGCGCTAATACTTCACCACCCTCCCCCTCCCCTCCCCTCCCCTCGTTACAACCAAGAATAAAGGGAGCGAAGACACATCAGTGGGAAAACGCATCAACCAATGGCCGATAGTTTTATAAAAAGCAGTGGGGGGGGGCTCGTGGACCCCATCCCCAAAATGTTCTACCTACACCGAGGAAAGATCGCGTCTTCAACCCGTAGATTTAGTTCCACCCAAAAAGCAATCGCAAATCAACCACCTCCACAACTTACCAAAGAACCTCTGTAATGCTATAGACTGGAACCGTTTGCCAGAAATCCAGGTGTGTACAGTCGCCCACAAATAAACACACACACACACACGTACAGTACATGTCCAGTGTACGATGCGCTCAGCCTACATTAGAACACTCCCCTGTGAAGAAGAACAATGGCGTGCGTCGAATGAGCGAAATGGCGACCATTTTCAGTCGAGACATCCGCCGTCCACTTACACCACCACGAGCGACGCACAAGAAGAAGAAGAAGAAGAAGAAGAGGAAGAAGAGGAAGAAGAGGAAGAAGACTGGTTCCATGAGAGAGAGAGAGAGAGAGAGAGAGAGAGAGAGAGCGCATGCGCAGTCGGTGTTTCCGCTTGACCTGGCAGAGGTCATTCGCAGAGCATCTGCGCCGATCCTTCCATCGACGACGAATGAAGGCGACCGAGGCACGAGAAGGAGGAGTAACCCCCCCCCCGGGCCCCCACCCACCCGGCTCAACCGCCCCTCCCTCCCTCCCTGCCTCCCTCCGCCAACGCCTCTGCCTCTGCTGCGGTTGGGAAGTCAGTCTGGGCGCATCGCTCTCTCTCTCTCTTCTACCGCTCTAATATACACCTGGCGTAAGACAAAAACCAAAAGGAGGAGGAGGAGGAGGAGGAGGAGGAGGAGGAGGAGGAGGAGGGATCGATGATTAGAATTAATGTTGAAGTGGATTCTTTTCGAGAGAAAAAGAGAATTTGGAAGACAGAGCAAAACTGTTATTCGTCTGCATGAATGAATGAATGATTGAATGAGGGGATAAGGAGGAGGAGGAGGAGGGAATCGATGATTGGAATTAATTTTGAAGCGGATACTTTTGAGAAAAAGAGAATTTGGAAGACAGAGCAAAACAGTTTTTTTTGTCTGCATGAATGAATGATTGAATGAATGATTGAATGAATTGAATGATCGAATGAATGAATGAATGAATGAATGAGCGAGTGAAATGGACGAACGAATGAAAATAGCAGCGCGAAATGTTTGGCAGAGAAGGAACTCCAGTAAAAATGTTGAGACTGTCGAAGCTAAAGAGGCACACAGACACAGAACCATCCAGCGAGACGGAGGCACAGTGACAGACAGACAGACAGACAGACAGACAGACAGACAGACAGACAGACAGACAGACAGACAGACAGACGGGCACACAAATGCCGTTGATAAAACAGGCGTCAGTGTCTTTGAGACGAAGGAAAATCAAAGCAGAGAGAAGCTGACTAACAGAGACGTTTTGCATATGGAACGCCTCACAATAGACACCCCTCCTCCCTCCCTCCCCCCGGGCGAGGGGAGGGGCAGGGAAATCGCACTAGAGGTAATTACAAGCCTTCGCCGTCACCTCCCCCACCCCAGGGGCAAAATCCAACGCTTTTCAAATATATCAAAACTGAAGCGTCCAGAATTTCCCACATCAGAAGACGCACTTCCCACGAAGCCACGCGCTCTTCCCACGCGAACTCCGACCCAGAGAGAGAGAGAGAGAGAGAGAGAGAGAGAGAGAGAGAGAGAGAGAGAGAGAGAGAGAGAGAGAGAGAACGCAATGACACGCTACGCGAAAAATTGGGGTGAAAAGGTCAGCGAAAAACCCCTTCGCAACACACTTTTTCCGCCACACTTTCGCCCCGAGGGCTTTGAAACCCGAATCTAATTGGAAAGGTAAACTAAACCCACTGGTTGTCCGCCTGATTGAAAATCCCCGGTTCACTGCTACGAAATATAATAGGAACAGCCAAGGAATGTCTCTCCCTCTTTTATTAGGAATTTATTTACGCCTTTGACAGTTTTCCATTGAAGCCGTTAAAAACACGGAAACTTTTATTAGCTCTGACGCCACCTGAGGGGCGAAATACAAACCAAATGGGACAATCCATCGGAGCATAATATCAAAATACAAGCAAACATTTAATTCAGAATGGAAACTAAAGTTTAACAAGCGTTGAATGATTTGACATTGTCAGGTACAATGCCTAGCTTAACTGAACCAAGAGATAGAGAAACATTATTATTATTGTTACTGCAAACTATCCGCCATTCGCTAGGTGGCGCAATCGTCTTTCATCATCTCGCTAGAGGTCAGAATATATATTTGCAGTGAACCATTAAACACCAACACAGAACTAAAGCTTTATGAAGTTCGGTTGTTTCTAAAAAGGCAGAACACTAATAAACAGTGGCCAGTGTTTATTCTAGCCACCTTGACACTGGGGGGATTTTTAAATGTTTGGGGGACAAGGTCTCAGTCTCTACACTTTTCCATCCCCCAGTCAACATATAAAAATTAGGGGGGATTTTAAAACTTGGTGGGGGGAATTCCCCCCCCCCCCAAGAAGGTCTAGAATAAACACTGAACAGTGGCGGTTCTTCGTGGGGGATGCATCCCCACACCGGACTTCCGTTCGTACTTTTTCTGCTTGTGAAACCTATTTTTGGGTAAAAGTATGGTGAAATTAGGGGAAAAATCTCTTCATTCGCCTTCTTTCGGCAAAATTTATTGATATTTCCCTTCAATTTTCATCCCCACCAACTTTCTATGAATTCATTCACCACCCCCACCAAGAAATCCTGGAACCGCCACTGCTAATAAACTCTCAGCGTCAGCCACTGCTGTCGGCATTTATACATTGTCAGTGGTGTGCCAATCATTCAGTAGGTGGCGCCAGTTGAATTACTTAAGCAACATTTACTTGAGATCGAATAAGTTTATTCAGAACATTCAACCATCGATACGAATAAGCATCCTAAAAGCCCAAACAGCAAAGGCAGAAACAAAAAATAACTGATTTACTGCATTTGTTGTCTCTGCAATGTCACCGATGAACATCTATTGAAATATTAACAAGTCTGTAATTTCTGATGTCAAGAAAAGAAAAATATTGCACAAGCAAAATCACCAACACATATTCAGCGCAAGAATACAGTTCGAACAGAAAGCAATGTCATTTAATTTGCGCGAAAATAATCACATTTGAAATGCACCAAAACGAAAATCACCAAATAAGACAAATCGCTGAATGTACAAAGTCAATCTGTAAACTTAAAAACAGTTTTAAACAAAATTTTCAAGAAATCCACACAAAAACACAGGTACACCAAGGAACAGATCTTGCATCAATATCAATCACACATCGTCCATCTCAGAATCAACCGCTAAAGTTTACATACTGCTTCAAACTAAAACCTGTCACGTGCATAGCAGACATTTCTATTGGAAATTTATATTTAATTAAATTATAGAAATTCATGCAATTTGATAGCAAACCTGCCTATTAAAAGCATCTAAACGTGCAATTTATAATAACATTTATTTAATCGAGCTGTGGAATTATTTTGTTAGAAGAGTGGAATGTCTGGAAACTCTGGAAGTTCAGATTGTCCAAGTCTTCCTCGATTGTTTCACTGGATTTGTTTGTTCTGTTCGAAGTTCCAGGATTTCACAGCATTTCCTCCATGTCTCAATATGCTGCGTGACTGTCAGAACACCTAAGACTTAATTCAAGATAATTTCATAATTTTGCGTTACATTGATACAGCATCCAATGCGATCATTCCAGAGAAAATTAAAGAAGCTTTGTATGTAGAAACTCCGGGGGCAGAAACCACCACACAAAATCTCCAACGTACATTAAACAGCATGAACACTCAGTCAGTTTCCTTGTGGTTGAAAAAGTGCGGCTCCAGAAAGAAAGATCGGTGCAAAAATCCCGGGGAGAGAAGGAAGGGCCGGTCGACCCGTCGTTACGCCCCCCGTCGACGGGCGTAGTATCCCAGGCAGGAGCAGAGGCCGAGTACGCCGATGATCAGTCCGATGATGAGGGCCGCTACATCGCCCCCGTCGAAGGCCTCGGTCCCAGGGACGATCGAGACGAAGGCGAAGACGACGAGGACAAACGAAGACCGAGAGACTTCGGCGTAATTACCAGTCGCCATTTCTTTTATTTTCGTCGAAAAAAATAGAAAACGGAAAGGGTTCAAAGGACGCGATCGAGAAAAGACAGCACATGACTTATGCACACTGGCGCCCCTGGCGAATGAAAAGGAATCAGTTCGTCACTCATTCGCTTGGAGCGCCAGTGGTCTTTAGGAAGCAAACAGGTGGTTGACGAAAGCATTAATTAGCGTAGCTCCTATTTGGGCTGATCGTGAAAAAGTTTCACGGGAGGGGGTGGGGGTGGGGATCTACAGACTTAGTACTATTAAATATTTAGACCACTCTATATTAAATTATGACTATTTCCCCCGATCTACTCTGGGGAGCCCACGACACCAAGCCACTAGTAAAATATGGGCGAAGTTAGCCCCTACAAGAAATGGCGTCCTCTCAGTGCTTTATCAAGATTGTTAGGGGAGATTCCCCTTCCCAACCTCAAAATCCTTCCCCCAAAAAAACAACCCAGCACTTTCACAAATGTTTGCATTGGGACTCTTCCCTTCCAGCCACGTCAATTCCCCCCCCCCCCAAAGGCCTGGAGTCTGAATAGAACACTGCGTCCCCTTATTTTGGAAATCAAGCTACGCCACTGGTCGCTTTTCTTGCATTCTTTTTAAAACGATAAACGAAAGAATTGGAAAGAAGAAGAAGAACTGAAAAGCTTCTGTAGTCGTTTATTATAGCGCGTGAAAGCGTAAAAATCAGTCTACGAAACCAAAAATTATTTATGGTCTATTTGGGCAGAAATCAGTTAATGCTTACTTTACGATTACATACAATGTAAATTGCAGAAGTAATCTTTCACACGACGTAATAGATCTACTATAATCAAAACTCTAAACAAATAGTCATATACATTATATATATATTATATTATATATATATATATATATATATATATATATATATATATATATATATATATATAGTCTAATGGCAAATTACATTAATACAAGTCTTGCACTTGTATCTAAGGCGAGGTTAGCATTTGATAAGATCATGGAACATATGCAATACAAAAGATTTACCCAGGAACTAAGCAAGACTTTGAACATTTGATAATATTCGATATGGTTGCTATCTCAGCACATAGCAGAGGAACAGTAGCATGAGCTAGTAGCTATATAGTAGCAAAATGCATCACTGCTAGTTATTGCTATACTTCATAAATGGTCAGATCATCAGATGTAACTGTCATATTTACAAAGATGGAAACTAAATCGTAAAAATTAAAGCAATTGAATGAAATCATCGAGACTTTTTTGCACATTGCTCGGATTCTGTTCAAATATTTAAAATTTGTAAATAAAAAAACACGTTCAAAGTATATTTTCCCGTGTTCTTTGTCTCTATGCGCGTCTAAACGAAAGAACAAGAACAAGAACAGCGCAGCTATATGATCCTTACTTAGGCCTACTTTAAATCGTTTGCATTAGGCTTCATTTATTTGAAATTTTCTTTCACCGGGGTAGGGGCAGTTCTCAACAAGGGGCCAGGTGGGTTGTCACCCCCACATAGATTGCTTGAATGGGGGAGGGGAGGATCAAGGACTGGAAAGGTACTCCAACAGCGCCGGAGCAAATCGTCTAACAGTCTTCAACAGGAGATCAGGGTACCAGTGCATAGCTTTCCGACCGTCGTCTACGTCACGAGTTCCCATCATTCTTCTGACGTCATACAGAAACCTCAGTGGCGTCATGGACAGATGAGCGACGTCATGACGACGGATGACTGCGTAGCATGACGCCACGACGCCGTCGACGACTATCGTCCCGCTGCGCGTCAACGGAGCGTAGACGCCGACGTCACGTATGACGTCGACGTGACGCACTTCCGCCGGACGAACGGAGGTGTCGTTGTCACTGGCAACGAAGATGTACATCCCTCTTGTGACGTCACTCCCCTGAACGGCCGTCGCTCGGTCGAGAGACGCTGATGACGTAGGCGATGAGAATAAAAGATGACTGGGAGTGACGTCGACGATGACGTCATTGGCGGTCTCCAAGCGGTAGAAGATGGTGGACGCGTTGTCGCTACGATGCATGAACGCTATGACGTCATCGTAGCGAAGGGTTCCGGTGGCGCCGTCTGTCGTCAGAACTCGATCGCCGACCTTGACCTTTCTCAGTGGAATGGGTCGAGCGAGGCCCTCGACCTTCACACGACCTTGTCCAGAGAAACAACCTTCGAATTTCGTCGCAATCGAAGAATCTAGACACAAAACACAGGACGACGAATGCAAATGGACACATTGGCGCAAACTCTGATGAAAAATTGGGGGCCTAACCCATGTGCCTACCCCTTTCCCTATGGTAGCCTCTCAAAAAGTAGGGGGCTCGAACCTAAAGGCCGCCTAATAGAAGTTTACGCCCATGCATATAGAGTATAGACTACGAGACTAAGAAACCGAATTAGCGCATTCTATGACACATGTTCACATTGCCTCTTGTAACAATAACGGCGCTATAGAAGTTCTCTAAATTCTAAATTCATTGCGTCTATTTGTTGCACTCCTAGTGACCGAAACGCACTTTCTTGCTTGTCCAGGCTTTTGTCAGTTGAAAGAGTTTTTGTGAGGCTGATCCGATCATGCAGCGTGTCGTTAGCGCGTGCTTCTTGGCAGCGTACCTGATCGTACCCTTGCGTACCTGACTTTACGGAGCAGTGTACGTGACCACGTGATTCGTAGAAGACCCAATCGAATCCCGCCTCCACTGCCATCCTGGCCAGCAGTCCGTACTTCGATCGATCTTTGTCACTCGTACTGATGTCGATCGCCCTTCCCTCGTAGTGAAGGGACCCGTGGAGGTTGTGACCTTGGAGTCCACCCCCGGCCCACCCTTCGATCACCCTCACCTTCACACCCGGCCACCTGTTCATCACGACGACGGACAATTTCAGCAGACGATCTCTACAACGCTGTAGACAGACAGAGAGAGAAACAGCAGCGGTAACACCCCGTGCATTCTCTAACATTAGCATATCGTATCTGGTGCATTAACCCCTTAACTGGGGATACCAGATATATCCATCCATTTTACATTGAGTTACAGTTAAATACACGGTTAAGGGGTTAATCAAGGTCAACAGAATTACTATTGTCAGAATTCTAACCACAAATTACTTTAGTCCTAAATCGTCCTATACATTCCTATCAACTCTATTATAGTATTTGAAGGTACTGTGCACCTGCGACTCGCTGTCACTCACCGTAGTCATGTACCTGTCGTCGCCGTTTCCCTCTTCGTCCTTGAAGATGACGTCATCGCCGGTGACCTTGACGAGAGCCTTGAACCTGTCGTCTGCCCTGTCTATCCTCCCCTCCGCCGATCCGCTGGCCCCGAGCATTTCCTCGGCGGTGTTCGGAATGTGCTGTTTGAAGACGAGGGGCGTCACGTGACGCGGTCGCTGGCGCTGAGCCCCGTAGCCCCGCCCCGGGCCACAGGAGCAGGAGAGCTGGACGAAGGTCAAGAGGACGACCAGAGACCTTCGAGACACCGTCAAGGTCAATGCGCCGATAACTCCTCCGATAAGAGACATTTCAAAAGATCTGAAATAGTCAAGATAACACAAGAAGACTTTCTGTCGATTATTTTGCTAAACGAATATTCTGTCTTTTCTCCTCCTCCTCTTCCTCCTCCTCCTCTTCCTCCTCCTCCTCCTCCTCCTACTACTACTACTACTACTACTACTACTACTACTACTACTACTACTACTACTACTACTACTACTACTACTCTTCGAGCTCTACTGTACTTTCAAATTTCGCGTTTTAAAACTTAATATCTCGAATTGACATCTTTCTTGGATGCAATCAGTTACCTGTTGCTTCACATGCGCAGCAGCAGCAGCAGCAGCAGCAGTTGTCAAGGTGAACGGATCAGGGAAGCGAACGGACAGCAGCGATGCTTGCCTTCTTCTTCTTCTTCTTCGGCGTCTGTATCGTCGCAGGCGGTTGGGATGGTCACGTCGTCAGAATCCACTTCTGCGTTTGTGAGAAGACGCCACAACCACAACGACCCCCCTATATAAAGAACCTCAGACGCCACGGGAAATCGATCCAAAGACTCCACCGCCGCTGCTCTGTCTGAACCGCTTAGATGTACGGTCGCTTGAAGAAGGAGAGAGGGAGGGAGGGAGAGGGATGGGGAGGGGGGAGACGACCCTCTCCCCCTTCCCCACTCCGCATCGGATGAGGAATTCCGAGAAAACTCATCCGATTCTGAGATCGATTCTTGAACTGATTTGTTGATCACAGTTGAAGAGGACGACTGAGACGAAATCTATCTCTCAACGAAAAAAGAGAAGAAGCCGATGGGGGGAGGGAGAGAGAGAGAGGGAGAAGGGTGGGGACGGGGATGGGGAGAAGGGGCGGAGGGTACAGCAGCGCGAAAATTATCGCTAATTCAGCTGAGGATCTTCTGCCGTTTAAAATACGGAATTAACGACAAAAGAAAAGAAAAGACAACCATCGAGAGACAACTGTCTCGATTGTCTCGAAGACCGGATCTTCTCTCTGTGTCCTCCTATTCCTCCTCCTCCTCCTCCTCCTCCTTCTCCTCCTCCTCTTCCTCTTCTTCTGCTTCGTGTGTCGCAGATGGTCACGTGACGCGACGGTTCGTCTCACAGTCGCTGTCTTTGTGTCTTTGGGGAAGTTGGGTCACAGACGAAGTCACGTGACAGATCGCGTTCTGGAAAACGAAGAGGACAAGTTCTTTGTCGCCGACGACGTCTTCTGTGGCCAGTGATAGGCTTTGAAAAGTATTATGCAGCTATTAACCATAACATGACACTTACAGTGGGAGAGAGACAGAGACAGAGGCAGAGACATAGATACAGATACAGAGACAGAGACAGAGATACATAGCGAGTGAGACAGAGACAGAGACAGACACAGAGACAGAGAGACAGAGACAGAGACAGAGAGACACAGAGAGAGAGAGAGAGAGAGAGAGAGAGAGAGAGAGAGAGAGAGAGAGAGAGAGAGAGAGGTGGACGCAGAATACTGTTGACTGATTTATTTAAATCCGGATTCGAAAGCGATTTCCATTTGCATGCATTCATTTTCCATCCAGACGCTTTTCCCTCTGACTCAACAAAACTTCTCCCCTAAATCCCAAATGAGGGCCGCGGGGAAAATCAGCGCTTCGTTCGCTTTTCTGTCTGGAAAACTTTCTCAATATTGATGGACGATTCTAATTAAGAGGAATTTTGTGGGAGGGTTGTCTCCGTCTCTTCCAGGTGGAGTGGGGGTGGGGTGGGGAGGGAGTGGGGATGGAATTATTTGGCGACCCTGGTTCCAGTCGATTAATGGCTTTTCGCAAACGACGATCGAAAGACAAATCAGTTATTTCTAAGAAACAGACGAAATCACCGGAGGAAGAGGAGGAGGAAGAGGAGAAGGAGGAGGAGGAAGAGGAGAAAGAGGAAGAGGAGCGACATTTTGCTTAAATTATCCGCCAATTGCTTTTTGGCATTCTGAAGAAGAGCTTAGGGACGAACTTCGTTTCTTTTCTGTTTGTGAAATACAGATTTTCTATATTTCATTGGAATGGCCACGGGGGTCTTGGGGCCCCCCTATTGATACTGGGACCGGTCGTGAGATTCGCGCAAAACCGATGAGTAGATTGGAGTGGGGTGGGGGTGAGGGAGGGGATTGAGATATGAGATTGAGGAGAATGCGATTAAGTTGAAACAGCAGGACGCCGCTTTTCTTCACTCGTCAGAACTTTTTTAATTTAGAAAATGACGACGCGTCCCCTATTGAGAAATCCTGGCTACGCCACTGACATGTTATCCATACTAACCGACAATAACTGCAGACGTGCATTAGAATATATTGAGAAAGTAAGTAAGTAAGCAGTAGCATTTGAACGACGGTTGTAAATTCGATCTAGTCGCTAGGTGGCTGGAGCTACGAATACAGTCAGACAAGGGCCATTGCATCCTCTCTACAAAGCTCTATTTCCAGACGGCGAAGGAGGATTCGCTGTCTCTAACGCCGGTTCAAATGTCCCGTCTCAACAGAGACCCTACTATCAGACAGATTAAGGTAGTCGTAGTAGTTGTAGTGGTGGTGGTATTATTATTATTATTATTATTATTATTAATGCTATTATTATTATTATTAATGTTATTATTATTATTACTACTATTATTATTATTATTACTACTACTACTATTACTACTACTACTACTACTACTACAACTACTACTACTACTACTACTAGTAGTAGTAATAATAGTAGTAGTAGTAGTAGTAGTAGTATAAGTAGTAGTAGTAGTAGTAGTAGTAGTAGTAGTAGTAGTAGTAGTAGTAGTAGTAGTAGTAGTAGTAGTAGTAGTCTAGCAGAGACTATTCTATTGACTACCTAGTCATTCTCCTGCCTATCTAGTGTTGCTATTTTTTATGACAGTCGGTGTCCTATTCAATGATTAATAGCAGATCGTGACTAGTGCTCTGCTATTAATAGTCATCATAGAGGAAGCGTGGATTCGCTCGAATTCCCATTGGTTGCTCAGTCTAAAGTGAGATTTCCAAGGAATTTTAGTCCTATGGTTAACAAAATAAGGAAACATAAAAGCGAAATAACGGTGTATCACATAAAGCCCTTTAGGTCACCATTTTGAAATAAGAAATTTCAACTTCCTAGTTGACAAGTCAAACAGAGAACAGACAAAGCAGAAAACACATAAGACCATATACACATTATACAGTCACCGCTGTGAGATTATCTGATGCGGAAACCCTTCATGATTCTTACACCTATAAGTCAGTAAATCGTCATGCATTCAGTAAGAGGATCTTCATCGTTAGGTGCTGTGCATTTCTAGGCTAGCGACCAGAGACTTCCACTTTGTTCGATCTTGACATCCTCTTATTAACCCCTTAACTGGGGACCCCAGATATATCCGCCCATTTTACATTGAGTTACAGTTAAATACACGGTTAAGGGGTTAATTCCAAATTAAATATTTACAACATAATTCGTTTTTGACATAAGATTTCTGCAAAATGTATTTTCTGAATCAGAATTTTAACGGTCTCAAATAAATTAGTTAAATAAAATTGGAAAGAACATTGGTTATGTCTAGATTTTTAAAGACAATATGCGATGTAGGCGATACTCGATTTTCAATAAAAGACAATGGGGGTTGGGCTATCCCCACCCTAACATGTCTGACCTCCAGTGAGGGTCACACATCTATAAATTCAAATTTTCTACCTCAACTGAGGAGGGGTTGGACTGAACCAGCTGACGGAGGGTAAGTCAAACCCTCCCAAAAATGGAACACTGATGACAACGATGTAATTATAACAAAGAGAAAATATCACGTTTCGTCGCAGAGTAATTCAGCGTCCCGTGAGCGTTTCGATTGAGAAACACTTCGTATTCACACTCTGGTCCTGTTGACCACTGCGTACTCAGCTGTTTCTGCAGCAGGTGGTGTCTGCGAAGAATTATTAGAATTGACGATGCTGTTGTTGTCTCCAGAGTCGAAATGATTTGGAGACGAACTGTTGGGTAATAATATATCAAGTCTCGCGTATTCTATCGGAGTCTTAGACGCCATTGCTCCACTGTCCTCAGACGCTGAATCATTCGAAGCGGTAGTTCCCATGGCAACCACGCCATAAGGAGATTCCGATGACGATGATTTAGTGACGTCAGGAGAAGAACCAGAACGAGGCTCTTTAGAATTCGTTCTTCTTCGAAAACCAAATAACAAAGTATAGAACACCGCTGATAAAACGTAAGCATAATTAATAGAAGATGGAATCCAATATTTGATGCATGAGAGACAAAGACACTAAAACACTGGGTCACCATTAGGACTGAGTTACCTGTAAGTAAGTGTTGATCCGTCTTACCTCTTCCGATGTCTTCTGACAAGAAACACAATCAGTGCAATTAGTGCGATTAACACAGGAACTCCTACTCCCACTCCAATTCCAACACCCAGTGCCATGACATTGCTACTACCTCCTACAAGAAAAGAATACAAAAAAATAAAGTAAACAAGGAACTTCAAATCAATTCATTCGTTTTAATCTGCAAATTTAGAGGATATCAATACCCGACGACTTTTAGTAATTGTCAACTAATAGACCAAATGAATATTTAGAATTGCATTCACTTTTATGCTTTATTCAGTCCTTAACTATCGTAAATATGAATAGAATATCTGTTGCTACCTTTTTCGGTTTGTGTGTTTGCCTGTGGAGTTTCTCCTTTGTCATCCGGAGAAACTCTGTCTGGCGATGGATTAGTTGTGGCTAGCCCAGTTGTTCTGCCCGATGACAATGATGCCAGTGGTGGTGAAAGAGAGGAAGCCGAAGGCAATGATGATGCTACTGTAGAATAACAATTAAGTCTTGATCCATCACTGCCCAAATCTATTCATATTACATCAATAACAAAACGAGCCGACTGAAACTGCCTTCACTTTTATACCGTTGACAAGATTTATTATTCAATGGGGAATTGAACCGAGGCATTAGGTTTATCCAGACTAATCTTGACTCTAGTTTGATAAGCCAAAAACACTAGAACGTACACAAGAACAGATTCGAAGCGGATAGCATAGGATTCACAACCTAATCGGCATATATATATATATATATATATATATATATATATATATATATATATATATATATATATATATATTGTATGAAATTGAGAAATAGCAATAGAAAGAATTAATAATTAATAATAAAGTAACCTGAGGTCCTATAAAATAATAGATAGGTAGTAATTGGCCAAATAGTGTAGAGAAGCTAAGAAGCAAGTATTCGGTAGATGGCGCTAAACGTTAAGGAAAGGGAGCAATATTAAGATAGTGAATTTAGCACACCTTTACCCCTTTAGCCAGTCAGAAACTCTTTAAATAACGGTCCCAGCAACAGATCAGGGCCGATAACTGAGGGCAGCGTGTGTGTGAAGGAAAGGACCTGTGGTAGAACAGTACATGGTACACGGTACACGAGAAGTGGTGCACGGGTACACGAGAGATAGGAAGGTACACGGTACACGAAAAGAGATAGATAGATAGTCAGACCTATAAAGAGAGTAAAACCTATGCTAAAAAGCGAGGTCGAACGACCACGTGACCTATTGAGATTAATCACCCTATGTAGGCAGCCGGGCCTATAGCCATTCTGGGGAAAGATAGTGTTGAGTCATAGAGGCCCGGTTCGCCACAATATACATGTACATATAAAGCTCTTAAAAGGCATGTCATAAAATGGCCTTGAATAAGTTTATCAGTATGTAATCATCACATTCGTTGCGCGTTTTGATTTTAGAACGAAATTTGAAGATATTCTAATCATGCGACTGCAATTACATTGACACATGAAAGGCAATTTCTCAGCGCAGTTCCAATCTCTCCAGCCAACGTATTCAGTTGAACTTGGATTGTCGGTGCTGATGCACTGCGGATTATCCCAATCTGGTTGACCATCGTTCCACTGCGTGAAAGTCACGTCTGTTGTCTCCATAGACACTGAATGTCAACATTATTTTGTAAATAATATTAATACCCTTTACACCTGTACGTACACACATTAGCACACACATACAGTATAAGTATTAATTTGCCTACTAGAAGGTCTTCACATACTGCTTTCATTAGTGGCTGATGTTGTACTCAAATGCTAGAATATGAGTAGAACTTCAACGGCTTTAATTAGTAACGAATGTCATCCATTAAATTCCACTTAACAAGATATAACTTGACCGAAACCAAACACTTTGTATGTTCCAGTAAATGTAGATATGACGATAGCATCGTTTAAAATGTTAATTTTACTAAGAGAAAGAACTTGAGTCTAAATAGAAAGACTTACTAGCGTTTTGCCATGTCCATCTGCTGCTTCTTAATCCAATCCACCATGAGCCACTCTGTGGGATGATTTCACTGAGAAGAGAGACGTTAGAAAACGTCGCTAAATCACCGTCTTTTGAGAGACATCGATTTCTTGCACTGAACCAACTCAACGTCTCATTGTATCTCACGTAGCAACTGCCGTCTCTGACAAACGCCACTTGATTGGCTTGATTGGAGCAATCAATTTTACCTAAGGATTTATTCAACATTACTAAATATAGAATGATATAATTAAGCGTAAAATAGTAAACTGTATAGTCATCCAGCTCACTTGGGACCGATGTGGTCATGGCCTAAGCTGGTAAAGTCTGCGAGACACAATTTAGAATAGGTCTTAGAACTTTTTAAATGTAAACTTGATGTAAATAGTTAGCATACTGGCATTGACAGGTATGAATGAAACACAAAACTTTCCTTCGACTGGATCTGATCGCCTCCTTCGATCTATAATGCACAACCTCATTCACCAAACTCCGCACTTTATCTCTAACAAATCTCGTCGAATTCTCCACAACCATTCAATCGGAGGCAGTTCATTTAGGCCTAAACTAAACGAAGAGCAATCTAATTGCATCAGTTGCACATTAGTTTCCAATGTGATGTTAACATTTTAAAATTTAAACAATGGGATTTGGAGGTCTTTCAATGAAGAAGCTGTCTAACGCTGGTCCCTGGAATCGATCTGCAAATGAAATTTACCAGTAGTTTCATAGCGACAAATGTAGAGGCGCTCATATGTCGGAATTGATGAAATAAGGCGAAAAGCGGAATTGGACTCTTTCGAAGCGAAGGCGTAACTTCTTCTGTACGAATTGTTATCCTGAATCGCTGAAGAGAAATAGAGAGCGCAGTCGTTAGGCCTAATGTTCTAAAACTGTGCTTCTGTATAGGCTTTGCATAATGGCAAAATCTTAGTAAATCGTCTGCATAGGTCGCTTGTGAAGTTAGAGTAAATTCTTCTGGTCTTCTGTTAAAACAAACTGTGTACCTGGGACAGAATAAGAATTTCCGTTCAACCATCTCCATTGGTCAGAGCCTCCACCAGATGAATTAGCGCCGATCCACGCGTATATTGAGGCACTAGGAGTCAAGTAAAAATATGACAAGGATTTTGCAAAACAAGACTGTTTGTCTGGAGTATCGATGATTGGCAGAGTTGAACTGAGCTGTTTGCATCGTTCTTGTGCTTCGCTCCAAGACTTTCCGCTGGTATCTGGTGTTCGAATGTAGACGATGCCAGGACAAAGAGTATAGTTGAAAATCGTCAATTGGGAATTTACACAAACTGTCCACAGACCTTAATTTAAAAATATCAGAGAGAATTTGGTCAATCAATTCCGCTGAACCTCTCTATTGACTTTCTTATATAATCGATGTCTAGATGTCGAAATGTCTACAAAGTCCTTACAACGTCAATAATAATAATAATAATAATAATAATAATAATAATAATAATAATAATAATAATAATAATAGTGATAATACTAACACTAATACTAATAATAATAATAATAATAATAATAATAATAATAATAATAATAATAATAATAATAATAATAATAATAATAATAATAATAATAATAATAATAATAATAATAATAATAATAATAATAACGATAATAATAATAATAATAACGATAATAATAATTTGGGAAATAAAAGCCCAGTGGGTCTATTTTATGCCTTATCATCATCTTATTCCCTTGTTAATTAAGAACTTCAGTATATCTGAATATCTTGGATAAAATCAATTCAAACGCAGCTGAAAGTTACTTCCTATTACATTCTTACTTATTCAATTTTTCTGGCGATAGCATAAAATGAACCGCTGTATAGAAATCTGTTCATGTGAAAGATTTCTGTCTCTAATTGATTAAGCAATACTGACCAATCGCAAACAGAGTTAATCGAACTAGCATCTCCATAGCGACTGCTGAACTCGTTCAAAAGTACTAATGGTAGTCGAGAGAACTGATAGAAATTCAGACCGTTCTATTAGAAGCTCACTCAGTTAGGCCTACGAAGACACAAACGGTCACAGATCCATGGTTTTGCTGTTAGGCCTCAGCGCCCCAGACAGCCTAAATACCCCTTCTGTCTGCCCTCCTCGTAAAGCCCAGGTTAAAAACCATTCTACCGTCGGCTGCCAGCCATAACACAGGTCTTGCTTTGATGCCATTGCTATCAGCGTTAGGCAGGCCTCGTATTTTGCCTATTTGCTATCTATGTTTGTATAATAAAAAATTATGTGATCTAAGGTGGTTTAGGAGGCTAAGTAAGCCGGCGTGAAAACCACTGTAGTAACTCTCCACATTCAAAGGATTTCAAAGAGCCAGTCATGATGAATCAAAGCTCGTACTCCCTCAATCAGAGCCATGTTGTTGTTAGACATTTTTCAAGTAGAAGAGTCGCCTTAGTATTCGCCTTGGGAAACAGGGAAACAAGGTCTTTGAACTCCAATGACATAATATGCAAACGGATTTATACCGTCATCCATTGTGATCCCACTTTGAAGAGCAATTCAAAGCAGTCGCATTTATTTCCTTAAGTGGCTGTGCAGGGTTTAATCTAGGCCGTTTCCGGGGAAAATTGCCCTTTTCCCCCCTTTTCCCCGGTTATTTCAAATATCCCCCAGAATTTTGGCATACTACATCAACTAACAGCAGCCCCCTAGCTGACTCGGCTTTGTCAGTTTCCCCCGGAGTCCTGAGCCTAAATTAAACACTGTGCTTGTGTATATAACAACCAAAGGCTTATGATTCTCTAATAGCACCGAAGTTAGACACCGAAGAATGTTTTTTTTCTATCAACGACACATTTGTTTTGATGAGATCCTTTTAAACGTAATAGTTCCAAGATTTATTTTAGCAATTGAACATCTTATTAATAAGATCAATCGCAGTGAGAGGGCTGAATGTTTGGATTCTGTGGTGATGATTGGAGACCCTATCTAACGCCAAACGCCTTAACTAATCTGAAATTCAATACGAGGATCTTAAGAATCCAAGATTTTGAACACTTGAATTTAGATCTTCGGTATCTTCCTCTTTTAATAAACATGAAATGATAAAATGAAAAGAACCTTATTATGCAACATTAAACAAAACTATTTGAGTTTTACATTCTTTAGGAAGTTTAGGGCATATTAGTACATTTGATCCACGGTTCCTGTTAATTACAGAGTCCGAAATAATACCATTTTAAAAATCCTAAGTAGTTTCATCGCTGATCTCTTGCGATTTCTCTGCCGAACAAATCGACGCTCAGTCGAAAGGAAACGCAAAGACCGTGTTTCTTTTCTTCTTCTTCTTCTTCTACTTCTTCTTCTTCTTCTTCTTCTTCTTCTTCTTCTTCTTCTTCTTCTTCTTCTTCTTCTTCTTCTTCATCATCATCTTCTTCTTCTTCTTCTTCTTCTTCTTCTTCTCATCCTGTATTTGTCTCTGTGTTGTTGAGAGTGGCATAAGCGTTTTCTTGAGGATTCGCGGGTAACCTATTCAGTTGTGCGTACCCAGAGTTCTCATCGACCGCTACACCAACTGGACTAGACGTAGCTCTGAAAAACAATCATAAATAAGAAATCATGAACACATGCGATTATTGTAGAGAGGTGACTTCGCAAAATTATTTGAGCGATTATTTGATGGAATGTTCGAAAAATCTCACTGTCTGGTTAACATTTCTCTGATAATTATCTTAATAATAATAATATAAAAATGTGATTTAAAGTGATTTAGGAGGCTATGTAAGCCTATGTAAATACCACTGTATTGCTTTTGTTGACGATCAATAGAAACCATTTAAAATTTCAGCTGGTACTTCACCATCTTTATCATAACCGTATCGAACTCCAACTTTACTGTATTTTCCGGCGGACTTTATAGCAGAAGACTATCAAATGTACGAATGCAATAAGGCACTCATGCCTGTATTCACACCACCGATGCCATGAATCATCCATTTTCCATAATTTACAGTCAACAGCTAATTGGACACCTGCGAGCAAGGTGCCCAAAAATGATGATGATGATGATAACCATAGCGATGGCGACGAAAACAACTAACGGAGTAAAACTCAAATTCTTATTTAGAAATGCTAGAAACAAGCAATTTCCTCTAACAGATCCTATAATTCAAAGTCAAATTGAAGATGTGACTAAATAAGTGACATAACCAGGACTTCCTAACGGGGAGCACTTCGACATGTACGACCTAAAGGTCTTGACGGGCAAAAAGGTCGAACTCTCAAACCTGGTGCATTCTCCTCGATCTAATACAACTCTCTATCCCCCTCCAAATACTCATCGGGTTTGAATGAAGCTCACGACCGATCCCGATCCGAATAGGGGGACCGGGACCCCCGTACTCCCGTGGCTACGCCAATGAACTAAAGACATCTAGCAACACTATAATAAGAATAGTGCATTTGATATCACACTATTACAAATGCAGTACACGGCAAACGTTTGTGTTTGGACGATGAAAGTTGACCTCCAAAACACATTCTACTGAGTGCTGCAGTGTCCTCTCACATTACCTCTTCCGATGTCTTCTGGCAAGAAACACAATCAGTGCAATGAGTGCGATTAACAAAGGAACTCCTACTCCCACTCCAATTCCAACACCCAGTGCTATGACATTGCTACTGCCTATACAAGAAAAGAATACAAAAAAATAAAGTAAAAAAGGAACTTCAAACCAATTCATTCATTTTAATCTGCAAATTTAGAGGATATCAATACCCGACGACTTTTAGCAATCGTCACTTAATAGACCAAACCAATATTTATAATTAAATTCACTCTCATTCAGTCCTTAACTATCGTAAATATGAATAGAATATCTATTGTTACTTTTTTCGGTTTGTTTGTTTGCCTGTGGAGCTGTTCCTTTGTCATCCGTAGAAACTCTGTCCGGCGATGGATTAGTTGTGGTCAACGCAGTTGTTCTGCCCGATGACAATGACGTCAGTGGTGGTGAAGGAGAGGAAGCCGAAGGCAATGATGATGCAACTGTAGAATAACAATTAAATTTTGATCCATCATTGCCCAAATCTAATTATATCACATCAATAACAAAAAGAGCCGACTGAAACTGTCGACACTTTTATACCGTTGACAAAATTTATTATTCAATGGAGAATTGAACAGAGGCATTAGGTTTATCCAGACTAATCTTGACTCTAGTTTGTCCAAATAAAAACATTTAAACTTACACACAAGAATTGATTAGAAATGCATAGCACAGGATTTACAGCCAACTCGGCAAATATATAATGTAAGCTCTTGAAAAGCATGTCATAATATGGCTTTTAATAAGTTTATCAGTATGTAATCATCACATTCGTTGCGCGTTTTGATTTTAGAACGAAATTTGAAGATATTCTAATCATGCGACTGCAATTACATTGACACATGAAACGCAATGGATCAGCGCAGTTCCAATCTCTCCAGCCAACGTATTCAGTTGAACCTGGATTGTCGGTGCTGATGCATTGCGGATCATCCCCATCTGGTTGACCATCGTTCCACTGCGTGAAAGTCACGCCTGTTGTCTCCATAGACACTGAATGTCAACATTATTTTGTAAATAATATTAATACTCTTTACACCTGTACGTACACACATTAGCACACACATACAGTATAAGTATTAATTTGCCTACTAGAAGGTCTTCACATACTGCTTTCATTAGTGGCTGATGTTGTACTCAAATGCTAGAATATGAGTAGAACTTCAACGGCTTTAATTAGTAACGAATGTCATCCATTAAATTCCACTTAACAAGATATAACTTGACCGAAACCAAACACTTTGTATGTTCCAGTAAATGTAGATATGACGATAGCATCGTTTAAAATGTTAATTTTACTAAGAGAAAGAACTTGAGTCTAAATAGAAAGACTTACTAGCGTTTTGCCATGTCCATCTGCTGCTTCTTAATCCAATCCACCATGAGCCACTCTGTGGGATGATTTCACTGAGAAGAGAGACGTTAGAAAACGTCGCTAAATCACCGTCTTTTGAGAGACATCGATTTCTTGCGCTGAACCAACTCAACGTCTCATTGTATCTCACGAAACAACTGCCGTCTCTGACAAACGCCACTTGATTGGTTTGATTCGAGCAATTACTGTTACCTAAGGATTTATTCAACATTACTAAATATAGAATGATATAATTAAGCGTAAAATAGTAAACTGTATAGTCATCCAGCTCACTTAGGACGGATGTGGTCATGGCCTAAGATGGCAAAGTTTACGAGACACAATTTAGAATATGGTTTAGAACTTTTTAATGTAAACTTGATATAAATAGTTAGCATACTGGCATTGACAGAAATCAATGAAACACAAAACTTTCCTTCGACTGGAACTGATCGCCTCCTTCGATCTATAATGCACAACCTCATTCACCAAACTCCGCACTTTATCTCTAACAAATCTCGTCGAATTCTCCACAACCATTCAATCGGAGGCAGTTCATTTAGGCCTAAACTAAACGAAGAGCAATCTAATTGCATCAGTTGCACATTAGTTTCCAATGTGATGTTAACATTTTAAAATTTAAACAATGGGATTTGGAGGTCTTTCAATGAAGAAGCTGTCTAACGCTGGTCCCTGGAATCGATCTGCAAATGAAATTTACCAGTAGTTTCATAGCGACAAATGTAGAGGCGCTCATATGTCGGAATTGATGAAATAAGGCGAACAGCGGAATCGGACTCTTTCGAAGCGAAGGCGTAACTTCTTCTGTACGAATTGTTATCCTGAATCGCTGAAGAGAAATAAAGAGCGCAGTCGTTAGGCCTAATGTTCTAAAACTGTGCTTCTGTATAGGCTTTGCATAATGGCAAAATCTTAGTAAATCGTCTGCATAGGTCGCTTGTGCAATGTGCAGTTAGAGTAAATTCTTCTGGTCTTATGTTAAAACAAACTGTGTACCTGGGACAGAATAAGAGTTTCCGTTCAACCATCTCCATTGGTCAGAGCCTCCGCCGGATGAATTAGCTCCGATCCACACGTATATATTGCCAGCAGCAGTCAAGTGAAAAAAATACGCTAAGGATTTTGCAAAACAAGACTGTTTGTCTGGAGTATCGACGATTGGCAGAGTTGAATTGAGCAGTTTGCATCGTTCTTGTGCTTCGCTCCAAGACTTTCCGCTGGTATCCGGTGTTTGAATGTAGACGATGCCAGGACAAAGAGTATTGTTGTAAGTCATCGTTTGTGAATTTACACAAACTGTCCACAGACCTTAGTTTCAAAATATCAAACAGAATTTGGTCAATCAATCACGCTGAACCTCTATTCACGCTCTACTATTATCGATGTCTAGATATGTCGAAATGTCTACAAAGTCCTTACAACGTCAACCATAATGATGATGATGATGATGATAATAATAATAATAATAATAATAATAATAATAATAATAATAATAATAATAATAATAATAATCTATAATATTAAGATCCTTATCTGTATGTCTGTTACCTTCAAGCGTTCTGATTGGTTGACTATTGGTAGACGGTTTAGACCGTTTAGTCCTTACGTCGCGATGCGTTCGTGGGCGAGCGTTGACTATTGGTAGACGGTTTAGACCGTTTAGTCCTTACGTCGCGATGCGTTGGTGGACGATGTTCGAAGACGACGTTGCTATTGGTAACAATTGTTCGTAGAACCGGTTTAGTCGAGTCATTGCAGCGTCAGAGGGCTGGGCGTGCGACGACGTTGCTATTGGTAACAATTGTTCGCAGCCTCAGGTAGTTGTGCAATTTTAACGTACATTTTAACGTACACAAAAAATACGTGTACAGCGTCACACATGGCCACAGTTGCGTGATTTTAACGTACATAGGCCTAATTATTACGTGGCGCAGAGTTTGGCTAGGTGGCGATCATTGAAATGTTGTTCAGCATTAATTCAATGATTGGGTATTAGGTATAGGTATTGGATTAGTATTATCCTGCACTGCGAGCGAAGCGAGCGCGAGCGAAGCGAGCCTCTTTCTAGTAATAATAATAATAATAATAACAACAACAACAACAACAACAACACCAACAACGATAATAATAATCTGGGAAATAAAAGCCCAGTGGGTCTATTTTAAGCCTTATCATCATTCCCTTGTTAAGAGCTTCAGTATGTCTGATAAACTTGGAGGAAATCAATTCAAACGCAGCTGAAAGTTACTTCCTATTACATTCTTACTTATTCAATTTGCTGGCGATAACATAAAATGAACCGCTGTATAGAAATCTATTCATACGAAAGATTTCTGTTTCTAATTGATTAAGCAATACTGACCAATCGCAAACAGAGTTAATCGAACTAGCATCTCCATAGCGACTGCTGAACTCGTTCAAAAGTACTAATGGTAGTCGAGAGAACTGATAGAGATTCAGACCGTTCTGTTAGAAGCTCACTCAGTTAGGCCTACGAAGACAGGACCGGTCACAGGTCCGTGGTTTTGCTGTTAGGCCTCAGCGCCCCAGACAGCCTAAATACCCCTCCTGTCTGCCCTCCTCGTAAATCCCAGGTTAAAAACCATTCTGCACCTCGTCTTAGTCGAGTGCTTAACTGAAAACACGCAATGGTATTTTGCGCGTTCAGTAAATTCGTACTCAGTGGAATCTAGACTGCTCTGTTGGTCTGTTCATTACGATCAGAGCAGAGGACAAATGTCCGGGTCTTGTTAAACGCAAAGCCAAGTCACACAAAGCCAAAAAACCTCAATTCGTGCTCCATTACATATGCATTGCCATAGAGCAACAGGTGCGATATTTTAATTATCATGCGATGGATGGTTAGACACGCAGCCGTGCTTTTCAAATACGTCAGAGCGCATTCCTCGCCACTTCCTACATTTTAGAATCGAGGCAGTGTAACGCATTGGATTACATGTCTTCGAATTGTGTTATTCTATAAGACTGCGGAATGATTCTTCATTTGGAGACAGTATTTTACGCTAAAACCTGAGACAGCGACTGAAGCGCGAGTGAATCTACTGCTGCACCACATAGAGTCCCAGTGTTTAATCTAGGCCGTTTCCGGGGGGGGGGGAATTGCCCTTTTGCCCCCGGAAATTTCAAATTCCCTCCGGAAATTTTGGCAAACTATATGGACTAACAGCAGCGCCCTAGCAGAATTCCCTCGGCTTTGTCAGTTTCCCCCGGCTTTGTCAGTTTCCCACCGGAGTCCAGGAGTCTAGATTAAATACTGTAGAGTCCTCTACTGGCGCACCAAGGCTGCATTCATATTTATACAAGCAACGATGTGCTCGTATAAATAGGAATTCGTCATAAGTTTTACCCAATGCGATAAAAAACAGGAAGTAACATGTGCAAAGGCGCTTTCTCAAGAGTTAAGACAGCCCTAGACGATGCCAATATCTCACTTTTAACCAGGGTGCGATTCGATTTGTGACCTGGAGCAGTGGGGGGATATGTCGAGCTTGGGGGATGTAGTTGTTGGGAAATGTAGCAGTGGGGGGGGTGTAGTGGTGGGGGATGTAGCAGTAGAGGGATGCAGTTGGGCAGTGGGGGGGCGATTCCTCCCTTCCCCCTACAAATTGGGCCCTGCTTTTAACGTTTCAACAATACCGATAGAAGTGTTGCTTATAATTATGGCTCTAGACAAGCAAAGTTCATGAACTGTATTCTGTCTTAAATGTTAAAATAATTTCAGAAGCACATAATAAGAGTTGCTTCAACTGTTTGTCCAGCAAAATGAGTCTATAGGAATAATGTAGGAAAAGTTCAGTCTTGGTCGCGGCTCCCTAGGCCCTCTGTGGGTCCCTGGGCCCTCTGTGGGTCCCTGGTCCCTGTGTGGGTCCCTGGTCCCTGGTCCCTGTGTGGGTCCCCCTCCGGGCCCCTGTGGCTGAGAACGAGGAGGAATAAAGTTTTAAACATATACTTTGTTTTTGAGTAGAACATGAATGATTGACCACAATGAACCTGTTTTCAAAATTACAATAATACTAAGAGATGTCTATCCTATTACACTAGTCACAAGCTCAGCAATTCACACGCACAGAGCGTTAAAGTACGAACAGGATAGAAGTGCGTTATATTAATGTCATCATCATAGCACATAACATCGTAACGAGAATCACAGATCGAAGTGGAAAATGTTATAATACAATAGCGTCGTTGTCAGATATTCCTCATCTAGTCGACAGTAGTCGTAACTACAGTAATACGAGATTTTAAAGTCATGTTAAGTCCCCTTAACTGGGGATCCCGGATATATCCGTCCATTGTACATTGAGTTACAGTTAAATACACGGTTAAGGGGTTAAGCAAGTGAAAATGTTCCCAGCGTTTTTTTTTTAATAAAAGACATCAAGATTTCGAATTAGTGGATCTTATTTGCGATTTGTCTATAAACAGTTTAAGCCTCTCTCTTGCTCATTAGACACTTCCTTTGAGCCCGACGTAGCTTATAGTTCAGAGTTCGAATTATGACCTGCGTTATGCCTCGCGGCGTTCCCATAATTCGCAATCAGTTTGCTCCTATCCTTGACTATTTCTATTGACGCGTATTCCGTCGAATTCTCGGATGAGTCGGCGATGTTTCCTTGAGGCGTTGACGTTGAATTCTCGGGAATTTTTGCGATCTCAGCGTAGATGGCATTCGAAGAAGAAGGAGCCAGAGTGACGTCTGGCTGTGCAGGGGGCTTGCGTCGAAAACTAAATCATCAGAAAAGGAGCTTATTAACCCCTTAACCGTGTGTTTAACTGTAACTCAGTGTAAAATGGACGGATATATCCGGGATCCCCAGTTAAGGGGTTAACAGCTATGTTCAAATAATCGCTATAGCCAAAGTTAATCCAACGAATGAGAAGCTGCTGCTGTTGTAGGTTAATAACATTGCTCTAGTACGCTTACTTTTAAAAATAGAAAATACTGTCGGATGTCCATTCGAACAATTCTCCTAGTAAGCGAAGTACAGTAGAACTTCGTTATAACGGACTCGGTTATGACGCATCGTCGTTTACGAAGTGACGCAATGTACGGTCCCGTGTGATGCGCCGCTGTATTGGATATAACGTAGTCCGGATATACTAAATTGTGCAGAGAACCGTTAAGTACGTCATAACGAAGTTCTACTGTACTTATGAAGTAGAAGTGAATTGAAGAAGTGAAATAAGAAGAAGAATTTCGTCTTACTTTAAGTGTCCGTTGCGTGAAAGTAGGAAGAAGACGATGACGACGATGACGACGACGATCAGTATTATGCCTCCTCCGAGTCCAACGCCCAATCCAACGGCCAACGGCAGATTAACTGCTGATCAAACAACGAATAGGAGAAACAGATCTAAGGACTGATACTAATTTCAGATCTCAAACTGCCGCCAATAATGAAAGCAATTGGCAAGTCAGTTTAACTCAGACCGTCATCTGGCGAAATTTAAACCATGCTTTAAAGTCTATACGAAGACCGACTAAACGTCCACAATTAGGCCTACAGTCGTTAGGGACGACGAGCATGTACGGCATTCGACGACCAGCTTTGCTCCCGCTCGTGTTTCGTTCTTGGAAGAAAATGTTGAACAAATTACTCATTGTTCAACCAATAATAAGACATAGTATTTTTAATGATTGGAAGTGGATAATCATAAGGTATTCGGGCATCAGAAATTTAAGTAGTTTAGACTATAAGATACCAGAACGAACGAAGGTTCCGTTGATGTCAGCGCTGGCACTTTTGAAAGACGTGCTTTCAATCGGAATAGAAGTCAAGGTTGTTGTAGATTGCCAAGAGGATGATTGAAGAGTGCCAACGCTAGAAGTTAAAGGCGCTGGTGAGATGCAGACGAACTGAAAGCGTTGATTGCAGTCACATTCGCTCCATTTCCAATCGTTGACTGGATTATTTGGCAAAAGACAGAGGCATTGTTGGTTGACGTCGTAGCTGGGATGACCAACTGACCACTGACTGTACGTCACATCGGAATCTTTTATTTAAAAATTACACCATTAATACAATTTAATGTAAATTTAACCAGAAATAGCCAATCGTGTGGGGTAAGTGAATAAAATCACAATGTTTTGGCCTAAGTACCAAAATATTAGTAATGAACAATATGGTTTTTGGAAATAAAGAGTTATATTGTTTCCTTACTGATACTCATCCATGTCCACCATTGACGTCGTAATCCAATCCAGTAATGAGACGACGGATCTAACCAGGAACCGTTTAACATATTTAGACCATTGTTTGCTTTGATGAGTTCGAATGTGGCTAAATCTCCTCCTCTCTGCAAACAGATATTTCTCGCTTCAAACCAAGACACCTGATCACTGCCGCTGCGAAAACTTTGGAGACATTGATTTTGATACCGATAGCCAATTCCGCAAAACGTCTGTCCTGCAATTTTATACGAAGAATATCACAATGCATTTTTTACATTAAACTAATCACAAACGGAAGAATACATTCGTATTTCGTATTTTCGTCTCTCTTGACAAAATTCAGTTTTGTAAGTTTTCATTTCAGTTGTTAAAACACTTGAAAGCACTCTTAAGCACTTAAAAGGCGAGACTTAATAGACATACAGATCAACAAAGCAGCAACTTATAGACATTCAATGATTCTTGAAAAAAACATTTCGTTTGAAATTCGATTTCCAATTGAAACGTTGTGAATCGAATTCTCATTTAACAAACCTTCGCATATGAAATAGTTCTTATCATTTGGTGGATCTGCAATCAAATTATTAGAGACACCTGGAGGAGACTGCAGGTACAGGTAGACATGGCTGTTACTCAAACCTCCTTCTTCCTGTCCACTCATTTGAAGAGCTGAAATTTAGTACAGCATGAATTGTACGCTTTGTTGTGAACAGCTCTCTGTCCGATACTGTTGCAAAATCCTTTCGCACATTGGACTATGATGAATCCAATGCCAATGGCATTGAGAAACTGTTATTAGCAGCAATTGTAGGAATACGCTTAACCTAAATCGGAAAAGTACGTAGTAGGGATTTTGCAATAATTATTATTGTCAAAGTCATAAAGGAATTCACTTACGAGTCGTCGTCGTTTGATTTATCCAAGTCCAATCACCATCTGATCTCTTTCCATCGGTTATGATAGGATTTCCAGTCGTCATTTTACCCTGTCTAACGGCCTCGTTGATAAAAGCTACAGCAGCACTTTGAATACTCTGATTAGTAATTGCTAATAGTTTACTTCCAGTTTGATTGCACCATGATTGAGCATCGACCTGTGAACGACGTTCTGCATCATTGAATCCAGGTATTGTGAATAAATAGCCAGAATATTCCCTCTGATAGTAAGAGGCGCTTAGGACGACACCAACACAGTGAACTGAAAAATAGAGAAAAAAGAAAATGACAGAATACAAAAACAAGATTTATAGAAAAAATATGTTTAATTAAGTTACGATACTTATAAGCTATTTATTTTGACAATTTCAAATCAATCTCTTTCTTATTGTGGTGCATTCTAGTGGTATGCTGCTAAGGCAGTTTTTTGGGTCATTATAATACGACGAATATATAAAAACCATCATTGAAAATTAGTTAAGAAACCCGCCACCTCATGGATATACTGACCTTTGCCCGGCCGACAACCGACCTTGACTAGCTATAGCTATTTCAAGAAAGATTAAGCGCATAAGAATAAGCAGCTACTAATGTACTACTTTCCAAAGCGCTATATAAATTTAAGAGGTTTTACTTACTTACTTACTTAAATAAATAAATGTTGATGATACATAAGAAACATCTAACCCATGAAAGATGATTGTTTCGTCAAAATATGATAAACGCATTTAAGTTTTGGATCATACTTACGCATGAGGAGCGAGAGCTGATTCGGGAATTTGGCAGCCATGTTCATGTATCGAGGTTTTCTATAAAATGCAATATGCGACGAACACTGTTCACAAGTAGGCCTATTAAGGCGAGGCGGTTCTCAACAACACAGACAATACAAGTTAAGGTCCGATTCGCTCGAATAGAGAGAGGCCGACCGAAAATCGAAGCTGTTCAATTGTCGTTCTTACACGATGTCTGTCCTTTCTCTTCTGAGATCTCTGTGTGTACAGTTTCAGGCTGAATATTTCACAAGAACTGCGTCTGTTTGACGAAAGACGTCTCTCTCGGCTGTCTAACTCCTCTCCTGTGTCAATTCAATAAATCTTAAACAGGCTGTTGCTTCCCTTTTCAACGCAAACACACACTGAAATTCTTACGTCCTTTATAGCTAACCTCTTTACTCACGCAAGCACGCAATAAGAAACTTCCTGCTATTTCTCTTTGTCTGTCTCCGACTGTCTCTCTCTCTCTCTCTCTCTCTCTCTCTCTCTCTCTCTCTCAGCAGATATAGTCAGCTGTCTGTATATACCTTTTCTTGCCAGCCTTTACACCGTTTGATGGCGCATACACCGAGTTTCTTATACGGACGTTACCGATTGTCTCTGTTATTATTCTGGTGATTAGTAATTGTTTGACCTTTTTTTAAGCCCTAGGCGCCTTTCCGTGCTATGAGCATATGGCCTTTGACTGGCCGTGAAACTACTGTCTGGGCGTAAATAACAATAATAATTAATTAATAGGGCGTCTTCTGTTGAGTTGAAACTCTCAATACTCAAGCCGGGTATGTTGCTGTAATGAGATATGAAATAGCGAAGACGGAACTCTGTATACAGAAGGTAAACGCATTTGCGAATGAGAAATTTAGCTGAAAACACCAATTTCAAATGCATACAGAAAACGGTGATACAGTCAAACAATTTTGCCAATCTCCAGCCTTAGAATTACTCAACAACGCAGAATGAATATCATAGCGATAACGAAGAATCAATATTCTGCTTCGAAGGCTTCAGGTACAAATGACGAGCGAAGTAGACTTTCTAGGCGTTGTCATTTATCGCATGTACCTGTAATTAAGGAGCGCATAGCTTCTTGTCCAGGGTCGCTACGTGTAGTGACGAGGGTCGGGTTTCAACCCGAGACCCTCCTTCTGTATGGCACGAACCTCTACTACGCCCCTATGAGCTACAATGTTCTCAAACGTCTTCCACTTGGCGAAACTTTAATAGAATGGTGTTTCAGCCAGATTTAATTGTTTGGTTCGTTCTTATCATCTCTCTCATCGAGGCCAAAACAATTTAAAGTTCTCAAAAGGATTTCGTTTAATGTATTTCCTATCGCAATTTCTTATTTATTCCTGGACTTGAGGTGCATGTGCTGTATCAGGACAACTGGGTACCGCAGATTGGGCCCCGGACAAATGGACCCCGCATTTGGGTAACGGGACATCTGGGTCCCGTACAATAGAGAGAGAATGGTGTTGATTCATTTCATTATATATATAATTATATATATATATCCTGATATATATACATATATATCCTGATAGGCCTACTTTGCAATTCAAAGATATGATAATGAACGTAAAATAACAGAATTTGTACCAATCTCCTTCAATTCAACGACACATGAATACATGAACAACAAATGACAAAAAATGCAAGAATAGAAAAACGCATGAAATGAAATTAGGCGCATTATTAATTAAAATAGTAAGCATATAATTAATTATTATAAGTGTTATTCACCAATCTCCCTCCATTCAACGCTACATGAACAATAGCAAAATAACGACAAACAATACAAGAACAACAACAATAGGCCTAAATGCAATAAAGAACAGTTCGTTGGTGCGGGGCCGAGATGTCGCGTTACCAAAATGCGGGGCCCAGACCCAGTTGTCCGGGGCCCAATCGGCGGTACCCTGTTGTCGCGTACCCGCTCGTGTGCAGTCTCTATAAGCTGCTAATAATGTCAAATTTCTGACCGCTTCCTCCGCATTGATAATCTCCTTTGCCTCATTCTGTCAACATGCATTGATTTAACAAGGGATTGGACCAAAATTCCATGTAACTGATACAGAATATCTTACAACATTCATTTGCATCCCATAGACGAAAAATCAAAACAATTATGAAGTTCATTTTGTATATTTTATGACAGTACTGCATTTAGAAGTTCTAGGTTTTTAATGCAAATGTATTTCACTCTAACGGCGGTCTATTTGTCTTATTAACTTCCCCGTACTCTACAGCATCATTGTCCTCGGAGAGTTTTGCGGAATTTGGAGGCACTATCGTCATCCTCTTTGAGCTGCTGATGGAAACGTTGTTTTTGAAATCCAATTCAGTTTGCGGAGTTTTATTGTTGATTATCTGAAATTCTGCGTATTCAATCTGTTCATCGGCGTTTTTCTCCTCAGACTCAAGATCTTTGGTTCCCTTTTCACCATTTCTCACCACATCGACGTAAATTGCAGCCATTGGTTCAAGAGGAGTGACGTCAGAGTGAGTGGGAGACTCTTTAGCGATTGCTCGTTGTCGTTTGAAACTAAATCAGAAACAGTGTTTTCAAAAAATGCACGAATCTTACTTCAATAAATGAGAAATAACTTTCTGATGGCGTATGTGATGCTAACAGAACCTTTACACTGTAACTGCAGCCTTTGAAATACAGTTCTGACATCAGAATAAACGTATTGGTTTGGAAAACGCTTGCCAACAACCAGTGGCGGCTACAGGATTTGGAAAGTGGGGGGCCATTGGGGTGGCCAACTTCTAATCATGGGGGCCAACCATTTGTTGTTAGGTATGTAGTATTAAGTATAGGGTCCCAACAGGGAGGGGCACTTGGGGGGGACCGGGCACTCAATAGGGGGCACGGGCTCCCCTGTGGAGCCGCCACTGCCAACAACAGATCAAAGTTTGCATCGAAGTATTGCATAGAATTTGTTGAATGCTTCCTCCTACCTGATGCATCCTTTGCGTGAAAGTAGAATCAGAACGACGATGATGACAATGACAACGAACAGAAGTCCCAAACCAACGCCGAGACCAATCGCCAACGCCGGCGATGCTTTACCATCTAAACATGATTTAGAAATGCACAGAGTCATTAAGACAGCGACATCAGTAGCTCCACCTGTACTATTTTTTTTACACCAAATAAGTAAATCTCCGCTTATAAATTCTTATGTAATATACATTATACAAGAATAAGACGTGGATATTTTTTGCTCATCATCATATATTTGACATTTAACAAGATATAATTACTAACATTAGGCCTATAATCCTATATATATATATATATATATATATATATATATATATATATATATATATATATATACAGTAATATTACAGTATGTCATAAGATAACGATGGAATAATTACAAAGAGTTAATAACTTGTTACTAATACTTAGTTAATAAAACATATAACATGAGTTGACATTATTATGTAATGATCGTGTTATGTTGCTTTTGCCGAATCATGAAATGATCTTAATGAGTGTCTTTAGTGCTGCTACCCTTGGGCGCTGAGACAGCGACTGCGGAAGGGGGAGGAGGGGTGGTGGAATCAATCGAAGCTGAAGACGATGAAGCGGTCGAACTGAATGTCGCCGAAACCGTAGATTGAGAAGTTGATGTAACATCTGCTGTCAACAGAAATTAAGCATATTTCATCAATCACTTAAGACCTATTAATAATAGCGTGCTATTATTTAAAGGAGTTTAAGAATCATAAAATCTAAGACGTCTGCAAACAATGAGTGAAATCTATTTAGACTAGACCGTGTTTTAATCCTTCTTTATGAAAATCTCGATTTGCCATTTTGCATCGCCAGCTGTTCTTTAACAGTAGTTCAATAGTTAGTTAGTTAGTTAGTTATAGGCTAATTTATATAGCGCTATTGTCCTAGCGGGCTAGAGTCAAGAGTGTTTTACAATGTAATATATAAACTTTTATTAACGTCACATAAAATGCTTCTATGAATGTCATCTACATGTAATGACTGAATGATGCATCCTGAAGTATTGAGAATTTCTATGAGATGAGAGATTATGTTAACTGCATGCTTAATTGATATCATCAATTTATCATCTGAGGTTCTTATTTTTAAAAACCCGGAACCTATCTTTAATGTTTCTAAGATTAAAGACGAATGTCACCTGGCGATGAAATGCAGACGAACTGAAAGCGTTGATTGCAGTCACATTCGCTCCATTTCCAATCGTTGACTGGATTATTTGGCAAAAGACAGAGGCATTGTTGGTTGACGTCGTAGCTGGGATGACCAACTGACCACTGACTGTACGTCACTTCGGAACCTTTAATTTAAAAAATTACATCATTAATGCAACTTAATGTAAATTTAACCAGAAATAGCCAATCGTGTAGGGTAAGTGAATAAAATCACAATGTTTTGATACATTTTCTAAAGAGCGAATATCTCTAATAAGCCATACAGTTTGCAATAACAAAGAGTGAGATTGTTTCCGTACTGATACTCATCCATGTCCACCATTCACGTCGTAATCCAATCCAATACTCAGTCGACGGCTTTAACCATGAGCCGTTTAATGTATTTAGACTATTGTCTGTTGTGATGAATTCGAATGTTGCTAAATCTCCTCCTCTCTGCAAACAGACATTCCTCGCCTCAAACCAAGATAGTACTTGGTTGTCATCGCGGATACTTTGGAAACATTGATGATTTTGATACTGATAACCAGATCCGCAAAACACCTGGCCTGCAACTGTAGAAGAAAGAATATCAAAGAAAGGAATTTGGAAATGGCAGTGATGAGATAACTAATTGACGGTTTATTTTGAAGCGATGTCATTTGGCAATGCGCTGTAAAACAGTCTGAACCTACCTTCACAAATGAAGTATTTCTTAGCGGTAGATGCATCTGCATTGAGTTTAAATGGCGTTGAAAGAGAAATTACGTAGAGGGAGGCATAACTTTTGGTTAGACCTCCATCTTCTTGTCCTCCAATTGGTAGAGCTGACAATTGAATACAGAATTTGAAACGATGTAAGGGAAGCAACTGTTTTATTTTGAACAAATTATAAAGCTGCGAAGACAAGGAGATAACGAAAGAAAACGGAATATTTTCTCAGGTGATTAGACTCTAGAGGAATCTCTGACTGCTTAAGAAGTCATCGATTCAAAAGCACTCGGACTGATAAAGGATTGCAAAAACATGAATTCTCAACGAAGTCTTATCATTCACATCGCCCATAGTTATAGTATTTGTTCTTTCTGAAATCAAGATTCCATCGTACGTATTATACGTATTGTATTTTAAATAATAAAATACGTTTAATACCTGTACGGCAAATGCTCCATACGTTAAAAATACGTTGCCTAAAATAAGTGAACTGGAATGATAAAATTTAGCTGGAAACATTTAGCTGCTATTCTATAGTCCAAATCTAATTCGACGTTGAGCGCTGTGACTTTTCTCAGAAAGAATCAACTGATACGAACAGAGCAGATTTGGCTCCGGCCACTTAATGACTGAGGACATCTGGATACTGAGGTCTGCTACAACCTGTATTCTGTAGAGGATGACTGCCAAAGTATTTTACGTATAAATACACGTATATTATATTTGAACATAAAATACGTATGATACGCGTAGATTTCACGTAACGTACGGTCGAATCGTGTCTAAATTCAGAAGTGGCTGCACTTACGAGTCATTGTAGTTTCATTTATCCAAGTCCAACCACCACCTGATCTCTTTCCATCGGTTATGATGTTATTTCCAGTCATTTGATTATCTCTGATGGCCTGATTGATAAAAGTCACGGCAGCACTTTGAATACTCTGATTAGTAATTGCTAATAGTTTACTTCCATTATGATTGCACCATGATTGAGCATCGACCTGTGAACGTTGTTCAGCATCATTGAATCCAGGTATTGTGAATAAATAGCCAAAATATTCCCTCTGATAGTAAGAGGCGCTTAGGACGACACCAACACAGTGAACTGAAAAATAGAGAAAAAGAAGGGTTTAGATAAACTCCATTTGCAGTGATTACCCTCTTAATTCTGCCGAACATTCTTCTATCCACAGCATTGCATTCACAGATGTTTCAATGATTAATCAATTTACCTTTCCTGTATTGCTGGTCAGAATATGTGAAGGAAGTGTTCTTAGTATTAACAGATGGAAGCTTAGAATAAGTCACGGCTAAAGGCAAGAATTCTTTGAGAACAGAGTTTCAATTCTCCTGTTAATCAAAATTCAATTGTTTATATATAGCGATTTTCACACAGGCTAACTTAGCCTACTAAACCATTTTAAATAAAATTAATATTATTATTAGTAGTAGTACTAGTATTTACTTACCAAGCAAAAATGGCCGTATAATGGAATATCCTAAATCCATATTTCTCTTTAAAGCATATATCATCAACTGTATACACGCGGTAAAGCATAGAACACAGATATTGTTAAAAGCGAACGAGAGATTCAGATACGCTCTGATTAACGTTTAAGTTCGTTTGCCTATGAAATCGATCGAGAGTTAATGTTTGGTTTTCTGTGCACGACATCGGCCTGTTGGCTCCTAAGCCCTTCGAACGTTACTCAGACATGAATAGGTGGTTGGCAGCGAGTCTTTATAATAGTTGGTGTGTTTGGGTGTTGCGCACGCGCCTTAGCTGATCAAATGCTTTTATAAATATTGAATCGGAGCTTCCTTTTTCAGGACAGCATTTCACTTCCTTGTTCATATATTCAGTAATGCTGTTAGTAGTCTTTAGGCCTTACCATTTACGTCTTGATGCTAGCAGCATAGGTCGCATTCCATGGTCCAACATATTCAGACTGACAGCGACACAAAGGAGAAACAATATATCACAGCCTAATTTCACCATTGGAGAAATGTTTAGTTTGAAAATGTTTTATTCTCATCAAAATTAATTCAGAGTTAAATTTAACTACTACAATTATTTCCTATTTTCTCGTCTTGCAATATCCAATGTATGGTGTATATTTATAACATATAAAAGTTAGTCCCCTACTCGAGCGAGCGTAGGGTCCGGCGCTGATCTTCGTGTATTAGACAAGCAGTGACGCAGATGGCTTACGCCATTAATCCAGAGTAGTTTGCCACTGGTGGATCTAGACCCGCGTTTTACCTTCGCAGCTTAACGCTGCCACCAGTTTATGTACGTATAATCAATGAACGGCTTGGTTGGCTGCCGACACCACGACTCGATCCCGGGATGGTCACCCATCCAGTTACGAGCCGCTCTCGACTTTGCTTAACTTTGATGTTCTGATTGGAACCGGTCGCACAACACCAAGTAGCAGAATAATACCAAAGTATATACAGGGGCGGCGCTGGGTCCTGTTGGCTGGGTGGGTCTAATGCAATCTACACAACCAGGACCCGGCTCAGACTACCCCCCCCCCCAAAATAAGAATTTCTCTGGGGATTTGCACGATCGATTTGCTCGGGTGCCTCTGCCCGAGGCTGAGTGGGTCCGGACCCGCGGACCTACCCCCTAGCGCCGCTCCTGTATATATATATATATATATCCAAAATATATTGGTATAAGCCTATACATCATACACTATGCACCAATAATAATTCTTCATAGGCCTAATGTGCAGAAGACATTGATGAGACAGAGAATAGCAGACAACAGTTAATTAGGATCATTTGATGCTTAAAAGAATTGCATGTTTTAGATATTGGATATCATCAGCCATTTATTGTTTCCTAATATTCTGACTATTTCTTTCAGATGTTTCGGTTCAATGAAGCAAAACCCCTTTTTCGCGGAATTGAGGTTTCAAACCCATGTAATCAGATAGCTAGACGCAAACTTCTATGAATACCAAACATTAAGCAGTCTTTACCATCTAACAAATAGGATAATTATTATCTAAAATATTTCACGACGCACTTAATAAATAAATAAATTCATCCGCACTTTCAGAATGTCTCTTTTAGAATTGAACTGCGTCTGTGTTGAGTGATTTCGATTTCCTCTTTTTCTGCGATTGGTCAGGGCGGCCTCCAGTCATCGACGGAGGCAGAGCCTCGTTGTTGTCATAGTGAGAGGAGTTAGGCTGCTGCTGCTGCAGCTGCAGCTGGGGATAGGCGTAGATGATGTTCAGTGCGGAGTCCGCAGTCGTCGACGACTGACGACTCGACTGAGACGATGATTTGCGTTGAATCAGAGCATAGGAAGAAGTCGCTTCATTCGGTCTGTGATGATGATTAGTCGTCGCCGTCGTCGAATAATCTGGAACCTTCTCAAGCGAAAACGTTCTATAAACGATAACAGAAGAAACTCAGCGCCGTTAAATCCATAGGCGGATCTAGAGTTTAATATTTGGGTAGGCTAGCATGGGGGTCTGGGGGTGCCATCCAGCACGCGACAGACCTGGTGTTGATGGAAAAAATTATTTTTTTTTGTTTTGGTGGGATTAGTTGGGTAGGCTTAAGCCTACCCTAGCCTTTAATAAAATCCGCCTATGGTTAAATATCGCTTTTCATCTTCTGAAATATAACAACTGATAATCTTAATTCTACTTTATTATGTCTTCTTGTGTTAGTTTCTTGCTTATCAGATATAAACTTGAATCCAACTTGTATTTTTTAGTTATTAACATTTTCATGGTTGACCAATTTACGAGATAGGTATCCCCTAGGTCAACCTTTTTTTTCATTTAAAAAATAAAAATAATAACAATTTATAAATACTTACTGTCAATGTATTTAGTTAAATGTTAGGTGCTAGTTGAGTGAAATGTGTTAACTTTGGATATATTGAGAGAATAAATGGTATACAACTATATATATATATATATATATATATATATATATATATATACAACTATATATATATATAAAGTTTATGATTACGTAGCACTGAAGATGCTAAATAGAGGAATCATAAATATTCCATTAGTTGGATCTCAATTCAGAAATGAACATAAAGTCATAAAGACATTTTCTCTGGTCAAAGAAGTTCCAGATCCTACTGCGGTCGACAATGTCTTATCTGCTTTTGCTTAAAGCGACATCTAACATATTTTGATAGATAACGGATTAATATCTTGATCGGAAGATGAGTCAGTCATTCGTTTTAGCGTTGTCTTAGAGAGCATAGAGAATAGAGTTTGTCAGACGGCAACTGACACACTCACCCTGACCATCCTCTTCTTCTCGCTCGAATATAAAAGCAAACGATTATGGCGGAAATGATCAGACCACCTGCGATTCCAACTCCCAGACCGATTCCAAGCCCCTGATCTATTACAACGCATATCAAGGAATATACAAGAGGCAGCATATCATTACGTCTCTCTCTCTCTCTCTCTCTCTCTCTCTCTCTCTCTCTCTATATATATATATATATATATATATATATATGTGATCCATCCAGAAAAGTAGTTTTAAAATGCCCCACATAAGCTGATTTAATCCCAATTTATATCGGTTTATGACGACTACTAATCAGTAATCAGTCTGACACATTTTAAATAGACATCAGAGGACAAGAGGACAAAGAATGAGATTACACCATAAGACATAATGTGAAGAATGAATGGACGACGGGTGAAACATAATGGTTCTCACGCAGGGCAGATCCTACTGAACCACTCTAAAACCCTATTATTATTATTATTATTATTATTATTATTATTATTATTATTATTATATATTATTATTATTATTATTATTATTATTATTATTATTATTATTATTATTATTATTATTATTATTATTATTATTATTATTATTATTATTATTATTATTATTATTATTATTATTATTATTATTATTATTATTATTATTATTATTATTATTATTATTATTATTATTATTATTATTATTATTATTATTATTATTATTATTATTATTATTATTATTATTATTATTATTATGTATCTTAACGCTGGGTATTCTGTTTATAAGTTTTATTGATGCCGTGGTTTTAAATAATTATCAAATAACCAATTTATCACTTATATATTATTATTATTGGTATATATATATATATATATATATATATATATATATATATATATATGCATGTATTTCATATAGATTGTAGTTGGCCTAACCGTATGTGGGATGAGAAAAACTCGACGACTCCTGCGGAGGATTCGAATCGACGTCAGTTGTTGTTGTTGTTGTTGTTGATGATGATGATGCCAATGTTGTCCCCTGATTATAATTAGTATTTTGCGTTGAAGATTTCTCCGTAGCTAACGAAGGCTTTGCAGTAGTAGTGGTAGTAGTAGTAGTACTGGCAGTAGTAGTAGTTTTAGTTGCAGTAGTTGTTGTTGTTGTAGTAGTAGTTGACGTAGAAGTGGTAGAAGTGGTCGTTGTCGATGTCCTTGTGCTCGGACTTCCACTTGTGCTTGAGGCGTTCGTAGCTACATTGCATATTATATTCATAACTAATATTAATAATAGTAATAATAATAGTAATATTAGCTCTTAGTGAAGACTTATTATTTGATCCTTATTTCATTGCGATATCAATTATCAAAAGCCGGCGTCAGCGTATAACAGTGGCGTAGCCAACGGGGCGGGAGGGTAGAGGTTAAAAACCCCCTTGGACGCCGACGAAAATTTTTTTGCAATGTGTTTCCATGCATTTTGTATTTAGGGACGCGGTTTTGAGGGTTCAATCCCCCTTGGCGCTGCTGACCAAAATTTCTTAAGCGCCATAGGTGACGACCATTTTTTGCTTGTCAAGATTTTTCAACAAAAGTTGGTTACAGTCAAAAGTCAAAACCAAACCCCCTTCCGGAAATCCTAGCTACGCCACCGGCGTATAATCTGAATATTTGAATTGTAGCCATTCTGCTCTTTTTCTGATATTTTACTTTTGCACTTGATAAGGGTTTTCCCCCGTTCGATGTTCATAAGCCAAACACATTTTTAGCGCATGACTGTGTACTGTGGGTGCTCTTCAATCAGTTCAATATATGCGAATATATCCACCTGCCTATGCCTTCATCATTCAGTGCATCAAATGCTAAAGGGAACCTGATAGACAGATGAACTGGTAGCGTTGACTGCAGTCGCACGGAGACCAGTTCCATTCGTACGGAGTCAGACAGACGCATTCGAAGGTGGGATTATAGGCAGGCTGTTCGTTATCCCACTGCGTGTATTTTGCCTCAAAGTCTAAAGAAGAATAGAAAAAAGAACAAGATTCCCTGATGACACCCAGAACTTAATAATAACAGACTATAATTATTCCATTTGCACTAACACTCTGCTACTGCACACGATTCAGTGCTGCAATGATATGAATCTCTAAAATATTGTCGGTGATTGTAAGACATATAATCAATAATCGAATTGTTTTACATAAATTGATTGAACATAACCAGCTGAGTAGCACATAGGAGTTAATGGCGTAGCCAGGATTCCAGAATAGGGGCACTTCGACATTTTTCATTTTTTTCGTCCAAAAATTCTTGACGAGCAAAAAGGTCGTCGTCTAAAACGCTTTAAAGCCTGCTGCGTCAATCTAACATTACTCTTCCCCCCAAATACTCAACGGCTTTCTGCGAATCTCATGACCAGTCCCAATCCAAATGGGGAGGGGCGGTCCCGTGGTCCCCCTGGCTACGCCAATGATAAGAGCCATGGTAAGAGTATAAAGAGTAGTAGCTAATTTACGACCATTGAATTATTGTGCTTGGATGTCTGTTATAATAATACTCGCTTGCGTTTTGCCACTTCCAGAAGATCCTTCTGATTCCTATCCAGTAGGTGTAAATGGAAGATATCCATGTTCTGTTGAGCAACGTGAGTCCTTGGCTATCGACGATGAAGTCGAAAGAAGCCAGATCTCCTCCGCCGTCCAAACATCGGTTCCTTGCGTCGAACCAATCCACCGAGGCGTCCACATAGGACCGGTAACATCTGGAGCTAAACGACTCCCCACCGGAGCAATAGTACGGTCCTAATAAACACCAAAGCGCAATCAGGCAAATGGTGGCCTAATGCAATAGATAGGGTGCGGGGCTGAAGCACTGAGCTATGCAATGGTTGCTATGCAATGCTATGGTTACATCAGTGGTTTTCACACAGGCTTACTTAGCCTCCTAAACCACTTAAAATCACATTATTGTTATTATTATTATGCATTTCAGATTACCCAAGAATATGATGAATGTCTGCGATGTTTTCTATGATATATACTTTTCTATTAAGCGCGAGGACGGCCAAGGAAAAAGTGGATGGATAACATCAAAGAGGACTTTGAAAGATCCCAGATATCAGTGATTAATTGATGGAAAGAGATTAACAAATGGAAACAGATAAATGAAGAAGTTTCGTGTCTATAGCTATTGCCGCTAATGAGTTGGCAGAAAACAACTATGGTGATGATGATGGATTAAGCTTTTTAAAATTCTCTTCTACATTCTCGGCCAAGTGTTGCAGATGCAAATGAACTGCCTTCCTGCCTTCGCATATGTAGCCTCTTCTGTCCGTTGGTAGACTGGCGGCTATCAGGATCTTTGTTCCTGCGTTCTGGAGAAATCCGAAACTCGTCGAGAGATCCGGTCCTTGTTTCTCGATGATGATACCACCACCTAAGACAAGAGACGTCAACTGAGGTCGAACAACTAACCATACGCCCCTCAACTGCGACAACCCCCCCCCCCCCTCTCCCCGTCCCCCACAATGCCATATAGCGCTTGATATGCATAGACTCATTGGAAATTCAGGTCCACTTTTACAGCTTATTTATTCTGGTAAACGATCGATTTTAAGCGGAGGGGGGATTTACTTGGCTTAGAGGGGAGGAAGAGACACGGTTCAATGCAAAATCTGTGTCAGTGTTGGGATGGGGGGGAGGGGGAGATTTTGTGCGTTTTTAATTGTGGGGGAGATTCTCCTCCTAACAGGCCTGGATAAAACACTAATGAATAACTGTAATGTACACTGCAGTTACATTAGCCGAACCATTACGACCCATGCAACCCATCGAGTTTTTTTACCCATCTGACCCATTTGACCCATGTGAGTGACGTGACCCATCGCCATCTCTGTTACAGAGTCATGCGTGAATGTGGAGGAAGATCGACCGACCGATGGAAGGTCCGTTGATCCACTGCCATCCTCTTCCGTCTCTCTTGGCGTTCGTCAGGGTCGACCATCCGTTGACGAGACCGTCTTTGAAGGCGCCCTTCAGGAACTCAGCGACGACGCCCTGAGTGTCGGCGTTCGGTATTTCCAGCAGCTGCGTTCCGTTCGCTCGACACCAGTTGCTGGCATCGTACTGAGTCAGCTGAACATGAGCGTCACTGACTGATACGATAGTATATCCCACCACGGTGCTTCGATAGTACGCCCCAACAACATTGATCATCAACTCTTAAGCAAAATATCAACAAAAGAAGAACAATTTGCAATAATCTGCTATCACAGAATCAGTGGCGGCTCTAGGATTTGACAAGTGGGGAGGGCCGTTGGGGGGGGGGCAACTTCTAATCATGGGGGGCCAACCATTTGTTGTTTAATGTATGTAGCATTAAGTATAGGGTCCCAACTGGGGGGGCACTGGGGAGGCCAGGCAGTCAATAGGGGGCACGGGCCCCCCCCTGGTCCCCCGGTGGAGCCGCCACTGCACAGAATACCTCAGCATGCAGCTCATCGGAATACCTTTCATAATTAATCTATCATTTGCTGTCATTGGCCTAACATCTCGGTTATGCTTATATAGGAGTGTTGTCTCTTTATGAAATGAGTCTACTGTACTTACCGAAAATGAAGAACCAAAGTTGATAAACCATTGTTTACGATGAGACGACGTCCAGAAGAATTCTTTTCCTCATTTTCAAATTGCGATTAAATTTTTCTATTCGCAGATAATCATCATCATCATCATCATCATCATCATCTCACTTAAGACTCGGCTGATGTATGATTTTTCAGTTTATTATACACTCGGCTAATATTTCAGATTTATATAAAAGATCAATATTTCAGGTAAGTGGTTACAATAGGCCCCCGTTAAGTGCTCTCCACTGCAGTCGATGTTACAAAGATTAGCAACGACTAGCAGCCAAGCGCGAACATAATACCTGCTCGTACCTCTCAGGTAGGAGCAGGTAGGCTGTAATGATCTGTCCTCGTCATGCTCCGTTTGGCTCAGAGCTGAGTCCAGCGCCAGCAAAACTCAGGCGTTGTGGGAAAGCTCAAAGTCCCTCTTATAGTGTAGACTAGAGAGAGAGAAGCCGATGAGGTTTTTGCTATATAAATCCTTTGCATTAAACCTTTTTGCAGACAGCTTTAACTCTACTGAAATTGTACCGAGGCGAAATTCATCATTAACTATATTAATACAGTCAAACCCCATTAAGAGGACTCGGATAATAACACGACGGATGCTTTAATCAGGGCGTCTAAAGTCCGGGTTAATGACTGTGGACTGTGCGTCTCTCTCTCTCTCTCTCTCTCTCTCTCTCTCTCTCTCTCTCTCTCTCTCTCTGTGTGTGCGTGTCCTCCTCTCTCAACCGGGCTTACCATCGGCTACGGCGGAGTTTCTTGTTAACGTGGCCTCACTGTAGTATTGGATACTGTTCTGAAGTGAGTATGATGTATGACATTGTGGTTGAGACTTAAAAACTGAAACATTTTGATGTCGCTTCATTCTCTTCGTCTGTCATTTCGCAAAAAGAAGCATTCAACCGAAGAAATTCACGGCGAAATTATCTGTTAAGAATTTCGCCTTGAATGGGGGAGGGGGATGAGGAAAGGGAGGGAAAAAGTCATCGATAAATAACTATCAAAGGATATCTTGGCTCCGGTTGTAACAAGGATTGTAATGATGATGATGATGATGATGATTCGGTTGAACGAGTCGGGTTTAAGCTGTGTGCATTTCAAAGAGACGCTCACCTGATTTGAGTCTTCTTTGCCTGAAGCGACTTACCTGTGCAGGGAAACTGCTGTCGAGTCATTGCATTGTACAGGTTGTCAGCTGTGGTAGGTAACCGCTAAGCCTTTGACAATAAGGTGAGAAGTGGGGGGGTAACTCTTTCATCTTCTCTCTCAAGAAATACTCCGAAAATAGTCTGGTTTCAGGCGAAAGCGAGTCTACCACAATCTCTGGGAAATGCTTAGTTCACGACAATAATTATTAATCAGCAATTGATTTTAGTATATGAACTATGTTACGGCGCTATAAAAATCGTCATAGATAATAATAATAATAATAATAATAATAATAATAATAATAATAAACAAAAATACACAAAACTATCTTGTGTTCATATAATAATTGAAGTGCAAACTTAGAATTATGAATTTTGAAAATATCTTCTCAGTTCATTTATGAATTACTAATATCTGAATAGTGAATATATTGGCATTAAGAGCTAGAAATAGTCAGTTCTTATTCGTTTCCAATTCTGTATCAAAAGCAGCAGTAACCGTTACTTTACACAATGGCAGCCAGTGGCTAATCTAGCCACCTAGACATTGGGGAGTTTAAATTTTTCAGAGGGAACAGACATTGGGATGTCATACTACTTGCCAAAATGTCAACAAAGTTGGGGGATTTCAAGCGTCGGGGATTCCCCCGTAGAAGGCTTAGAATAAACACTGAATGGCAGCAATGGGGCAAGGCTGAGTATGGATACGAAGAATGCATTTATGCGCTGTTAGAATTATATTTAATTAATCTTTTATTCGCGATAAACAAAAGTAGCAATAAAAGTCGTAAGTAGATCAAAATGCAAGTCAACAAAAGTCATAAGCAAATTAATTTTGCAGCGTCACAAAATCTCGTCATGCATAAAGATATGACTCTATACACTCAACACATTGGCCGAACAACGGGGGGCATATGCGCCCTTCACCCCCACCCCCACCGACCCCCACTATTTGGACTGGTTCCAGTCGTGGGATTTTGCCAAACCGATTAGAAATATTGTATTTTTCATGGCGGACAAGTGCAGAAGGGTGGGAAGTGCAAATCGACGCATGTTTGAGAATAATTTTGACGAAATTATTATTAGTTAACCAAAATATCATAATATTCGCAAACAGTTTCCATGAACATTTGCTAAAAGTATGACTCTGTCCGAACCTCGATATAAAGGTTCCGAAATAAATCCAATGTGTATAGAGTACTATAGACGCTAAGAAATATATCCCTTCCCCCTTCGTGGCTACTCCAACGTATCTTGTGACACAGGCTTTCGGGTGTCTGGATATATATATATATATATATATATATATACTGTATATATATATATATGTATATATATATATATGGTGATTGTCAGAATTTTCCATCAGCTTCATTGTATTGCAGTTTTTAGTCACTCTTAAAGTATTCAATGTTTAGAGCTCGGTTGGGAGACTTTGATGTCAGCAAGAGTCCCAATTGAACTAAGTGGGGGAGGGAGGGGGGATAATGGGGATACGTGTCTGCATTGATGGTGTCCTCCTCTAATCTGAACTGAAGTCATGGTTACGCCAAATAACTTATATACAAAACAAAAGCGAAGCTATTCGTCAATGCTGAGTGAAAGTCTGTACAACCATTTCATTGAGACATTGAGACATTCTTAGGCAGAAACCTAATTTGGTAGCATAATAATAATAATAATAATAATAATAATAATAATAATAATAATAAATCAATAATAATAAATCATTAATAATAATAAATCAATAATAATAATAAATTAATAATAAATCAATAATAATAGCAATTTATGAATCAACTCTAGTTAACCATCAGCAAATAACTGATCACGACCATTCCATAGAGAAAAAAAACCATATGGGAAAACAGAGAGATAAACAAAGCAAGATCCTATCAACCATTGTCTGGATGACCAATGACCAATGCAGCATGCCTATAGCCATTTCAAGATAGATAGAGAGCGTAAGAATTTACTTGCTTACTTACTTACCTGTGTTAGAAAGTCAAACGAAACAGACGCAGTTGTTTTATAGTTTAGAATCGAAAGCATATACAGAGTGAATTTCGTATCAAAAGTCAAAATAATACAAAGGCCATGCGTTTGGTTAAACGGCGTCTCTAATCTGCAGATCTGAATAGACGATGTTGCTTTTGTCGTTCGCTTTGTCGGTCTCCGTGTCGTCGTTGGAAGTTCGTTGAATCTCGGCGTAAGCAGAAGAATCCTGCTGTTGGCCTATGATGTCCGGAATTTGTAAACTCCTTTGACTACGAGAGTTTCCTAGGCCCCTGGAAGACAACATCACCAGTCACAACAGTGGCGTATTTAGGCATGTTCCACATGTTCCACATGAAACAGGGGCCACCCGCACATAAGAAGGGGGCCCCAGATAGTAGCTGAGGACCTCTTTTGCTCGTCACAATTTGTCTAAAGTTAAGTGCGCCACTGGTAGATCTTTCTTGCCCTCGCTACGCCACTGAGAGGACGGGTATTCTGGTCAAAACAATCCTAAATGCACCCCTGATTCGCAGGTGGTTTATTTGAGCAAAATGGCCGATCAATAGAAGTGCTATTCTTAATAATGATGAAATACTGCAATGTAGATTAACTTTTACACTAACTTCATTCGAATAAACATATATTACCTAAAACGTTTGAATATATTCAAATATTATTTTCATATTGACTACGAACATAAAAACCATCTTATTGCAAAGGATTAGGCAAAATGAAAATGGCGCGAAATAATCGTTTAATATAACAGACAGACATAAACATTATAATATCAATTATAATATCAATCCCTTAATATATCGAAATACTGCAGCCCTAACATTCATATCTTGGATATAATTGTTGGAATAATCTACTTAGAGACTTGACTCTGGCAATTAAAAGGCTACAATGAGATCTAAACGTAACGATGCTTTTATTAACTGCGACTGTAAATATAGAATAAACGTTGTTGTTGTTCTTCTTACTTGTGACGACGTTTTCTAATCAGAAGAACAACGACGACGACTACTACGATTATGATTAACAATCCTCCAACTCCGACGCCAATACCAACGCCCAGACGCATATCTAAAAACCCAAAAGCATACAACCGCTCATTATTGAAGGTCTCTGAAGAAACTCGTATTTGCGAAGAGCTAAGTACAGTAATAGCGCTATTGTCATATGCAGCAGCCAAGCAGTTTTTCTCTTCTGAAACAATTAAATAACAGATATTGGAATTTCATGAACAGAAAGTGCCCAGTGGCAAACATTCACGTGGCGCGAAAATACCGTTCGCTTGATATGTAAAACGAAGTACTCCATCATTAGAACATTCAAGGAAAAGAATTAGCAGGCTGAAATCTACCGCTGGTTGACTTGTCCTTTGCTTCAGCTGAAGAGGACACGGGGCTGGCGGGACTAGCAGACGACAGAGGTGATTGAGGAGTCCATAGACTTTGTGTTGTCGCTGCGGATGTCGGCGAAGTTTCTGCAATTGAATTTCAAGCATGACTTTACAAACACTATCATTGTTAGCAACACTCTCAGCTCTCAGCCTCTGCACAGTTATCTTTGAGCGATATCTGTCACTTACTTGATGTCATCATGATTTAAGTGAGAATCAGCAGCAACCTAAATAGGCCACATTTTTGGAATTTTGGCGAGCGGGAAGTTAGCAGAGTGGTAACAACTTTGGACGATAGAACAGAAGGTCGCGGGTTCGAGACCCGTAGGAGCTCTGAGGTCGACTCAGCCTTACTCGCTAGAGGGCGGTGGTAAAATGAGGGGCAGTGGTAAAAAGCTGCGCAAAGTCAAACAGGTACGCTGCGCGATGCACTAGCCTCGTATCCGTGGTATTCTACGCCTGGCTGAGGGCAATAACAACGGAGATCAGCGCCACCCTATGAGCCCATGAGGCGAGGGAAAGACATTGAGTTTTGACTTTCGTTATAAGAAAGGAATTGATGATCAGTATTTTGGCTGCGCTGAGTTCGTTTTACCCTCTGATAATTAATTATATATGAGCGCCTGCTGGTGTTCATCCAAAGATATTGACAATATCAAAATGATCAATCGATTAGAGAATAAGAGAAACGACATTTCCGAATAAGCATCTCTAGGTGTAAACGTTCAAAATTCAGGTTCTCTATTCACAATTTTGACTGAATTGCTAAACATTCAATAACTGTTGAGCTGAATTCGTTCTATACATTGAAAATCATGAACATCTGCCAATAACTACTTATACAAACTTATCGACTTACCTGGATACTCTCTTCTCATGCAAATGAATTGGTACTCCTGATTACAATCACAGTCAGACCATACGTAGCTATATTCCTTTGACAACACGCAAAGACAATCAAATACAGGATTTGGATGTCCTTCTTGAAAAGCTGTGTACTTGATCTCAGAATCTAAGTTGAAAAGTAAACCAAATCAAAACGGGGTTATTCGCTCGCCCATCTATAGAGCACAGAGTCAGTTTATTTTTCGTTGATTTCATATTTCTATGGCCTATATATATATATATATATATATATATATATATACACGCAAATGGTTATCATTATAATGGCTATTTATAATGTTGTATTTAAATAGTCGTGATTAAACAAAAGCACCAAAATTTCACGAAAACCGAACTTGAAATTTACTCGATTGCGGCCACGTCCACCATTGTCTTCGTAATCCGATCCAGTATAGAGTATTGGCAGTGAGCCACGTTCCATTCAGCGAATTCAGGCTTTGCTGGTCAGTTACAAAATCGAACGAAGCAAGATCTCCCCCACCATCGCGGCATCTATTGCGAGCGTCATACCAAGACAACGTACCACCGGAAGCTTCATAACATCTACCATCGCGAATGATTCCTTTGTCGCAGAAAGATGTTCCTAATTACAGAATCAGTTTGGTGTCTATTGGCGCCAATCGCTAAATGAGTCGGATTATCCATTCAAAGATTATCATAAATGCAACATCTAGAATTAATAAGATAAAGAACTAGCGATGAAATCCTCCACAAAGCAAAAATGAAAAGACTGATACTCGCCAAAGTGAAAGAAAGAAAACTAAAATCTCTTGGACATAATATAGCACGATAGGAAATACCATAGAAAAAGTCCATAGTGCTTGGAATCATAGAAGAACAGAGACGCAGAGGAAGACCAAGAACGACATGATGTTACTGGTGCATAGGAATTATATAATACCAGGTAGGCCTACCACTCTAAAGTCCAACCCGCACCTCAACGGGGTGGAGGGGCGAAGAACTGAGCGTAAGGAGACTGCCTGTTGGGGCTATGCCATCAGTGGTAAAAGTCTTCTGACCCAAGAACTGCCAAGGGCGTTACGCATGGAATTTTAAACGTGGAATTTTACACTGTAAATCTCGATTACATTCGTCATCGTTGCCCGGAAGTCGAATATCTGCTTCGCTGCTGAAAATCGAGCGAGTAACTCGAAATTAATAGTAAACCTGCTTGACGCAATTCACAGACGACGTTTTAGGGGTGAGAGTTTCCGAGATTTGTCATTTGTGACTTTAAGAGAGGGAATCCGAGATTTGTGACAGACTGTGACAAGTTGAGGTGGGTCAAAAAATAGCGTAACGTATTTTATGAACACCCCCTGCATTTCTATACAATGATGATGATATTGGAAATAAAGCCACAATTCTATGCTGACCCCGAAAGAATCTTGCTTACGATATTGACATAAGCTGTAGATAAATATAAATATAAAAAGATGAAGATAAGAACTATCATAGTTAATGTCTTTGAGTGAATCGTACCTTCGCATATGTAATTCCTTTGAACAGCAGGTAACTCGGCAAGAAAGGAAACTCCAGCTTGATTCTGTTGCAAACATCTAAAAGCGTAATCCGAACTCTGTTGATTGGAAACACCGAGTCCACTTGCTGCGAAAGAACATCATATTATAATAACACCTTCAAATGAATAATATTATAATAACACTTTCAAATGAACATGTACAAATATTGCACACGCTCGGCTGATCACATCACTATTATAATTTCTAATTTTTTCATAAACGGCACATTTATAATGATCATCATCATCAGCAGCAGCAGCATTAATAAATTATTTATATATTTTTTTATTATTATTACAATTATTATTACTGCCATCTTTAGTGTTAATATTATTATTATTATTGTTGTTGTTGTTGTTGTTGTTGCTGCTGCTGCTGCTGCTGCTAATATTGAATCGAATATAAAGATATCGTGATTAAAAGAGTAGAAAGACTGGAGGTCAACCGATGGAATCTGTACGGTTCGAATGCTCCAGCTAGTGCTAGAGAAAACACGCCAAGTGTAAACCTGGATGACGTCATATCTTCACAGACAACGGATGTGTTGAAAATGAAACAGCTAATTTCATTTCACTGGATTTTAAGACTTATGTTTGCTGAAAGACCGTGCATACTTACTGAAATCTTTTCCATTGACCCACTGCCACGATGGACTACTCGTATTTCGCATTCCATTCGTAAACATATTTATTCTGCCCAGGCCTTGTCCACTGTTGTCATTCACGAACGAGGCTATGTACCCTTGTAAACTGGAACTGTAGATCTCCATAAGAGTGCTGCTGTTGTTTTGACACCACTGCTGTGCTCGGTCCTTTTTCATGCGGTTGGAATCCGGTTGATCCGGTGCAGTGAACACGAATCCATTGAAAGATCCGCTGATTATTGCGTTCGTGAGTGAGAGGAGAAGCAATTGGGCTGCTCCTGAACACCAGAAAATAACATTTACTTATGAACAGTTGCGGATTTGTCAGGAAAGTGACATTGTTATAATTCAGTTTTTACTGAAAGGCTTCATAATAATCATCATCATCATCTTTGCTTTCTGCCAGCTCATCAGCGGCAATAGCTAGACACAAAATGTTTCCAAGAAGTTCTATCTTCTGTTCATAATAATAATAATAATAATAATAATAATAATAATAATAATAATAATAATAATTATTATTATTATTATTATTATTATTATTATTATTATTATTATTATTATTGAACTAATAAGTCCGCAATAATGGAATGTTTAAGCTCACTATATTATTTCAGAATTTAAACAACGTTGCCCTACTGTGATATTTATATTGCACTTAGATATTGGTATTAATCATCACGTCATGAACCAAAAGAGTAACTCAATGCACTCTTCGCTCAATCCAAAAGCTTCAATTGTATTACCATATCAAAAATGCTTTGGATCTGAATAATTACTGCAAATTTACAACTCACTGAATTTACATATCTTTAGCGGATTGTGACCCAAATATTATGACAGACGCTTTTATATTCAGAGGCATTGATTATCCAAACAAAAGCATTTACAAAGTACTGTCACAAGAAACAAAAATAAGACTTCTTCTTCTTCTTCTTTATGCGTCATCTTCATTTTGAAGGTTGACAGTTAAGAACTGTTTCCATCGATTCCTGTCTTCGGCGCAATAATAATAATAATCAGACTACTTACCCAAAAGCAGACATCGCAGTAGCTGACTATTTCTTCCTATCATTATATCTGTAATACCTTAACAACGCCTATTCCCCAAATACATTCTCTCTCTAAAAGTCTACTACTGTATATGAAATAAAATGTCAAAATATTCTCTTCATATACTTCCTGGTTCGGCCGCGCAACGGTTTACAGCATATTGCATGTTTTGACACCGACCAATAAAAGCCTGAATACCTACTTACCTCAGTGTGTCTTGCACGCTCTAGCAAGCATTCGGAAAGCACCTTTTGTGTCTGCCCATAAAGTCAGGCATTCCTAATCACGAGTCAACAATTTCCACGCACAGACTTCTGCTATTACCATAGTTTCCAGAACATCCGTTTGCGTTAACATTTAGAGTACCAGCTGTAATAATTAATCATTCGATACTGAATCGATGGCTCATTTGGTAGCCCTGCATCAGATGGGTCGTGTGCTTGTACTGTAGCTAAGCAGCTACTGTCAACCAACTTGATATCGGAACACTCGACCGACACAGTTGACTGAATCGTCTGCATATCTGATGAGTTTCAGTGAGTCTTGATGTCTCGCTGTGCCTATCAACGGAAGGCACGACGAAGTCGAAAAAGAAAGTGGCACAGTTTCTGCATTTTAAGACTTATTCTGCAACATCGGAAGGAATACGTGCGGTCATATTCTGCAGTCAGAATTACGCGCGTAATCAAAATAAAATTAGAATAAATTTTAGCATTTGCATCGATGCTGGCATCGACGACATGTTAATTTACACGATACTGATAAGCGGTAAGACAGCATACAGTATATATTTTTACCTGCTGTTTCTTAAAGCACAGTCGAGGAATGTCCGAATCAAGGTCACCTTAGAGGCTAAGGGGGATATGGTAGTTGTTCTAGATTGTGGTGTGCTAGTAAAGCATTTATTAAGAATGGTGTTATTTTCTGGTGTTCAGGAGCAGCCCAATTGCTTCTCCTCCCACTCACGAACGCAATAATCAGCGGATCTTTCAACGGATTCGTGTTCACTGCACCGGATCAACCGGATTCCAACCGCATGAAAAAGGACCGAGCACAGCAGTGGTGTCAAAACAACAGCAGCACTCTTATGGAGATCTACAGTTCCAGTTTACAAGGGTACATAGCCTCGTTCGTGAATGACAACAGTGGACAAGGCCTGGGCAGAATAAATATGTTTACGAATGGAATGCGAAATACGAGTAGTCCATCGTGGCAGTGGGTCAATGGAAAAGATTTCAGTAAGTATGCACGGTCTTTTAGCAAACATAAGTCTTAAAATCCAGTGAAATGAAATTAGCTGTTTCATTTTCAACACATCCGTTGTCTGTGAAGATATGACGTCATCTAGGTTTACACTTGGCGTGATTTCTCCAGCACTAGCTGGAGCATTCGAACCGTACAGATTCCATCGGTTGACCTCCAGTCTTTCTACTCTTTTAATCACGATATCTTTATATTCGATTCAATATTAGCAGCAGCAGCAGCAGCAGCAACAACAACAACAACAACAACAACAATAATAATATTAACACTAAAGATGGCAGTAATAATAATTGTAATAATAATAAAAAAATATATAAATAATTTATTAATGCTGCTGCTGCTGATGATGATGATCATTATAAATGTGCCGTTTATGAAAAAATTAGAAATTATAATAGTGATGTGATCAGCCGAGCGTGTGCAATATTTGTACATGTTCATTTGAAAGTGTTATTATAATATTATTCATTTGAAGGTGTTATTATAATATGATGTTCTTTCGCAGCAAGTGGACTCGGTGTTTCCAATCAACAGAGTTCGGATTACGCTTTTAGATGTTTGCAACAGAATCAAGCTGGAGTTTCCTTTCTTGCCGAGTTACCTGCTGTTCAAAGGAATTACATATGCGAAGGTACGATTCACTCAAAGACATTAACTATGATAGTTCTTATCTTCATCTTTTTATATTTATATTTATCTACAGCTTATGTCAATATCGTAAGCAAGATTCTTTCGGGGTCAGCATAGAATTGTGGCTTTATTTCCAATATCATCATCATTGTATAGAAATGCAGGGGTGTTCATAAAATACGTTACGCTATTTTTTGACCCACCTCAACTTGTCACAGTCTGTCACAAATCTCGGATTCCCTCTCTTAAAGTCACAAATGACAAATCTCGGAAACTCTCACCCCTAAAACGTCGTCTGTGAATTGCGTCAAGCAGGTTTACTATTAATTTCGAGTTACTCGCTCGATTTTCAGCAGCGAAGCAGATATTCGACTTCCGGGCAACGATGACGAATGTAATCGAGATTTACAGTGTAAAATTCCACGTTTAAAATTCCATGCGTAACGCCCTTGGCAGTTCTTGGGTCAGAAGACTTTTACCACTGATGGCATAGCCCCAACAGGCAGTCTCCTTACGCTCAGTTCTTCGCCCCTCCACCCCGTTGAGGTGCGGGTTGGACTTTAGAGTGGTAGGCCTACCTGGTATTATATAATTCCTATGCACCAGTAGCATCATGTCGTTCTTGGTCTTCCTCTGCGTCTCTGTTCTTCTATGATTCCAAGCACTATGGACTTTTTCTATGGTATTTCCTATCGTGCTATATTATGTCCAAGAGATTTTAGTTTTCTTTCTTTCACTTTGGCGAGTATCAGTCTTTTCATTTTTGCTTTGTGGAGGATTTCATCGCTAGTTCTTTATCTTATTAATTCTAGATGTTGCATTTATGATAATCTTTGAATGGATAATCCGACTCATTTAGCGATTGGCGCCAATAGACACCAAACTGATTCTGTAATTAGGAACATCTTTCTGCGACAAAGGAATCATTCGCGATGGTAGATGTTATGAAGCTTCCGGTGGTACGTTGTCTTGGTATGACGCTCGCAATAGATGCCGCGATGGTGGGGAGATCTTGCTTCGTTCGATTTTGTAACTGACCAGCAAAGCCTGAATTCGCTGAATGGAACGTGGCTCACTGCCAATACTCTATACTGGATCGGATTACGAAGACAATGGTGGACGTGGCCGCAATCGAGTAAATTTCAAGTTCGGTTTTCGTGAAATTTTGGTGCTTTTGTTTAATCACGACTATTTAAATACAACATTATAAATAGCCATTATAATGATAACCATTTGCGTGTATATATATATATATATATATATATATAGGCCATAGAAATATGAAATCAACGAAAAATAAACTGACTCTGTGCTCTATAGATGGGCGAGCGAATAACCCCGTTTTGATTTGGTTTACTTTTCAACTTAGATTCTGAGATCAAGTACACAGCTTTTCAAGAAGGACATCCAAATCCTGTATTTGATTGTCTCTGCTTGTTGTCAAAGGACTATCGCTACGAATGGTGTGACTGTGATTGTAATCAGGAGTACCAATTCATTTGCATGAGAAGAGAGTATCCACGTAAGTGGTTATCTTTGGGAGACGTCCATATTTTTAAAGGAACCATCCATAAATGACGTCACGCCCTTCGGGAAGGGGTTCAAACATTTGTGACGATGTGTGTTGACGGGAAAGGGGGTTTCCAGAAATGTGACGTCACGTAATACTAAATAATGCTATACCGCAATGGGATGTTACCACAAAGTTGAACGTATTTTACACTAATAATTCATTTTAAAAAAGAATCTGAAAAAGTTGTTGAATATCGCTTCAACTATAATAATTATAATGAGTATTTTCAAACGAATTCATTGCAATACCCGCTTCATTTAAGAAATAAGTGAAACATTAGGTTTGGCCTTAGAAAGGGGGGTTAGCGCGTTGTGGCGTCATTTTTAAAGAGTCTGACTTTTTGTGGAGACTTGAGACGAGGGGGGGGTCAAAAACTGCAAAATTCGCGTGACGTCATTTATTGACAGTCCCAAATGATTAAAACTCATTGAGTGCATCAATTGTTAAATCGATTAGCGAGTCCAATTTTGTAAAATTGTTAACAAGAGAACCTGACTGCTGAAGTAGCCTGCTATGCCTAGAGAAGCTTATTATTAACTGCCAATTTCTCGTATGTTTTACTATATAATCTATATTAATCACTTTAAGTTTATCGGACACGAACCATTTTGTATGTGATCAACTGCTTGAGACCAAAGAGAGGGAAATTCGCGTCCTGTCTTGTTCTATAATCTATACGTTGCAAGGCTTCAGAATCTGGTTCTGAAGGGGAGACAAAATATTCGTGAGGAAAATGACATTAGAAATCGACTGGCAGAGATTTTGATCGTCAGTAGACCTTCCGGTCAATTTTGTCTTCGCAGACGTAAAACAACCCCCTCATTTTAAAAAAATCATAATTGCTTTAAATAAAAAGAACAATGCCGGATTACCGGTAGCCAGTCCAGTCTGTTGAATGTTGTTAATCTATCATTAGTTTCACGTATATACCGCTTAGTCGAATCGGGGTTTGAATTAAACAGCATTCTCTTCAACATCGTTGTCTACTTCTACTTCGACTTACGCTAAAAATGCGATCGTCTCTACAGTTGGAACCAATATAGCCAACTGTAACTCCGGTGAGACACATCCAAAAGGTTTCTCTTTCCTCTTTAAATGACCAAATATATAGTGATTGTTGCAAGTTGAATAATAAAAAAGTTGAGGCCTACTATTGGGCACAGTGGCGGTTCTAGGGCGAAGCTTTGGAGCTGTCGAACCCCAAATTTTAGATTTCCCCCAGATAATAATATCGAACGACCATTTTATCGCTCGTCAGTCTTTTCCCGCTTTCTAGAGGTTGGAAAGTGTCAGCGGTCATTGCCTGGCTAGGCATAGCCCTCATTTTCTTCGGTTAGAACCGCTACTGATTGGACACTAAACGTGACAGCGGCTGCATGAAGAATGAACATGACATTGTCATAGAGAAGTTGAAAGAAATCATCTCAGTAGAAAGTATCTCTACAGTAAAATTATGATATTTAGAATGAAGAACGGTGTTCAATGACTATCGAAACTCAGAAGCATATCATCGCCTTTTTGACTAAATATAGGATCGTTTTCACTTAGGCCTAAAATAATGTCGAAGTATGTATAAAACTATAATAATGTATGAAATGAATGGCATGATAAATGTGCACAAGAGACTGACTTGTATTTTAGTCAAGGCGTTTTTTTACTATTGCTAGGATGCCTCTCTCTATTCTAATAAACTCTGTAATGCCCCTGAAGTCAGTTCTAAGGCTTTCATTTGTAGATTCCAGTCTAGGCGTTGGTCTTGGAGTTGGTCTTGGAGTTGGTCTTCCGCTTCTTGTGGTCATTCTTATTATGGCATTCGTCATGATTCGAATGAAAAGAAAACTAAGGTACTAACATCTGATCATTTGATTGCTTTTCGCGCAGTCGAAATTTCATTAAGGATAATAAAAACGCACATGTTTTCATATAAAATTGCCTTTACTAACATATACTATCAAATATTTAATACATCAGTGGAAATATTTACAGCAACTCCAAGCCTCTAAAAATCTAATGAATAATGTACAGAATACCTTGAATTTTCAATTTATAGCCTAAAGTGTTTTTGATATCTGTCGAATCTTTCTCTATTTTCTGTCTTTCTACTGCTCGAAAATTTCGATATCCCCCCCCCCAATTCTGGAACTCTGACTGCGTCCGCTGATTATTAAGTAATATTTCATATCTGTCAACAGTCTTCTCAGGTTCTTATCTTACTGGTTCTCACCCTCTCTGACATCTCTTATCTGTTCCATATAAAATTCGAAATATCATCGATTGATACATGCATAAGTACATGGCTCTTTGCAAGCAGTTTTATATTTATAGGCTTTAACGATTTTAGTTTCGCGTTAAGACTCGAGAATGTCTTTTCTTAGAAAAAGCGAATCATCCGGAATTTCTTCGTCTGATAATAAGAGAGTGGAGATGACATCGACTCCTGCCTATGAGTCACTTCAAAATGGAACCACAATGAACAGCGGCAACAGCTCCAATTCAACATATCAGGAGCTCAATATAACCAATTAGACACTGCGTCGAGAAATTCAGATTGAAACCAATGCATAAGAAACTAAGAATTAGGACTGTGCAATAATTAATTATAAGACATATGCTGCTTCTTTGTAGGTTTGTCATCGAGTAAAACGATACACCAAACTACAGGACTTAACCAATGTGTTTTTAATAAGACAAAACGCGACCATCGACTGATGCCGAGTGTAATATTAAAACGGCGCTATACAAATTTCTTACTTGATTAGCTTGAGAACAAGTTGCTTGTGCAATGAGTGGGCTACAGTTGCCGTTGGCGCTAAAGAAGCAAATGAGAAGTTTACATCACATCGTATACTGAGTTCACGGTAATACGTCGTGGTCTCAAAGCACTTCTCTTAACTCGGCCACGTCACCATTAAACTGTAGTTTTGCTCCAACAGGTTTCTGTGCGGTCCAGATTAAGCGCTCCATAAGTGAATTCCTCAGACGATGGCTTTTAAGATTTGATTTGGTTATTCGAAGATAAAATGGCAGTATGCATATTTACGTCAAATCAACTTTCTAAATATTTCATTTTGTATCAGAATTTCATATGCTTGAGCTTTATAAATAAATTCTAGCATTTATAGTAATACTAAATACGAGAACAGATTACGAACATCCTGAAATCCAGAGGAATCTATAGACATACTCAGGCCATCCCCTCCCTGTGACGGTCTTAAAGTAATTCAGGTTTGCTTAGTATAACAGGTAAGCCGTATTTGCATGGCATTACGATACCTATTACTTTACATTACTAAAGACTGTGAAAATGCTGGATCCTAAATAAAGCTCACCACAAAAACGTGGGTAAATCCAACGAGCACTCAACCAAATTTTTTTGAGCAAGGAATTACCAAACCCACATAACAAAGACTGATACACGTGATTATTGACTAAAGGTAAGGCGATCTCTGAATATGTTAGACCATTGGAGCGCAGGGCGTTATAGGCCTAATGCTAGCTTCAAGACTTCAATGCAAAGACCTATATGACACCAACAGCCTCTTACTGAATATAATATCAACAAGGAAGCTAATCGTAAAAAAGAATAAGAAAGTTCTGATTGAATTTATAAGAATTTTTAGCTAAAACATGCAACACGTAACTCACAAGGTAGTAGGTACTGAATAGTCATCGCTCAATGCTAATCTTTTAATGCCTGAATACATTTAGAAGGGCCGGGAGTTATCAAGCCAATGTCGTGCATAGAGTATGCAGTGCATTGCCATTGACCTCACATGAAAAAGAAACTCGAATGTTAATATCAGAGTGGAATATCTCGTCTTTATTATATGCTCACGTTGGTTGACGATTTTGCAGTCTGCATGCATGAAATAACTTATACTGCGTTTTGAGTAAAATACGGCTACAGTTTAAGAGAAAAACATGGATACGACATATTGCATTTTACGGTCATTTTTGTGCGGTAAGCGAATATAATAACAATTGTCTGTCTTCATACTGCTCGAAAATTTCTATAGACTCTCTCCAAATTCCGGAACTCTTACTATGCCACTGATTATTAAGCCATAGTCTGTATATTTCTAAGTTCTTATCCTACTAGTTCTCACCCTGTCTGTTATCTCTTATCCGTTTCATATGTGGATTCGAAATATCATCGACCATCGATCGATCAATACATCCAAAATTAAAAGCGCAATCACTGCAAATGGAGTTTATCTAAACCCTTCTTTTTCTCCATTTTTTCAGTTCACTGTGTTGGTGTTGTCCTAAGCGCCTCTTACTATCAGAGGGAATATTCTCGATATTTATTCACAATACCTGGATTCAATGATACAGAACGTCGTTCACAGGTCGACGCTCAAAATTGGTGCAATGGAAATGGAAGTAAACTATTAGCAATTACTAATCCCATTATTCAAAGTGCTGCCGTGACTTTTATCAATCAGGCCATTAGAGAGAATCAAATGACTGGATATTCTATCGTAACCGATGGAAAGAGAACAGGTGGTGATTGGACTTGGATAAATGAAACTGCAATGATTCGTAAGTGCAGCCATTTCTGCTTTAGAAAAAATCACGAACAAAGCAAATCACCATCCAACTACAACTACGTAATTATATTTTCACGAATTCCTTTGCATGACATTCCGATACATCAAGTTAATTGCCCATGTGAATTTTATCACATTATGACTGTCAGATGTATTTGGAAAGTATTACCTACGTTCATCCGTCAGGTTTCTATCAGTAAATCTGCTCCTTAAAAGCGATTTATGAAAATTCATGCTATCTAAATCATTTGGAAGTCTCTGGATATTTAAATGCATGCTTTATTAATTTGTTGAAAAGTCCTTATAATTATAAGTCTTCCTTTTGAGTCTATTAATATGAAAATTATCGTGTATAAATACTTAAGAGTTCAGACTTTTGTGTAAAGGTCTAAAAAGAAGGAAAGTTGTTTGAAATTCAAAAGTCAATAGTTCTGCCGTTTTCACTTTTAAACAAACTTATTGTCCATATTTTCTGACAACACACTCTATTCTAGTAAACTGCGAAAACTATCTTATACTTCCTTTAAATCAGTGCACGGCTTGTGCAAACGCGAATCCTCGCACGTCAGATTGAGTCATCTTTGAAGAATGACTCACCTGAGAAAAGAATTCCTGTTTATTTCGTAGCAGTATATCTGTTGCCTCAACGACCAGTCTTGTCTTTACTGCTTTACAAAAGAAACCCGTTACTTCGTTTACAGTTGTTTTACGTGTTGTTTTCAATTCTCAGCTCTCGCAATTGGGGGACAAGAAGAAGGTCCAATCATTAGATATGCCTACCTCTACATACCTCCTTCACCCTCTGCCTTAACTCTGTTTGGAGATTCAGCAAACAAAAAGAAATATTTCATGTGTGAAGGTAGGTGCGATGTAAAGACCGTTCATATCGTTCATTTTATATTTAGATATCATAACATTATTTTATTTTATTTATTTTTGTTGGACTCTGAATGTGCAGTGTTTATTCTAGGCCTTCTCTGGGGGAATTCCCTCCCACAAAGTGTTAAATCCCCCTCCAATTTTTTGACATTTTGGCAAGTAGTATGACCTCCCCAATGTCTGTTCCCCCAAATTTTAGACTCCCCCAATGTCTAGGTGGCTAGAATAAACACTGCTGGATGTGCCTTTGCTTCTGGCATTTTGGTAATATGGCCCACAAGAAATTGTCAGTTCAATAATAATAATAATATTTATTATTATTATAACAACAGCAGCAACAAAACCAATATCAGTGTATTTTGCACATAAGCAATATATATTTACCATCGAAGATGTGATGGTCATGTGTACATAATCATCAGGTATGATAGCAAGAACTCAAACCTCGAGGCCAGGACCAGGACCAATGAGTTGTAACTTGTCCTTAATGAATTCTTAAGGCCAGGACCAAGGCCAAGGACTAACATCCCTGGTTTCAGATAGAGTGCTGAAAAACATTGACAGACATATGCCACGTTCGTCAACGTTGGCACAAGGGAGACAGAGGGCTGGGTCCCCCTATTCGTGTCTAAACTGATCGTGAGCATTGTGGAAAACCAATTATCAATTGTGTGGTGTGATGAGCAGGAGATTTCTCATATGCTCCACATTTTAAGATTTGAATCAAATATCGCCCAAGTTTTTTCGACCAGGACAGGCCCGGGTCAGGACACTCTTCTGAAGCCCCTAGTCGGGTATGACCAAGTTGGTCTGTAGAATTGACGGTGCCTTTCTATGCTAAAACCCCGGCCAGTTAATATCTATAAATTAGGTTGAGATTAAATGATGTTAGCAATAGAATCAGCGTTCGAAGCTGAAGTTATGAATCTTAATTCTCCAACTTGGCTTTTTTTAGGGTCGACATTTCCCAAGAACTTATTCACCTAAACATCGTTTGAAAATAGACTGTTCATTATTTATCTCATCACTGTTATCTCATCACCAAATGTATCTCTTATATATTTGTCTTCTAAAATTTCAGGTCAGATGTTTTGCGGATATGGTTATCAGTATCAAAATCAATGCTATCAAAGTTTCCGAGATGCCAACCAGACAGTATCTTGGTTTGATGCGAGGAATGTCTGTTTGCAGAGAGGAGGGGATTTAGCAACATTCGAATTCATCACAACAGACAATGGCCTAAATATGTTAAATGGTTCCTGGTTAATTTCATCGACTGAGTATTGGATTGGACTAAAAAGAGAACGGTGGATATGGCACAGCAGCAGTACGGAAACAGTCTTGCTCCTTATCATTAAAAACTATTGTATATTATATTATTATTAATGCTTGCTTTTTAGAAAATGGACCAAAACATTGTATTTTATTAACCTGTCCTTCACGATGAGTAATTTCTGATTAAATTTCCATTAAGTTGCATTAATGATGTAATTTTTTTAAATTAAAGATTCCGAAGTGACGTACAGTCAGTGGTCCGATGGACATCCCAACTACAACAGCCAACACTGTCTCTGTCTTTGGCCATCTGGTTGGAAATGGAGCGAATGTGACTGCAATCAACGCTTTCAGTTCGTCTGCTTTTCATCGCCAGGTGACATTCGTCCTTAATCTTAGAAACATCAAAGAGAGGTTCCGGGTTTTTCAAATAATATGATGATAAATGATGATAAATTTGTGATATCAATTAAACTTGCAGTTAAACGATGACATTCATAGAAGCATTAGGCCTATTAAAGTGCATATATTACATTGAACTACTGTTGAAGAACAACTGGTGCTGCAAAATAGCAAATCGAGGTTTGTAAAGGGAAGGATTAAAACACGGTTTCGTCTAAATAGATTTCACTCATTGTTTGCAGACGTCTTAGATTTTACGATTCCTAAACTCATTTAAATAATAGTACGCTATTATTAATAGGTCTTAAGTGATTGATGAAATATGCTTCATTTCCTCTGACAGCAGATGTTACAACAACTTCTCAATCTACGGTTTCGGCGACATTCAGTTCAACCGCTTCACCGTCTTCAGGCTCGATTGATTCCACCACCTCTCCTCCCCCTTCCCCAATCCAAGATTCAAGTCGTAATGGTAGCAGCACTAAAGACACTCATTAGGATCATATCCTGATTCCGCAAAAGCAACTTAACACCATCATTTCATAATACAATCCACGTCTTATTCTTGCGTAATGTAGATAGGCCAAGACTTACTTTTGTAAATTATTTAGTGTTAAGATAGTACAGATCGCTGTCTAATGAGTCGATGCATTTACAGTATAAATCACAATCATTTCTAAACTATAGATTAGTAAACAAATTTCATAACGTGTGAGGTAAATCTCGAAACCGCATATTTCGCTGAGATATAAATAGGTTTTAAGAGGTTTTGGATTACCAACAAATCATGGGTAGTATATGTATATATATATATTACTTTTGTGATGATCCTGCTGTAGTCAATGTCAGGCCCTGTCAGTTAGTTGTCTATTCGTTGAAGGTTCCCATTTAGGAGTTGGTCTCGGCGTTGGTCTTGGGATTGGAATTCCTCTTCTGCTGATAATAATTGCTCTGATAATTGTCGTGATCCAATTAAAAAGAAAATTAAGGTATTTCTCCAATTTTATTTAATTGTCTTTAAGACATCTAATTCGATTGAACTTGCATTTACTATTGAGGTGTTTTAATTGGACATCGACTGATACCTTCGTCCATTAGAATTGATTGTTTAATGGCAAATGGTTCTTAGCTTTCAACTTTTCATTCACCGTATTTGCTTTTTGCTGTACTTATCACTGATGGGTGTCAGTGAATGAGATCTGCCTCTAGACTTGGTTCTCTTTGTTAGGAACAACGAAGCTTCTTCGGGTAATAAAGTGGAGATGACTGCGACTCCTGCGTACGAGTCACTTCACAATGGAACCACAACGCACAGTTCACCATATCAGGAACTCAACATCACTAACTAACAAGCACTGGATGCAGAGGATGATTGTGACTAATTAGAGACCTAGAGAAGACGCTGTGAACCAATAATAATTATCTATGATCATTTGTAACCTATATAAACAGCTAATGAAACCTGCATTATAACCTATTATAATCATTTGGCGCATGACAACTGAAGATCACAGATTGCTACAGGTTGACTGCAGAGTAGAAGAGCAGTAGCTCATTGCAATAATGACTTTCAAATAAGTTTATCCATAAAGCATTCTTTCCAAATTCAAAAGCATTCCTACTCTTTAGAATAATTGGTTTAGGCTTAGTGAAGAAATACAGTCACCTAAAATAATAGTCACAACAGTGGCCATGGGATGGTTTTAATTTGCATTAAGGAGACTCGAGAATGTCTTTTGTTAGAAAAAGCGAATCATCCAGAATTTCTTCGTCTGATAATAAGAGAGTGGAGATGACATCGACTCCTGCCTATGAGTCACTTCAAAATGGAACCACAATGCACAGCGGCAACAACTCCAATTCAACATATCAGGAACTCAATATAACCAATTAGACACTGCGTCGAGAGATTTAGATTGAAACCAATGCATAAGAAACTAAGAATTAGAACTGCGCAATAGTTATTAGTCATATGCTGCATTGCGGGTTGTCATCGAGTAAAACGATATACGAACTAGGCTACAGGACTTAACCAATGTGTTTTAATACGACAAAACCCGACCATCGACTGATGCCGAGTGTATTATTAAAACGGCGCCATATAAATTTCTTACTTAATTAGCTTGAGAACAAGTTGCTTGTGCAATGAATGGGCTACAGTTGACGTTGGCGCTAAAGAAGCAAATGAGAAGTTTACATCACATCGTATATTGAGTTCAAGGTCATATGTTGTCTCAAAGCACTTCTCTTAACTCGGCTTCGTCACCATTAAACTGTAGTTTTGCTCCAACAGGTCTCTGTGCGGTCCAGATTTAGCCACCCGTAAGTGCATTCCTCAGGCGACGGCTTTTAAGATTTGATTTGGCTATTTGAAGATAAAATAGCAGTATGCATCTTTTCGTCAAATCTTTCTAAATATCAGAATTTCAGATTCTTGAGCTTCATAAATATATTCTAGCATTAAAGGTAATGCTAAATACGAGAACAGATTAAGAGCATCGAAAAATCGAGAGGAGTCTATACTCCGGTCTTTCCCTCCATTTTCACGGTCTTAAAGTAATTCAGGTTTGCTTAGTATAACAGGTAAGCCGTATGTGCATGGCGTTACGATCACTACTACTTTACATTACTAAAGACTGTGAAAATGTTGGATGCTAAATAAAGCACAGCATAAAAACGTGGAAAAAACCCAACGAGCACTCAACCAATTTGTTTGAGCAAGGAATTACCAAACTCACATAACAAAGACTGAGACACGTGATTATTGACTAAAGGCAAGGCGATCTCCGAATATGTTAGACCATTGGAGCGCAGAGCGTTATAGGCCTACTGCTAGCTTCAAGACTTCAATGCAAAGACCTAGATGCCACCAACAGCCTCTTTCTGAATATAATATCAACACGGAAGCTAATCGTCAAAAAGAATAAGGAAGTTCTAATTGAATTTATAAGACAATTTTCAGTTAAAACACGCAGCACGTAACTCACAAAACACTAAATAGTCCTCGCTCAATGCTACTCTTTTAATGCCTGAATGACATTCAGAAGGAACAGGAGTTATCAAGCCAATGTCGTGTACAGTAGGCCTATGCTCTCTCTCTCTCTCTCTCTCTCTCTCTCTCTCTCTCTCTCTATATATATATATATATATATATATATATATATATATATATATATGACCATTCACCTCACATGAAAATGAACTGAATGTTAATCAGAGCGGAATCTCTCGTCTTTAACAATATATTCTCATGTCATGTTGGTTGACAATTCTGCAGTCTACATGCATGAAATAACTTATACTGCGTTTTGAGTAAAATACGGCTACAGTTTAAGACAAAAACATGGATACGACACATTGCATTTTACGGTCATTTTTGTTCGGTAAGCGAATAATAGCAATTGTCTGTCTTCATACTGCTCGAAAATTTCTATAAACTCTCTCCAAATTCCGGAACTCTTACTATGCCCCTGATTACTAAGCCATATTTTATATATTTCGAAGTTCTTATCTTACTAGTTCTCACCCTGTCTGTTATCTCTTATCCGTTTCATATGGATTAGAAATATCATCGATCATCGATACATCCACGCATTAAAAGTGGTGTAATTTGATTAACAGGAGAATTTAAACATTTAAACTTTGTTCTCAAAGAATTCTTGCCTTTAGTCGTGACTTATTCTAAGCATTCATCTGCTAATACTAAGAACACTTCTTTTACATATTTTAACCAGTAATATAAAAAAGGTAAATTGATTAATCATTGAAACATTTGTGAATGCAATGCTGTGGATAGAAGAATGTCCGGCAGAATTAAGGGCTCAATCACTGCAAATGGAGTTTATGTAAACCCTTCTTTTTCTCTATTTTCCAGTTCACTGTGTTGGTGTCGTCCTAAGCGCCTCTTACTATCAGAGGGAATATGCTGGATATTTATTCACAATACCTGGATTCAATGATGCAGAACGTCGTTCACAGGTCGATGCTCAAAAATGGTGCAATGAGAATGGAAGTGAACTATTAGCAATTACTAATCCTATTATTCAAAATGCTGCAGCGGCTTTTATCAATCAGGCCATCAGAGATAATCAAATGACTGGAAATAACATCATAACCGATGGAAAGAGATCAGATGGTGTTTGGACTTGGATAAATGAGACTACAATGATTAGTAGGTGATTCTGGTTCTGATTTTAGAGACAAAAAATCACGGACGTGGCAAAACACCCAGCTAAAACTACATAATTATATTTTCACTAATTCCTTTGCATGACATTCCGATACATCAAGTTAATTGCCCATGTGAATTTTTATCACATTATGACTCTCAGATGTATTTGGAAATTATTACCTAAGCTCAACTGTCTGGTTTCTATTAGTAGTAAATCTGCTCCTGAACAGAGATTTATGAAAATTCATGCTATCAAAATCATTTGGAAGTCTCTGAATATTTAAACGTAGGCTTTCTTAATTTGCTGTTGAAAAGTCCTTATAATTATAAGTCTTCCTTTTGAGTCTAGTAATATCAAAATCATCGTGTATAAATACTCCAGAGTTCGGACTTTTATTTTAAGGTCTAAAGAGAAGGATAGTTGTTTGAATTTCAAAAGTCAATAGTTCTGCCGTTTTGACTTTTAAACAAACTTATTGTCCATATTATTTTCTGACAACACACTTTATTCTAGTAAACTGAGAGAGCTTTCTTATTCCCTTTCAATCAATTCACGGCGCGTGCAAACGGGCATCTTCGTCTGTCAGATTATGTCATCGTTGATGAATGACTCACCTGAGAAAAGAATTCCTGTTTCTTTCATTATATCAATTACCTCAATGACCAGTCTTATCTTCACTGCTTTACAGAAGAAAAATGCTACTTCGCTTACAGTTGTTTTCGACTTTGTTTTCAATTGTCAGATCTCTCAATTGGAGGACAAGAAGGAGGTCTAAGCAAAAGTTATGCCTCCCTCTACGTACCTCCTTCACCCTCTGGCTTAACTCTGTTTGCAGATACACCAAGCAACAAGAAATATTTCATATGTGAAGGTAGGTGCGATGTTTTTCAACCGTATATTTAATATTCAGATATCATAATAATGACAATATGTGTTGCGCATTTGCAATATTTACCATCTAATATCTGAAGGTCATACATGTATGTACAATTGTACATATCCACATATGAACGAGTGCTGAAAAACATCGACAAATATATGCCAGATTTATTAACGTTTTCACGAGGGAACAGAGGGCTGGGTACCCCTATTTGTGTCTAAACTGATCGTGAGCATTGTGTAAAACAGATTATCAGTTGTCAGGTGTGATGGGCAGGGGATATATATATATATATATATATATATATATATATATATAATCTAGTATGAAACTATGCCCCAAATGTCAAGATTTTAATGAAATATCATACAGTTTATCATCTCAGTTTTTTGGCCAAAACAGACCCAACTCAGAACACTCTTCTGAAGCCCCTAGTCGGGTATAACCAGGTTGGTCTGTAGAATTGACGGTGCCTTTCTATGCTAGAACTCCGACAGTCAATATTTACAGATTAGGTTGAGATTAAATGTTGTTAGCAATAGCATCAACGTTCGAAGCTGCAGTTATGAATCTTAATTCTCCAACTTGGCTTTCTTTTTAGGGTCGACATTTCCCAAGAACTTATTCACCTAAACATCGTTTGAAAATAGACTGTCCATTTCTTATATCATCAATGCTACTTCCAAATATATCTCTTCTAGATTTTTTCTTTTAAAATTGCAGGCCAGGTGTTTTGCGGATATGGTTATCTGATCCAGGGTCAGTGTTTCCAAAGTATCCGCGATAACAATCAACAACTATCTTGGTTTGAAGCGAGGAATTTCTGTTTGCAGAGAGGAGGAGATTTAGCAACATTCGAATTCATCACAACAGACAATGGCCTAAATAGGTTAAACAGATCCTGGCTAATGCAGTCGACTCAGTATTGGATTGGATCACGACGTCAACGGTGGACATGGATGAGTATCAGTGAGGAAACAATCTCACTCTTTATTATTGCAAACTGTGTGGCTTATTGTTTCTATGCAATATTCGCTTTCTAGCAAATGGAACAAAACATTGATTTTTATTCACTTACCTTGCACGATGAGTAATTTTGAATTCAATTTCCATTAAATTGCATTATGATGTAATTTTTTAAATAAAAGATTCCGATGTGACGTATAGTCAGTGGTCCGATGGACATCCCATCTACGACGTCAACCAACAGTGTCTCTGTCTTTTACCAAATACTCCAGTCAACAATTGGAAATGGAGCGAATGTGAATGCGGTGTAGCCTTTCCGTTCGTCTGCATATCATCAGCAGGTGAAATTCCTTCTTAATCTTAGAAAGATCAAAGATAGGTTCCGGGCTTTTTTCAAATAAGACCCTCAGATGATATCAATTAAACTTGCAGTTAACAGATGACACTCATTGAAGCATTAATAAAAGTGCATATATTACATGGGACTTGCTATTGTAGAACAACTGGTGCTGCAAAAATAGCAAATCGAGATTTTCATAAAGAAGGATTAAAACACGGTTTAGTCTAAATAGATTTCACTCATTGTTTGCAGACGTCTTAGATTTTATTATTACTAAACTACTTTAAATAATAGTACGCTATTATTAATAGGTCTTAAGTGATTGATGAATTAGGCTTAATTTCTTTTGATAGCAGATGTTACTTCAACTTCTCAATCTACGGTTTCGACGACATTCAGTTCAACCGCTTCATCGTCTTCAGCTTCGATTGATTCCACGCCCTCTCCTCTCCCTTCCCCAATCCAAGATTCAAGTCGCAATGGTAGCAGCGCTTATGACAATCACTGAGATCATTTCACGATTCCGCAAAAGCAACATAACACCATCATTTCATTATATAATTCACGTCTTATTCTTGTGTAATGTAGATAGACCAAGACTTACTTTTTGTAAATTATTTAGTGCAAAACTAGTACAGGTGGAGCTACTGATGTCGCTGTCTTAATGACTCTGTGCGTTTCTAAATCATGTTTAGACGGTAATAGATCGCCGGCGTTGGCGATTGGTCTCGGCGTTGGTTTGGGACTGCTGTTCGTTGTCATTGTCATCATCGTCGTTCTGATTCTACTTTCACGCAAAGGATGCATCAGGTAGGAGGAAGCATTCAACCAATTCAATTCCTTAAGTCTTCCACACAAACATAACACACCTTATCTGTTTGCCCAAGACTTTTCCTGATCTCCGAGTTTTGCACCAAAGTAAGCACGGTACAGCTGTTTCGCAAACTCCGTTAGGCCTATGTTCCTTTGATGTTTCTTGACTATAAACTCGCCACATACATAACAAAACTGTTAGAACTATCGACACAAAGACGACTTGCCATTTTAAAATAAAAATACACGCAAATACTAAATGCCACGAGACACGAAGATGACTCAGAAACAAGAATAGGGACGCCAGCTTATCAAATCAGACGACTTCCTAAGCTGACGCCACCTGACGTCCGTGTAAAAAACTGTACGTGATGGAGCTATTTCGTGCTCATTTTCGGATTTAGCATGCCGAAAAACATAAAGGAAGGTCAAAATTGTGGAAAAAGCTCTTCCTATGTACAGTAGGCCTGTGTAACTGACGGGTTTCAGTGATTGAGATCCTCATCTAGACTTGGTTCTTCTCTTTGTTAGGAACAAGGAATCCATTGCTTCGTCTGACAATAACAGAGTGGAGATGACTGCGACTCCTGCGTACGAGTCACTTCACAATAGAAGCACAGTGCACAATTCAACATATCAGGAACTCAACATCACTAGGCCTAACTAACAAGCAGCGGATGCAGAGGATGATTGTGACTAGTCCTAGAGAAGACGCTGTGAACCAATGCACTGACCAACCTATAATTAATCATTTGGTGTAATTTATAGCAACTGAAGGTTGACTCTTTGTATTCTTTGTATTCAATTAGAAATATTTATACTTTAGTTGCCTACTTACCATTTGAAATTAAATAATTTTAAATTGTTTTTCTCAAATGTTGATGTTTCAAGACATGATCGCGTTCCAAGTGGCTCTAGCGCTGACTAATTAATTATGAAAGCGTCATCCGATCTCTAACTCCTGCCTATGAGTTACTTAGTATAAGTAAGTAAGTAAACACAAAATTTCTATAGCGCTGCCCGAAAGCTTGGCGCAGTGCACCAGCTTATTCACGAGCGCTCAATCTGGGTGAAATCCATAGTCCATGATCCGTAGTCCGTGGTGGCCAAGGTTGTAGATCCAGGTAGGCAGTCGCAGCAAAGTATTTTTATGGAGGATGATAACAAGATTTGCGGCGGGTAGAATGCAGGCCTGTTCTAAAGATTTTGCCATAGGATTTCTTGAAAAGAATAGTTTTCAGTTGCTTTCGGAAAGTCTGTGGAATGATGGCCAATGGTGACTGATTTATAGTACTATAGTAGGATCTTTATGCGTTAAAAACACCAAGTTACGCGAACTAAACGATTTCTATTGGTAATACAAAAATTAAAATCTTAAACTGTAAAACTGTGAGATGAATTTCTCAACTTCTGTCTTTGGAAAAAACCTCAAAGGCAGTGAATGTTGAGCCTTCGGTAATTCATATGGAATGCTAGGATACTACAGTATATCAAACTGGAAAACTAAGTAGAGGGGAAAGAGCAAGAGGAAGACAAAGAATAAAGTAATTCGCATCACTCCGTCGATAGTCGCGCTAAGAAACGTCATTGCTCCATTGAACGTCCGTTCTCGTTCACACAGATTAAAGCAATAAAATCGCAAAAGATGAAATCTTGCATCGTGCGAAGGGTGTTCGAATTCTATGCTCCACTGTGATTCCTCTGTCGAATGTCAGTGCCAATGTCCCAGTTTTCTAGCAGTGTAGCGCCAAATGTAAATTGCTGTTAAGGGGCCATCCACAAATGACGTAACGCATTTAGGGGGTTTAGACATTTGTGCATTTGTGACAATGCGTTACGATGAGGGGGGTGTCTCCTGAAATGTGACGTCACACAATAGTAAATTTTTGTTAAATGATGAACTTTTTTACTAGTCATGATTGTTATATGATCGATTCTTTACATTGGCACACTATAGCAGCACAAGAGGCCACAAGTGCAAAATGTTTAAGCAGAGGGTTGGTCCAAGAAAGAAAAACTTTTTTAGTGCAAGGGTTGTGGACAAATGGAACAGTTTGGACGAGGTGGGAGTGACAGTTGAAACAGTGAACGGATTCAAAGGATATCTAGATAAACTAGGTTATTGAATGCAGATGGTTACATCAGTGGTTTTCACACAGGCTTACTTAGCCTCCTAAACCACTTAAAATCACATTATTATTATTATATTATTATTACGTTATTATATATTATAAGACATATGCTGCTTTGCAGGTTTGTCATCGGAACACGAGCTAAAATAAGGCTCACCATAAGAACGTGGGAAAATCCAGCGAGCATTCGATCAAATATTTTGAGCGAGAAATTACCAAAACCACATAACAAAGACTGAGACACGCGTTACTTAATAAGGGCGAAGTGATCTCTGAATATGTTAGAACAGAAGTCGACAACCTATGGCCCGCGGCCCACATCCGGCCCGCCAGTGAGTTCAATCCCGCCCTCCGACCCCACAGCTTTTTGTATAAAAGGGTCATTACCTTCCAAAGGTCTGACAAGCAGAAAAGGGTCGTCAGTAATTTTTCGCACTTGATATGTACAGTTTTTGAGAATTTCTGAACTTTTTCCACCACAACTTTCTGAGAAACATAAACTTCAAAACTTTTTTGGGGCTGTCGAAAAATTATTTAATTACATGACCCTCGGACAGACACTACGATAGCAGTTCGGCCTTCGCTGTTCAACAGGTTGCCGACTTCAGTGTTCGACCATTGGAGCGCAGAGTCCTAAAGGCCTAGGCCTACTGTACTAGCTTCACGACGTCATTGCTAAGATCTAAACGCCACCAACAGCCTCTTACTGAATATAATAATCAGCAAGGAAGCTAATCGTTAAAGAGAATAAGGAAATTCTAATTGAATTTATAAAACACCCAAACATACCAACTATTATAAAGACACTTATTCTTCGTGTGCCATGCATTGCTACGTCGGCGATCATGGATTTCCACTCTTCTCTGTATCTGGCTTTCCTTATCAGTTCGATGTTGTCTTTAGTTTTTGTTGCTTCTCTTAGGGAGACTTAGGTTGTCTGTATACTTTATTCGTTGTCTTCCTCTTGCTCTTTCCCCTCTACTTAGTTTTCCAGTTTGATATACTGTAGTATCCTAACATTCCATATACTAATTTTTAATTTTTCGCTTTCCTTTTTTTTCCATCCTAGATCTTCGTTTTGATGTTCGAACCTCTGTCCAGAACTGGGCAGAGCAGCTGGTTTACGGTCTGCTGTTACCTGTCATTCATGGCCTTCCCAACCGGACGAGAAGCTCGAGGTTTTTCTCAGAGAGACTCCTTAGCGCCATTTCTCTGTATATGTTTGCTTTGCCTATTCATGATTTTTTCTCGGCGAATATACGTCAACGTGTCGCCATTCATTTCGGTCGGTTTTTCTAAGATTTTCTCTTTCACAGTTCTGGGGTTTTATTAGAAGTGTTGTGCCTCTGCCACGCCTAGACGCCTTTGTATGGAACCCTACTGGTGTCACTAATACAGAGCCTCTGTCCAGTACTGGGTATTGCTGCTGTCCAGACCAAGGACTGTTTATCGACTACAGTCAAGTCTTTAACCGCCGTGTTACGTTATTGACGGTGACGCCTCGTGTATAGGATGTGATTCTTCATCACGCACGCATAGGATGTAATTACGGGTTTCTTCAACATGAACGACTAGGATGTGATTCTTCGTCACGCACGGACGGTCTTTGACAAAAGGAGAGGCCTCCTTTTGTCCTGGGGGGGGGGGTGGTGACCACCTGTACTTTTGTTCTTTTCAGTGAAATCTGCTACCTCTCCCTTTCGCCTGACACCGAAGACTAGCAACCAACCGCTGATTCCACGAATAATATTTACAGAGTTTAGAAGCCAACAGACCGATGTCGTGCACAGAAATCCATATATAAGCACTCAGTCTCATGGGCAAATGAACTTAATCTCTAATCAGAGCGTATCTGGAACTCTCATACGTTTTAAACAATATCTGTGTTCATCTATAGGCCGACTATTCTACAGTCTATAGGCGTTAGGTTTACGGCGTGTATACATTAGATGATATTTTATGCTCTACAGAATAATATGAATTTAGGATATTGCATTAAACGGTCAATTTTGTTCGGTAAGTGAATGCTACTGCTACCAATAATTTTACTTAAAGTGGCTTAGGAGGCTAAGTTAGCCTGTGTGAGAACCACTAGATTTATACTAGGAATTGAATTTTGATTAACAGAATAATTTAAACTGTGTTCAGAAAAAATTCTTGTTTATAGCCGTGACTTATTCTAAGCTTTCATCTGCTAATACTAAAAACACTTCTTTAATATATTATGGCCAGCAATCCAGAAAGGTAAATTGATTAATCATTGAAACATTTGTGAATGCAATGCTGTGGATAGAAGAATGTTCGGCAGAATTAAGGACTCAATCGCTGCAAATGGAGTTTATCTAAACCCTTCTTTTTCTCTATTTTTCAGTTCACTGTGTTGGTGTCGTCCTAAGCGCCTCTTACTATCAGAGGGAATATTCTGGCTATTTATTCACAATACCTGGATTCAATGATACAGACCCTCATAGCCGGTACTCTGCTCAAACATGGTGCAATCAAAATGGAAGTAAACTATTAGCAATTACTAATCAGAGCATTCAAGATGCTGCCGTGGCTTTTATCAATCAGGCCATCAGAGATAATCAAATGACTGGAAATCCTATCGCAACCGATGGATTCAGAAGAAATATTGAATTTTGGACTTGGATAAATGAAACGACACCGACTGGTAAGTGCATCCACTTCTGATTTTAGAAGCAGAAAAAAATCATGAACGAAGAGAAAACACCACCTAAGTAAAACTACATAATTATATTTTCACGAATTCCTTTGCATGACATTCCGATATATCAAGTTAATTACCCATATGAATTTTTTCTACATTATGACTCAGAGTCATTTGGAAATTATTATCTAAGTTCAACTGTCTGGTTTCAATCTGTAAATCTGCTCCTGAACAGAGATTTATGAAAATTCATGCTATCTAAATCATTTGGAAGTCTCTGGATATTTAAATGCATGCTTTATTAATTTGCTGTTGAAAAGTCCTTATAATTATAAGTCTTCCTTTTGAGTCTATTAATATCAAAATCATCGTGTATAAATACTTAAGAGTTCAGATTTTCGTGTAAAGGTCTAAAAAGAAGGAAAGTTGTTTGAATTCCAAAAGTCAATATTTCTGCCGTTTTCACTTTTAAACAAACTTATTGTTCATATTTTCTGCCAGAACACTCTATTCTAGTAAACTGCGAAAACTATCTTATACTCCCTTTAAGTCAATGCACAGTGTGTGCATACGGGCATCTTCGTCTGTCGAATTGTGTCATCTTTGATGAATGACTCACCTGAGAAAATAATTCCTGTTTCTTTAATCATATCTCTTCTTGTCTCCAATGACCAGTCTTATCTTCACTGCTTTACAGAAGAAAACTGCTACTTCGCTTATGGTTATTTTCGATGTTGTATTCATTTGTCAGAACTCAACGTTCCACGACAAGGAGGAGGTCGAGCCGCCAGTTATGCGCGTCTCAGCGTATCTCCGTCATCCTCTGGCTTGACTCTTCATGAGGATGCGTCAAACAATAAGAGATATTTCATATGTGAAGGTAGGTGCGATGCGAAGACGGGTTTTCTACCGTTCATTTAATACTCACATAGCATAATAATGCCAATGTATTGTGCAATAATGTGCATACCTGTATATGCGATATATATTCACCATCCAAGATCTGATGGTCATGTGTACAACTGTACATATCAACATATTATAGAGTGCTGAAAAACATCGACAAATATATGCAAGATTTATTAACGTTGGCACAAGGGAGCAGGGGGCTGGGTCCCCCTATTCGTGTCTAAACTGATCGTGAGCATTGTGGAAAACCAACTATCAATTGTGAGGTGTGATGAGCAGGAGATTTCTCATATGCTCCACATTTTAAGATTTGAATCAAATATCGTTCACGTTTTTTTCGGCCAGGACAGGCCCAGCTCAGGACACTCTTCTGAAGCCTCTAGTCGGGTATGACCAGGTTGGTCTGTAGAATTGACGGAGCCTTTCTATGCTAAAACCCCGGCCAGTTAATATCTATAAATTAGGTTGAGGTTAAATGATGTTAGCATGCAATAGCATCGGCGTTCGAAGCTGCAGTTACTAGTTATGAACCTTAATTTTCTCCAACTTTGCTTTCTTTTTAAGGGTCGACATTTTCCAAGAACTTATTTACTTAAACATCGTTTGAAAATAGACTGCTCATTATTTATCTCATCACTGTTATCTCATCACCAAATGCATCTCTTATATATAATTTTGTCTTCTAAATTTCAGGTCCGATGTTTTGCGGATATGGTTATCAGTATCAAAATCAATGCTATCAAAGTTTCCGCGATGCCAACCAGACACTATCTTGGTTTGATGCGAGGAACGTCTGTTTGCAGAGAGGAGGAGATTTAGCCACATTCGAATTCATCCTAGACATAGATGATCTACATATTTTAAGCGGTTCCTGGCTAACTCCATCATCAGACTATTGGATTGGACTAAGAAGAGAACGGTGGATATGGCAGAATACCAGTAAGGAAACAATCTTCACTCTTTATTATTGCAAACTGTTTGGCTTATTAGAGATGTTCTCTTTTTAGAAAATGTATCGAAACATTGTATTTTATTAACCTACTCTGCACGATGAGTAATTTCTAATTAAGTTTCCATTAAATTGCATTTATTATGTAATTTTTTTTAAAATTAAAGATTCCGATGTGACGTACAGTCAGTGGTCAGATGGACGTCCCAATTACTACGACGGAGCACAGTGTCTCTGTCTTTTGCCAAATACTCCAGTCAACGATTGGAAATGGAGCGAATGTGGATGCGGTGTAGCCTATCAGTTCGTCTGCATTTCGTCAGCAGGTTGAGATTATTTCCACGCTCACTTTCAGCAGACGCTGTATGCCAAAATCTCTCTCATGATCATCATGATCATCATCATCATCATCATCATCATCATCATCATCATCATCATCATCATCAGTGTTTCTGTCTTTCGACAGGTCCAGGTATCCAGTTTTCCCACTCCGATCGATTGCTTGCTTCTTCTTTGAGTTCCTGTTCAGGACGCATCTTAATTGGCTTAGCGTTTTATAGGGGCATAAATTACTGTTCAAATGTATGACTAAAGTAGCCACTAAACATAAAGCTTGGTAATACAATATATAATGTTAAACTGATCAGCGTTGTTATTAATTAAAAGGAACTGTCAGCACAACTTCTTCAACAATGACTACGACATTGACTAGACAGTCGTTGTCTACAACAACCATCTCGACAACTACTACGACCCAAAGCGATCCGCATGATGAAAATTCGACTGGCAAGAGTACGATCATCGTTTTAAAAGTTCACAAAGCCTTTCTTACTAACTAACTAAGTTATAAGCACGGTAATCCAGTCTCATTGGGAATCGTTGAGCATAAAACTTGCGAACGACGACTGAAAGAATGAACGCTGTTTATGTGTCTTTTGATTGGAAATTAGAGGAAGCGCATATTATAAGAATATGTGAGCTTATGTGCCATGTTTAAAGTAAGGAAGAGAATTAGAGAAATTATTCAAAACATACACACATATATACATAGATACATAGATATATACATACATACATACATACAGTGGTCATTTATATTGCGCCTATTCAATAAATATTTTAGAGCGCATCAAAATCTCCAAACGGCGCATTTCGCTGAGATAAAATTAGGTTAGTTAGATGTTTTCATATATATATATATATATATATATATATATATATATATATATATATATATATATATATATAACTTAGTCAATGTCAGGCCCTGTCATCTAGTTGTCTATTCGTTGTAGGTTCCCATTTTGGCGTTGGTCTTGGAATCGGAATTCCTCTTCTGCTGATGATAATTGCTTTGTAATTGTCGTGATTCAACGGAAAAGACAATTAAGGTATTTATCCAATTTTATTTAATTGTCTTTAAAACATCTAATTCTTTTTAAGGCTAACAAATACAGTGTAGCTTATATTCGTTCGCTTCAACATGCATTTACTATTGGTGCGTTTTAACTGGACATCGACTGATACCTTCGTCCATTAGAATTGATTGTTTAATGGCAAATGGTTCTTGGCTTTCAACTTTTCATTCACCGTATTTGCTCTTTGCCGTACTTATCACTGATGGGTTTCAGTGATAGAGATCTGCCTCTAGACTGGGTTCTTCTCTTTGTCAGGAACAAGGAATCCATTGCTTCGTCTGACAATAACAGAGTGGAGATGACTGCGACTCCTGCCTATGAGTCACTTCACAATGGAACCACAACGCACAGTTCAACATATCAGGAACTCAACATCACTAACTAACAAGCAGTGGATGCAGAGGATGATTGTGATTAATAATTATAGAGACCTAGAGAAGACCCTGTGAACCAATAATTATCTATGAACATTTGTAAATATACAAACAGCTAATGAAACCTGCATAATAACCTATTATAATCATTTGGCGCATGACAACTGAGGATTGACTCTTTGAATTCTTTGTATTCAATTAGAAAATATTTAGTTGTCTACTGCCATATGAAATTTAATTAGTTTAACCTGTTTTCTCAATTGTTGTTGCTTCAAGACATAATCGCAGTTGCTTTCAGGCGTTATATTTGCACGATGCGATGAATCACAAATGCTGTTTATGTTTAATATAACCAACATTAAAAGTTAGAAATAGATTTCACATTTATAACATATAGTACACTGAATTACTTAAATTAGGCTTTGCTTATCATTAGCAGGACTTCTCAGATGAAACTGCAGAACTCATATCCCCAGGACGGGTCAGAAGTAGTCTTTATGGCACATCATTCTCATAGTCATCTCTTCGCTTTCGATTTAATTCGACTGTTATTAGTACATTTCTTGCTATTGTGCTGAATCTGATTACAACTAGAGTCATTTGCTAAAACAAAATAGGAGGCCTATGGCATTTCTATTGGAGCTTTCTTCAGTATAGGACTTTCAATAATGTTCATTGGCTTCAAAATTCAATAACAAATAATTCAGTTCCACCTCTACGATACGACCATTGCTGAAAATTGGCCAAAGTCTCTTTTAATCCACAGAGTTCTCAAATTATCCAAACAAGAAATTATGCGTTCCGATATCTTTAGTATTGCGCTATAAGAGCATTTTTCTGTTTCGCGCCAAAATCCGTTGGAAGTTTCGTCATCGTATACAGTCTCCGACTTCGTTCAAAATTTGAATTTCCAATATTTATTATTTTTGCGTAAAATTCTCATTTCTGCGATGTAAAGAGTGTCTCGGTAGACGAATTTTCGAAATAATTGCGGCTTTAGACTTAATGTAATAATAATAAAAACAATGACAATAACAGCAACGACGACAACAACAACACTAATAGGCCTAATAATAATAATAATAATAATAATAATAATAATAATAATAATAATAATAATAATAATAAAGTAAAGTAAAGTAAAATCTCGTGGATTTCTATTCTATAGCGCCTTGGATAGCAGCACAACAGTAGCTGCTTATTCTTAGGCGCTCAGCCTCTCTTAAAATAGCAATGGGGAAGGTATGTGATCAGCCAGGCAATAGTCAACATTCAAAGGTCAGTGAGGCTAAGTTGTTACAGCTATGGAAGATATGATTTCAGAAAAAGGAAGTATTTAAGCTTAGACCTGAAGACTTGAGATAATGCAGGAATTATGGAAATGAGGATTTCAGATTTTATTGTTTGAAAGTGTCCAAGTCTGCTGAGGGAAGCTGGGATCGAGTTCCAAAGTTTTTCTCCGTAGTTTCTTCGTGCACTGAATATAATAGCTGCTCTGGCGATATTACTTTTGTTTTGTACTCGTTGCGTCCTTATGATCACTCTACTCAGACATTTGAATTTCCTGACCTGTATCCAGTGTCACCCTCTACCCATTAATTATCACCTGCTAGCGTAAACCAGCAGAAATTGCTCCATAAGTTTAATACTCGTAAAAGCGAATTGCTAGGTCCTTAATTTTTAATTATTCTAGCGCTTGCCGTGTTTTGTAGTTGAGACAGTGAGTCGACAATGAATGGACCAGGCGCTCTGTTGATTATTTCAGGTGATTATTTTATTCCACATCATCCTTTGTTTTACTGTAATTATCTGAGCGAATAACCCGGTGACACTCAGGATTTTCAAAATTCTTATTAAGCTCTACTGAGCATTATCAAGTTACAGAAATATGCCTCTACATCAGTGGTTCTTAAGATGTTGACCCGCGGACCACTGGTGGTCCGCAGAGTTCTGATTGGTGGTCCGCGAAAGAATCAGAAACACGTTTATATTATTAACCAAGGTTTTCGCGGCATGTTTGTTTTAGTTTTACCTTGTGTTTTCGCCAAAATACTAAGATTCTTAATACACATTCCTAATAATGTATCATTGCCTACATTTTGTGAATACATTAATATTGCACGATTAGGATTTGTGCTTATACATTTATGCATTTATTTTGCGCTCGCCAGCTGCAAGAAAAGGTTATTGCCGCCGGTCCGTGGCCTGAAAAAGTCCAGCCACTGCTCTGCATTGATGACCTTCGTGTCATGTAGAAGGGAGAGGGTAAATCAAATCACTTTGTTGTGACGGTTCAATTGGAGTCGTCAAAAGCAAGTGCTTTTTAAGTGAATTATTTTCATTCTGCAGAATATTTCTATGTCCGCAGAATGTCTTCTCTCTCTCTCTCTCTTCAGGTTTGTTGGGCGTAATATCGGCGGAAAAGTACGATTACTGCACCAGCAGATACTGCTTTGTTCTGGTCACCGATGCCAGTGACTTCAACACAGCCAGGACTCGCTGTCACAAGGAACTGTACCTTGCCAAACTGTTGGACACTGTGGACAGAGAACTCGGCGGAGAAGCGACGAAGTTTCTTTTGTATGTAACGTCGAAGCTAAACACGACCTTCTCAGAACGCGTGTTTATTAACATGAAACGCATTCAAACGAGGAACATGAAATGGTATCTCCTGAACTCGGACGAATTTCAAGGCACGTCCAACTTCTGCCATTGAATAAGAGCATCGCATATTCAATGCTCTTCCTCACTCCTAGTTCTCCATAGTCTGTCTCACTGCTCCCCATTCTGATTCTCCGGAAATGACCTAAACTCTTTAGCCTGTGCTACCATCGACTGGTATCTTCGTGCATGCACTCGGGCGCTATCAGGGCTCATTGTTATTACTATTATTGTTCTCGGGTCGCGGTGGAGTAGTGGTGGAATTCTTGCCTTGCATCCTGAAGGTAGCGGGTTCGAATCTGACCCTCGCCACTGCGTAGCGACCTTGGACAAGTTGTTCACCCTTAATTGCCCATCAATTACGATTCTTAACTCTGAATGACTTAGCGTGCGTTACCAACCATGTAATAATAATAATAATAATAATAATAATAATAATAATAATAATAATAAGTGAAATTAACTATTAGTAATATACCTATTTTGTAATAGGTCTAACAGTCTCACTGTAAGAAATTGCTTTGTTTTCATAAAAATGAAATTTGTAGGCAACATATCTAGAAAAGGCGAAACGAATTATGGTTACCTGCGCTTCGAGAAATCAGGAGACCCGTCTAGAGTGGACAGATATGTGGTTGCCGCTGATCACCCGACGACCACCAGACCATTCCTCTGCGACTACGACGGTCAGTAGAGGACTTCAATACGACTCTATACGCCTTGTCTTTATTCTGAGAGACCTTACAGATGAGAAGCGTATAACTGATTAATTATAGCTTTGAATAACTCTAAGTGAAGAGGTAACAGTAGAGGAACTCTGCCAAGCGGTGTTTATTCTAACCACCTAGACATTGGGAAGAGTTTAGCATTGGGGGGGGGGGCATACACTGGGGAGGTCATACTACTTGTCAAAATTTGGGGGTATTTTTAAACTTGGGAAGATTCCCCCCCACCCCCCCCAGAGAAGGTCTAGAATAAACACTGTCGTCAAGTCAGTCCAACTCGGTTCTTGTTTAAAGGCGGGTTGGGTAGGTTGAAGTGCTTATAAGTTATAAAGGCTGCGAAACTTATGGGACCCATTCGTTTTCACTTGCATTCGCTATTATTTCCGCAATATGTCCTTTGTAGCCTCTTTCTGCAACAACGTCGGCGGCGATCGCTTTTCTTATTTGAAGCGCTGCTTGGTGAAGGACGACAGGAACATGCAATGGTTCGAGGCGAGAAGTAGTTGCGTCTACAGAGGAAGCGATTTGGCGACCGTTGCATATAAGGCGGACACTGGCATTCCAGTCGATGCTAAAACGCGCGGCCTTTCTGAAACTCTTAACCAGGACCCAACGGGCTACTGGGTTGGACTTCGTTACGAGAACATGTCTTGGATGTCTCCTTCAGGTATATTCATCGTCATCTTTGCTCTCTTTAGCGCCAATAGCTAGACACAAAATGCTTCCAAGAAGTTCTATATCTTCTGTCAATCGTCTTCCTTCTACGATTGAAATTCCTTTCATGTTCGTATCTTCTCTGATGTTGTCAGTCCACTTTTTCCTGGGTCTTCCTCTTCCTTTGTTTCCTTCTATTTGTGTGTCTAGAGTGCCTTGTATGTTAGTCTCCTTTTCATCCATTCAGTTGACGAGGTAAATTCACCGAGTGTAAACAAATAACAGCCCTAATCTTCATCCATCTAAATATTATCATAATTGTGATTGCAATGATAAAATATCCCCCTCGCACACTACAGTAGAATTTCGTTATAACGTATTTAACGGGTGTGTAAAATTGAGTACGTTATACCAGAGGTACGTTGTTATATTATATAAAATACCATCCAATACGGTAGCTCACCACACGGGACCGTATACAACTATACATTGTGGTAATTATTTATAAAGAGGAGTATACGTCAATGCAACTGAGCAACATTGTGTATTCAAATACTCGGCACAGTAAAACCGCATTAATTTAACCCCTTAACTGTGTATTTAACTGTAACTCAATGTAAAATGGACGGATATATCCGGGATCCCCAGTTAAGGGGTTAACGCCATAACATCTGGCAGTTGTGTGATGATTATTATCTGAATATACAACGGGGCATTTACTATATTCGCTTCTGCACAGGCAGTAGACGCGAAGAGATCGCCGACGGTTGGTCGCGAAGCAGCAGCCTCCTCAATAGCTCCGACCTCGACTGCGCCTGCGCCGATCCAACGGCCAACGGTACTTGGTCGTGGACAGACTGTAACTGCAGCGCCGAGTTGCCGTTCATATGCTACGGTCTCGCTGGAGGTATGGTCAGATGCAGACCCCCCCCCATCTCTGTCTCCAGTTTCACTTTCACTTAATACAGTCTGTATAAATTTCAATCCGTGGTTTCAAAGTATTTCCAACACAGATGGGTTCTAAGCAAGAACTTTTAAACGTTTAAAATGATGACATACATCATCATCAGACGACTACGACGATTATGATGATGATGGTGATATTGATAATGATGGTGATGATGATGATGATGATGGACCATGGGTTTCTAATGGACTCGTACTTGCGATCTTATTATTATTATTATTATTATTATTATTATTATTATTATTATTATTATTATTATTATTTAATGACAATTTATAAAGCACAGTAAACATAGAGACGCTATAGTAAATGTTAAATAAATGCGTCTTAAGATGCTTAGTAAACAGTTTTGGGAAGGTGAACTATTTAGGTAAAAATGTCTTCAGAGTTAAACGCTTCTTTAAAGGACCTATCCCCGTAGAGTCTGTTTATATCTGCAGAGTTTTCACTTACGACGCCAGCACCCGTCGAAAGAGAGGAGTGTATTTGCAATGAGACAGAATCCTCAAATGAAGAGGAAAAAATGACGGAGAAGGAGAAAGAGGAGAAAGAGGAAGAACGTAGACAAGGTGTTCAATCACCACGGGATCCTATTTTCTAATCATCATCATCATCGTGATCATCATCATCGTCGTCGTCGTCATCATAATCAAAAACGTTATCGACATTGAGGCTAACTATAAAAACTGTCATGTTTGTAGATTAGACGGTCGCAGTCAATTGCTCTGTTATCTCTGCTATCGCGTGGCATTTATACTCTTTATTTGCTTTTAACTGGAGGCCCTATTAATTGCATGAAATGTAGGTAATGACCAGTGGCGGTTCCACGTTGGGGATGACTGGGAATGCATCCACCCCGCCGAGCTCCCCCCCCCGCCGAGCTCTTTTTGCTTGTCATCAGCGTTTAAGACAGCTGGGTATTTGTATACTAAACAGAGCTGATGACAATTTTTTGCTGGTCAGCCTGTTTCAGAAAATTTTATGTTGACATTTTTTGCTTGCCAACCTTTTTCGGGATTTCCTTTCATCCCTCCCCCACCAACTTTCTATAAATCAATTGCATCTCCCATCAACTTTCTAAAATTCCTTGCATCCTCCCCCCCCCACCAAGAAATTCTTGGAACCGCCACTGGTAATGAGGTAATGAGATGGTTCGAATGAATTGGACACTGGGCGCTTGTATCTCTTGTAGCCGAGATCTTGGGCATTATCCTGGCCGTCGTTATATCGTTTGTGGCTGCATTCTTGCTTGCATTCCTTCTATTCCACAAAAGCTAATCAAGGTACGCGGGCGTTCAATCGAAGTTTCAAACCAGCTTCAGCTGACGTTCAATTTAGCAAACTAAGCTTTGAAAATTCACTGTATATATATATATCATGGAGGGCGCCACAATCCAAATATTGGGTGGGCCAACATGGCCTGTTTGAAATTGGACAATGCAAGGACTAGTGCTACAGTAGGCTATAGATATGCAAAAATTCAGAAGAGTGATGAAACGAATTAAAACCACATATTCTCGTGTGCCCATCTTTGCTATGTCAAACCATACTAGAATTGTCATCATATTCTGTCTCAATTTTTTCTAGAGCTTTCGAAATGCCACGAAAAATAATTTTAAGCAGAATTTATTTCTCTTGTAGCAATGCCAATCAGAGCACTTCGTCTCCGCCAAAAGCTGAAAGTCCTCAAGCCAAGAGAGTGAATAACAGAGAACGTCTTCAGCACTTATAGACGCTACAGGAGTTTATACAAGACCTACGAGATTATTAACGCGCTAATCTATTAATTTCATAGTTTATAGTTCAGTTTGATTTAGCCTATTAAGTCTGTTTGAAATAGATAATTCATCGAATAAAAAATCCGGCAGACAATTAGCCGTACATGTATAGTGTGATCATCTTCAGTCCAGAATTCAGTCTTCCTGCGGTCGGTTGGTCGGGGCTTAAAGCTAATCGACCCTCAAGACAAAGTACAGTGAGTCTAATGTCTACAGCTGGTCACAGGGTCTGTAGGGCAAGGGTGCTCAACCGGTCGGTCCGCCAATGTGTTGTTCTGTTCGGTCCTCGGAGAAAACTAAAACAATTCGGGAAAGTGTAATTTAGTGCCAAATTATAAGTGGCAGGGGCGCCAGAATGGCTACCTCCAGTCCTGTTATAATAATAATAATAATAATAATTATTATTATTATTATTATTAAGACTTATAAGTATGTGACGTAGCGTGGGTTGGGGGCGCCCGGGGCTAAAGGTATATGTGCCCCTCAACTTCAGAAAAAGTATGGCGAACAAAAAAGGTCTTCGGCTATTTCGCGTAGTCACTTTATGTGCATTATTTTTTAAAGAAAATTTTAATTACATTTTTCATTTTACCCTGTTGTTTTTTGCGTCCGGGCGGCAGCGGCGGCGGCCCCTGTCCTCCCCACGCTACGCCACTGTTCATTGTTGCAGGATCCTTAAAAGTGGCGTTGCATTTGCCATTGTGGCGAATTCTTTGCATTGATTTTATTTGATGGAAAGCCTTTTCCTTTGTCATCTGTGTCTCTTGGCATTTGCTGTTATGCATCGGACAATCAGGATACCGCGACCTTTGGACTCCGCTCAGAGTAAACCATTTGGAATTGCCTTTGGATGCAATTAGATAAGTTGCAACAGCAGCAGCAGCAGCCAAGTGTGACGTCATTTCCGCCAGGAATTATTACCTGGAGTCAAAGAGAAACTGTTGTGTAAAAGTTAATTGGCAACGTTACGTTAAGTCTCAGACAGACCGGAGCTGCTTATGATTATAGTTAATCCTTCGTTAGACATGTGAGTAATGCCTTTGCCACTCGCTGTGTAATGTAATGTAATGTAGCATGATATTTGTATAGCGCCTCTTCTGAAGAATCGCTCAGAAACGCTGTGCGAATATTCGCTTGAAATGTGCACATGCATAAACCTCTTAGGCCTATTATGTTGTTATTATAATAGAACTCTTTATAAAAAGAGTCAAAGGGTCGGCCATTTTGACCAATACGAAGCGTGTTTCCGTGTGCCGCTTCCGGTCTCTACTATTTCCGGTCAAGACAAGGTCTCGGTTTCCACAGTAACGGCAGTTTAATTGGTCACGATTCTAGATCTTGTTGCCTTCATAGCTTTCAGCATGAAATCTGCCAATAGGATGCTCGTCTCCTAGCAACCGGGTCACCTTGGTAACGTCAATTAATGACGTTCCAGTGGTCTGACATTCGAGGACACCGGATCTCCATGGGAACCAACCAGAATAGAGGAGTGACCATGGATGCTGTCTCGCATCCAGTCTGAAGAATAAAAACAGAAAATGCGAAAGAATAATGCGATGCTATATATATATATATATATATATATATATATATACTGTATATATATACTGTATATATATACTGTATATATACCAGGTTTTATTTTGTTATTATGGTCTTTGTTGTCTCTATCTCTATCTCTCTAATTGCCTTTGCATTCCATCGGTACATGTGTCCATATATATATACAGAGCATATATATATATATATATATATATATATATATATATATATATATATGCTCTGTATATTCGACCTTAGTTTGTACTCCTCGCTGTTCCGCATTGGTATTCGCCAGTTATAACGAATAGGTTGCCATAGTTAATAATAATAATAATAATAATAATAATAATAATAATAATAATAACAATAATAATAATAATAATAATAATAATAATATTATTATTATTATTATTATTATTATTATTATTATTAACGCTAGAGGCACTGTCTCAGTGCCTCGTTTGACGGCGCCACTGCAGTCTACTGTATACTTCCGCTCTCGACAAAAGCGATTGCGGCAATCTCTTCCAAAGGGTCCAGCGGTAACAATAACAACAGAAGAAGAAGAAGTAGAGGAAGAAGAAGAAGAAGAAATATCGTCTTATTTCGTGTTTAACTCGTTTATTTAGCGCCAGTTGGCGTTGTTCTTTCGCCGAAGCAGAAACGCTAACGCCATTAAGAGAAATCTGTTGATATATTGACGCTTGACAATATTACAACGGAAAGCAGAAGTCGAGAAAAGATAGCAGATAGATGGCGCTTTGTTAAGAGAGGCGCCATTCCCTCTCTCTCCCCCCTCCTCTCTCTCTCTCTCAGTCTAACGATTCGCGGATTTTTTCTTGAGTGAAAAATCCGCAGATAAATCTTCGATCCGTTCTCTGAAGTTACTTTTCCCTTCGTCTCTCCTGTGGCACTTTGTCTCTTGGACGTGGGCGAAGTCCTATGTGCCGGGGCGTAACCAGGGGTTCATTAGGTGTCCATCCAATCCAATCAACTTCTATGGCGCCACTTCATAGTATACATTGATTCGCGCCAGTCGACGGAACACAAAACTCAGACCGCATAGGTACAGATTGAGTATAGAAAAAATTCAATCAACATGCCATCAGTCTATAAGACAACGTAATCTAGAGATGTTCTTACAATTCCCAGCACTCTGAAGATTATCCAAATATATACATAGTGAAAACCCTTTTCAGAATATGGCTTTTTCTTCGTCTCTCTCTCTCTCTCTCTCTCTCTCTCTCTCTCTCTCTCTCTCTCTCTCGGTGATGCTCCGGTTTTGAAGAATTTTAGTTCTCCTCAAACGAATTGTCGACATTTTCTCCGTAGTATTCTGCCATTTGGCAGGTTTTGTATTCAAATTTCGCCATTCATTCCTGTTCACAGCCTCACTGCCCTTTTGGATGTTGACTATTGCCTGGCTGATAATATATAGGCCTACCTTCCCCATAGCTATTTTAAAAGAAAGGCTTAGCGCCCAAGAATAAGCAGCTGCTGTTGTGCTGTTTTCCAAGGCGCTATAGAAATTCACTAGATTTTACTTACTTACTTCATAGCTTTCTCCTTTAGGTCTTTATACTCCTTTTCCATCATCCAGTCAAGCAGTGTCAGCCTCTATTCAGTGACAATTCAGCGCACGTATGCGTCTAATGACTGTTCTCCAGACTGTAGAATATATATATATATATATATATATATATATATATATATACATTGAAGGCCATTGAGACTGAAAGACGGCGTCAAATTCTTAAGCATCAGAGGCTGATCTGCTATTCAATGGCGTCGTTTCGACCGCGTCGAGTGAAAATAACTGCCAATTATGAATTCAGATCCTTGGTTTTTGCAGTTTTTCTAAGTTTCCAGCAACAAACTGAGAAATTTCGGAGGGTCGATGCATGTGGGTGGGGGGATGTAGTTAAAGAAATTCCACCTGCTGTTTTCGAATTTGGATAACAGCTGCAGAATCGCAGACGAACGATTTAGTCTCGAAAAACAATCGACAAAGTGCAGGTGGTTGCATCTCCTAAAGCACAGCAGCCTCGCTTTGAATCTCTCATTCTCTCCCGCCTTCTCTCTCTCTCTCTCTCTCTCTCTCTCTCTCTCTCTCTTTGCAGTTGGTTTTTCTTAAAATCGAAATTTATTTCCTCAAAATACTCAGAGGTCTTCGCCTAAATAATTTCGAACGCTTTTCTTCTATGCTTATAATCATCGTCGGATTCGTCACCATTTGCAAAAAAAAACTCATCGAGAATTGAACAAATCTTCCGACTAAATTCATATCATCGCTTATCGCCATCTTAACTGCTTCAAATCTTGTTAAAAATCAAAATTGGTGCTCTCAAGATATCTGGTTCAGTGTACAAAAGGTTGTATAGACAACAAGAACAAGTTTTATAATTAATTCGCTATGTGAGAGAAACCAATTGAAGGCCTGATGAATAGAGGGTATATAGGACCTAGATATGCAAATATCTAATAGATTCGAAGAAATTCTCCGACAAAATCCACATTTTCCTCTTGTTCCTTCTTCGTTGCTTTAAATTGTGCAAAAATAAGCAGTAATATCACTCTCAATTTCGATCTACAGGGTTCGAAATAGAGCACTCTCCCAGCCATTTTATACTACACACTAACGCCAATGACTGTACGAGAACTAGGGACATCAACTAAATGAAAGTCCTGTCGAATTAGAATTAGCTTATCTTGTGAAATGGTTAGTAGTCCGATGGGAGGGAAGAGTCGCGCACTAAGATATCTAGTTCACTGTACAGCAGGTTTTATAGACAACGAAAACAAGTTTTATAATAAATATTCGCTGTGTGAGAGAAGCCAATTGAAGGCCTGTTGAACATCTGAAGTATAGATGTGTAAGATCTCAGCGATTTCTAGAAACTATTCGGCAAAAAAACACATTTTCTCGTTTAGGCGTCATCATTGCGTTATATCGTTCAGGAAATCTCAATATTAATATCCTTCTCACATTTGGATGTACAGGTTTTGCGTTGACAGATTTTACAGTGCTATAATCAGGACACGAGTCTTCCGATTTCTTTATCGTTAGAAATTTTGTCATCGCAAATTCGCAGTCGACGAGGAAACGCTTGCTGTCGGACAGTGGCGGCTCCAGGATTTGGCAAGTGGGGGGGGCATTGGGGTGGCAACTTCTAATCATGGGGGCAACCATTTGTTGTTAGGTATGTAGTATTAAGTATAGGGTCCCAACCGGGGGGCCAGTGGTGGACAGGCACTCAATAGGGGCACGCTCCCACCCTCCCCCCCGGGAGTCCCCTGTGGAGCCGCCACTGCTGTCGGACGGAAGATCAGATTCGTTCATTCTGAACGGCTGCTAAAACCGTGTCTGATTTATCAATTGATATTCGACAGCCGCTGGTTTCCTGCACTGCATATAGGTCGCTGCTGTTCTATGTGTGTTTTGGCGAAGAGTCTTCAGGGAACCGTATTATTAATTAATTATTCATTTAAGCCACAACTGAACGATTGTTGTTCCCGTAGGCCTAGTATACAGTATTTCATCGCCCCCGGGTCTCCGCTCTTCCCTGATGACTTCGACTGCAAATGAGAGTAAAAGGTTGTGATTTTCTGGTGTTTTGTCTGATAATTAATTAAATGTTGTGTGGCTTAAAGGACGGAGACTTCATTCGGCGGGTAATTGCTCTGTAGATCTGCGTTGTTTCGTCATACTAGGGTAAGTAAGACGATAGTCACCCTTTGCGGTAGACATCTTCTCTGGAATTCGGAGATAAGAGAAGCAAGGCAAGGGGACAGGTAGCAATGAAACTACCTCTGGTTGTATTGGTCTACAGGTAGTCCGATTTTGAGGATCCGTCGGTAGTTAAATAGTTATTTACCTGTTTATACGGGTTCAGGCCTTTATTTATTTATTTATTTATTTATTGAAAGTTAGGATTTATGTGGTGAATCAGCCTAGAAGGACTACTTGAACACATTACAAAGTACATGAATAATATAGGTCAGGATTTAACAGAATAGCTCATCTAGAACAGCCAAGTCTTCAGTCGCTTCTTAAATATGTCCAGAGAAGGTGATGATTGAACACAGTTAGTCTTTAGTTAGCGAAAGCTTTGGTAGAGACGCTTGTTCTAATTAAGAGTCTATTGAGCATCGGTTCGATCACTTAAAACACATTTATAATAATAACAATTAGTAGTAGTAGTAGTAGTAGTAATAGTAGTAGTAGTAGTAGTAGTAGTAGTAGTAGGCCTAGTAGTAGTAGTAGTAGTAGTAGTAGTAGTAGTAGTAGTAGTAGTAGTAGTAGTAGTAGTAGTAGTAGTAGTAGTAGTAGTAGTATCAGTAGTAGTAGTAGTAGTAGTAGTAGTAGTAGTAGTAGTAGTAGTAGTAGTAGTAGTAGTAGTTGTTGTTGTTGTTGTTGTTGTTGTTGTTGTTGTACTCTCGACAATTCGATTGTATTTAAATTAGTTTAAATTAGCAGCATTTAAGTCATGTTGCCACAAAGACTTGAACGATGAATAAATTAGTAAGTAAGAAAAACAGACCAGAGTAAAACGAGAGCATAGTCTTTAAGAGCCCAGCAGCCGCAGTCGCCCATTCCACCTGACCAATGGGAACCCTGCATCTGGCTCTACAGGCGCTATATAAATGAATGCATTCTATCGGCGCTGGTGGAAAGAACAACGGAGGAAGGAACGGAGGAGCGGAAGAATATTTAGAATTTCCATTTAACCTCTGATATCTTTGATATGGACGCCGGTCATAATAACAATAATAATAATAACAATAGTCACCTTTCTCGTTACGAAGGTAACACTGCGTCTCTTGCGACAGGTAAATTACGTCGTCATACTTTCGCGTTCAGGTGCACATTGCCTCTGCAGAGGCGCTATATAATTGGAATTTGGCGTCCTTGACGTAAGTCAGGTCGTCATGTAGAGGCAGGAGTCGTGACTGATTGTCTCTGTTATGAAACATATTAACAGCTTAATCCGATTAATTAGTGGTCAATGTAACGCTATTCATTGCTGCTGGAGAATTTCAACAGAAAAAAATCGAAACTCTAAGATCATCTTCAATTAAGATGTTAAACGTCAACGCTATAAAAATAAAATGCGCTATAGAAGCCCGCTGTTTATGTACTCTAGAGCAGACGTAATGCATACGAATGGGTCGTAATAGGATTTCTAATGAAGGGAAAACCTGCATGAGACTCATTCACTGATCTATGTATACAGCGAATGAGAGAGATGAACGCTAAATCACCGTCATCCACGAACTGACTTCGAGGCTTTCAGGCATAGGCGGATTTTATTAAAGGCTAGGGGAGACTTAAGCCTACCCCCAACTAATCCCACCAAAACAAAGCAAATGTTTTTCCATCAACACTAGCCTACCCAAATATTAAACTCTAAACCCGCCTTTGCTTTCAGGATAGATTCATCTCAATGTGACGTTAACTCTAAGTGATGTTCACAGCTTTAAGTCCACACGAACGCTCATTTCTATTCGTTACGAAATAAATCTCTATAATTTTGCAGCATTCGTCTGTGTTTAATCTTCGTTTGTCTATGTTCTATCGTAGTCTGTGTTTCACCTTAGCCTGCCTCTGTGTTTTAATTTTAACCTGCTGTCTGCGATTTCTAGTGTTTTCCACACCACACGGCTTTCCCGTTTTTTTGTGTTATACCTCTCCGACGCTAAGACATTTGAAGTATGGAGAGATAGATAGATAGATAGATAGATAGATAGATAGATAGATAGATAGAGATAGAGATAGAGATAGAGAGAGAGAGAGAGAGAGAGAGAGAGAGAGAGAGAGAGATGGCCCAGTATCAGGATAAACCTCTAGCATTCTAGCATTGGGGATGTAGTCGACATAATTCACGAGAGAAGATCATCTTCCTTCGCTCAGTAAAAGAAACTGACAACAACAACAACAACAAAACACGCGTCCCCGAAATAAAGAACTCTGCGAAAATAGAAGAAGAACGCCGAATAGAGCATAGATTTTAATTAGCACTAGATAGCGTCCGTCTGTGATAAAGACAGCCGACAATTGAAGCAAGTTTTCCGCCAGTTTACACCCAGTGTTGTTATGGTAACCGGTGTCGAGACGTATGAAGAGTAAAAGGATAACGTTGACACCCACGCACTCACATTGACTGCACGCAAAGCGGCGGAAAACTGGCTTCACTTTCAAAGACCACAGACTCTGTCTAGTGCTAATTAAAGTCTATGGTGCATATGGGAAGCTCTTTCGATAAAAAAATCAGTTCTCGAGTAACTACAGAGAACCGTCGATAGGTGGCAGCAGTTGAAGTCTAGATGGCGATTTCATCGTCATCGATCGCTCTTCCACAAAAGTAGCAAGTAGGTAAGTAAAATAAGTAAGTAAATAAGTAAAATAAGTAAGTAAGTGGTTGGGACGTTTGGTTATCGTCTTTTTGTAGAGAAGATGTATCCGGCGGAGGGAGAAGGAGGAAGAGGAGGAGGAGGAGTTTTGAATGTGTCCGGAGATGAGGAGATGAAGAGTGACAACTGGACGTTCGATCCGACGTGTGACAGCATCCGGGACACCAGCGACCCCTTCGTCTCCCTCTCCAACTCCTTCTACATGGTCACCTCCACCGTCTGCGTCTTCGTCGGTCTCCTTGGCAACGGTCTGAGTGTCAGCGTCTTCTCGGCGCCGCAGATGCGCTGCGTCTCGAGCAACGTCCACCTGTTGGCGCTCGCCCTTTCCGACGGCCTCTACCTGGCGACCGTCTTCCTCGGCAAGACGCTCACCTTCCTCAAGTGCTTCGGTTACGTTCCCGCGTCGGCAGACGTCGTCAATTCGAGTCGATTCGCGTGCGTCTTTCTTCAGTACCTGAGCGACCTGTTGGCGGATTTCTCCACCTGTCTCATACTCGCTTTCACCGTCGAGAGGTGGGTGGCCGTGTACTTGCCGACCAGATGGAAGGCCCTGTGCACCGTGCCGAGGGCCAGGCGCACCACGGCCGGGGTTTTCGCCGTCGTTGCCCTCCTCATCTGTCCCCATCACGTCCTCTTCATCGACCTCTACCGAGACCCCGATATATGCGCGGTCGTCGAGCGCTACGAGTCCCTCTTCACCGGCGTCTACGTCGTCGAAATGCTCTGCTTCCGGATACTTCCGGTGACCGCCATCGCCATCCTCAACGTCTTCATCATCGTCCGGATCGGTCGGATCGCGCGGAAGAAGAACCGGATGAAGAAGAACGCGGACAAGAACGACCACATGCAGACGACGGCGATGCTGACCGCAGTGTCGTCGACGTACATCGCCCTCCACACCCCGGTCCTCGTCCACTTCGTCGTGACCCGGATGTACCGGTCGGGTCTGCTGGACCTGTCCCTTCGGACCATCTTCCTGACCCAGAACTACACCCGGTCGATGTACCTGGCGGCATTCGCCGTCAACTTCTTCCTGTACACCGTCAGCGGAACGGTGTTTCGGCGCCAACTGTTGCTGACGCTCAGGTGCAGATCGAATGACGTCAACACGGTCAGCGGATCACGTGACCATCAACGTCATCGACTGACGCAAAGCACCATGTAACAAAACGCAGTCACCCCTCCCCTGCCCCCATCCCCACCCCCACCCACCCACTTCAACACGTCGTTCGGTGAACCGGGAATTATCAGACAGGGTTAACCATAGAAAGTTCTTGTTACCAGTAACGGTTCCACGTGGGAAGATGAGTGGGGATGCACTCCCCCACTGGACTTCCGGACTTACTTGTTTTGCTTGAGAAACATATTTTTTGGGTAAAAGTCTAGTAAAACTAGCTACGGATGACCTTTTTTGCTTGTCAACCCATTTTTGCGATAAAGGTAAAATTATAGATAAAATTCCTGTTTGTCAGCCTTTTCCGGCAAAGTTTATTGATTTTTTCTTCTATTTTCATCCCCCACCAACTTTCTATGAATTCATTCATCCCCCACCAAGAAATCCTGGAACCGCCACTGCTTGTTATGCTCTGAAGGGTCAAGTAAATGGAGTGTGCAAAATCTAGGATAACTGCATTCATAATACTTAGTCAGTGCTAAAGAGAGACAGACAGACAGACAGACAGACGGATGGAGAGAAGAAGAAGGAAGGAATAGAAGGAGAGACGGATGGAAAGAGAGAGCGGATGTGACAGAAGGACCTGCTGTGCTCTCAACGCCCGATCAGTTCCTGTCTGTCTCTCATGATTAGAATTCGAGTAGAACTTCTTCGAAAAACAGCGAGAAAACAGGAGACGGGAAAAGATAAGACAAAAGCACGCAAACAAACGGAATGCTAATTGTCGTTGATGAGAACTGAAAGAGAGAGAGAGAGAGAGAGAGAGAGAGAGAGAGAGAGAGAGAGAGAGCTGAACATCTAGACATTCTCTCATTGTTCCTGTTTATTAACCTTCATTGCACGTTGGACTGTCTTCATAAAACTATACTCAATCTAGCACGAGAGAGAGAGCGAGAGAGAGCGAGCGAGAGAGAGACAGAGAGAGAGAGAGAGAGACAGACAGAGACAGAGACAGACAGAGACAGACAGAGAGAGGGGGAGAGAGAGTGCTAACGGGGGTAATAGCACACTAAGTGCTAATCTTAGGCGCTTACTTTAAGTGCATTTCCTCGTTTGCATGCACTTAACGTCCTTCACAAGTCTTCTGCTAATTTCAAAAATCGATCGCCAGGTGGAGTTTCGTGCAAAAGCCTTAAACGGCTCTGGAAGGGAGGGTGCGGGGCGGGAGCGGGGCATGGGGAGGGCAGAACAGGTGGTCACTCTGTCTGTCCTGTCTGATGCTGCTGCTGCTGCTGCTGCTGCTGCTGTTTGCCTGTAATTGGCGCGCCGTCGGTGTCCCTTCGGATTTCTTGGTCTCTGCCGTTCTCGTAGTGCGGCGCTAAATAATTCCTGGCGCATAAAAATTCCAGTGATAGATAGGCGCCGACGAATTAGCGCGTCTGCCTTCGGAGAAACTGCGAAACTTCAGAGACAGAGAAACAGCGGGTGCATATACTTAGAACAGCACACGACGTATATACCGATACTTAAAACAGCTCGTTATAGATGTCATAGATATAGGGTTCCACGAGAGACCGAGACAGAGACAGAGACCGAGACAGGGAGAGACATACAGAGATACAGAGACGGTGTTGTCGCTTGGAATTTTTAAGAATCCGAAGGTTGCTAATGAAATATTAATGTTCCTGTTCTGAATTAAAGATTTTTCGTTTGCTGAGAGAATTTATAGAAGTCTTGGAAGCGACGTCGCCGACTGAATATTTCCATTTAGAATGCGCTAAAACAGAGACGATTATCCCCCAAAAGATCTTCCACAGACAGATTGACGAAATTCCAGGCAAAGCACCAGAACGCATGTACAGTGGAACTTCGTTATAACGGACTCGGTTATAGCGCATACTCGGTTATAACGTACCGCAATGTACGGTCCCGTGTGCGATGCGCTACCGAATATTGGACGGTAGGCCTATAGGACATAACGTATCTCGGATATAATATATATTTTACATACCCGCCGAATGCGTTATAACGAAGTTCTACTGTATCTTCAATAGGCCCCCAGCTGATGATCGATCGGTCTTCGTCGCGCACAAGAACAAATGCATGCATTTACATATTCAAACTAATTAACAAGAAATACATGGCGCTATTTCCTTTAAATGGAGAGGGGGTTTTGAAATACTGAAAACACCCTCAGTGGGGGGGGGGTTGGAATTCCAGTGGGGAGTGGACCGCCCCTCGCTCCTTCGCAGCTGGTAGGCGCTCTAAGTGAGGATATATCCCAATTAAAAGCACATTTGGACGTCAACATTTAATCCAATATCGGGGCTTTTATCCACCAAGGACTTCGATTGTAACTGATGACGTAAACGCCATGGGATGATGACGTCACTGCATGGGAACGGGTGTCCAATCGACTTCCGGTGTATGTGATCGATTTAGTTTCATTAGAAGCATTTCTACGCTTGCCCTGTGTTTTCGCGTGGCTCATACTACCCCATTCTACCCTAAATGAGTCAGTATATATTACGTCTTCGCGCATACTGATTGATAATTACGCATACTTGCTTTATTTAAGTCGATGGCCTCCCCAAGAAGCGACAGAATTACAGAAGGATGCAGTCGGCAAATCACGTCATCATCATCATCATCATCATCATCTGTTCATTATCATCATCATCATTATCACTGATGTAGTAATCTGTCTTCACAGTCTTCCAGTCCTTTGTCGTTGTTGTCACAATTATTTCGTTGGGTTAGTTTTATGCCAATCGTAAAAGTCTTATCTTCAATAGATCCATCAATAATTCACCGAGAACATATAAGTGTGTGTGTGTGTGTTTTGCATTTTGTTAGACGAAATTTATGTTTGCCAGACAAAAAGTCGATGAAAGTGAAATGATTGATGTAACTCGATTGAAATCGCTGACTTAGTCAGGGCTCCGGAACAGAAGGGTCACCAAAGGCTTCAAAACAGACAGAGAGACGGTCCTCAGTTACTCGCCTCTTAAAATCTCTATTCGTCCATGTTTTATTCGTTTTTCCATGATGCATGATGTAAGAGTCTGACAACGAAGACTCGAATAACTTATCTGGTAACTAATATAGTTAAGATGCTGCTTACAAACGAAACCCAATAACTTATGTATAAGAACTAATATCGAAGAAACGATAATAGAGCTACTGATAAGAAATATGCTGATAAGGAATATATAATGATAAGCAAGACGCTGATAACAACAAGGATAATGTTAAAGAAGATAACGGTAAAGAATTTCCTGATAAAGAATATATTGATAAATAATTTACTGATAAAGACAAGGATTAGGAATAATAAGGATACTGATAAGAAAGATACTGATAAGAAATATATACTGATAAGGAAGCTGCTTCTCTCTATTCGTTTACTTCTTGATGAGATTTTTGTCTGTGGGGGGTTTCTCCTCCTGTCACTCCTGATGAGATCATCGCAAAGCCAGCCGCTGAAGACAACGAGCGAAAGGTCAAATAAGAAACTGGAATCGCTGCAGCGGGTAAAAAAAACGCCACTTCCAGATTTGTTTTCTCGTAAGATTCCATATCTCAAACGCAGACCTTAAGCCATCTTGTCTCTCTCTTTCGATCCGCCTCTACCTCTTTCCCTGCCTCCCGTTTCTCTCTCTCGGTCTGTCTCTGTCTGTCTCTGTCTCTCACTCTCTCTCTCTCTCTCTGTCTCTGTCTCTGTCTCTGTCTCTGTCTGTCTCTGTCTCTGTCTCTGTCTCTGTCTCTGTCTCTCTCTCTCTCTCTCTCTCTCTCTCTCTCTCTCTCTCTCTCTCTCTCTCTCTCCCCTCCCTTCGGGAGAGCTTTGACAGATATCTTCGGTCATTCGTAGCGACGTCCGCCAGACACTTTGGGCGATGGCGGACAGACCAACGTACAGTTGATATCGCGGATTGATATCAGTTTTCCTCTCAGCCGCAATATTGGACGATCGTATTTCGAAATCAGTTTTTCACGCTTCGAGTTTCTCTCTCTCTCGCTGTCCGTTTAATAAAGATACTAATGATACATAGGGATACACACGTGGCCGATAGAGCAGCAATCATTGATACTGTATCAGCAGATGCGCTTCTATCGGCCGATGACTCAGAGGTAGTGATGTCTGCCCCTCGCGGGTTCGAGTCAGGCAATGGCAGAATTTTGTAGTAAGTATGATCTAAAAGATAAATATCAGCCTTGGGAGCTACAATTCCCATCCAAACAAATTCCTCGCATATTATGCATCTGACTGTCGGATACTTTCTGATATGTAATACAATGTTATCTGGTCTTAACACAAATTAATACACCGGCGAGTTACCAGACTGTTATTTATAAGCGCTATAGCAATTAAATTTGCTATCAAACGGTGTTTCTTGCGTATTTCAGTTAATACAGTGGCGTAGCCAAGATTCCAAAATAGGGGGGGTACTTCGACATTTTTTGGTTCTAAGTGTCTCGACGAACAAAAAGGTGGTCGTCTCCGGCGCCTTAAAGTCTGCTGTCTGGTTCGTTTTCCCCAATCTAGCACTACCCCTTACTCCTACCCCAACTACCCACCGGTTTTAGACGGATCTCATGACCGGTCCTGATCCGAATTGGTTGGACCGGGTCCCCCCCCGCACCCGTTACTCCCTGGGTACGCCAATGAATTAAGATGACCAAAGAAATCACATTAATCAAACAAATCAAAGCGCCTCTGAGTGACTCTTCAGAAGCGGCGCTATATAAATATTCTGTTACATTACATTATTAAAAAAGTCACCCGAAATCCAATTCATCATCGTCAGAAGAAGAAAAAGAAGAAAGAAGAAGAAGAAAGAAATGTTTTATTATCAAACATTGGGATCGGAAAATACGTTTCATCAATCAAGTCTTAGACATAAATTCCTCCTAACTTTCTGTCTAAATTTCCCCTCATCGGAATTCTTGATTCTCCTCCTCCTCCTCCGTGCCCTCTCCCCCTCAACCCCTTCCCCCCCCCCACGGCCTCACCCGCACCCTCACCGTCGCCCCTATTCCCTCTTCGAAGCGAAACTCAGTATTATATTTAACCCACTGCTAATTGTTATGCATGACAGAACTCTCATGAATATGCATTAGCGTCACATGATCCCATGTTGTTATAGATAAAAAATGGAAGGATATATCCGGCGGTACATTTAAGCGTAGAGAGAGAGAGAGAGAGAGAGAGAGAGAGAGAGAGAGAGAGAGAGAGACACAGAGACAGAGACAGAGGCAGGGTTAGTCTACTGGATTTAGTAAGCTAAATAACATGCGATATGCTTATAGAAAAACGCTTCTATTCGATGTCGAATGATGCATTCACTTCCAAATGGAAGACTCTTGTTTCTTGTTCTTTACTTGATTTGCAATTCACAAACCCTAAAGGATGGGGCAAAGAGGGCAAATGGGGCCACCGAGCCCGGTGTTGCTATAGCCCTGACTGACTGTGGTCGTCGTGAAAAAGCGATCTGACATCTCAAATCACTCGCCGCTCTACCCAGTGTTTCGTCTTCAGCCGATTTACCCTCCCTCCCTCACTCTCTTCTCCCTCTTTCTTGTCTTTTCCTTCCCACTAATCTTCGGTTTGTCTTTACTTCCTACCTCCTCCTCCTCCTCCTTCTCCTCCTCCTCCTCCTTCTCCTCCACCACCACAATCACAATGTCATTTTCCTTCTGTTCAGAAATATTAGGCGATCGAATTCCACAATCACCTTCCGTCTGACGCTGTTCATTTGATATAGGATACTAAATGATACACACGGATAGTCATATGATACTGCCATTGCCATCATCATCATCATGATCATCATAATCATCATCATCACAATCCGCCCTGCATATTTTCCCATTCCTGCTATTTTCACCCGCCTATATGTCACCGCTTCTGCATCGAATGCTTTTGGTCAGAGTGATTTTTCTCTGTTGAGTTCCATTCTTCATGACGTCGAATCCAGTTATTGACCAGAAGCACACCTCTCCCCTCTGCGCCTTTTGCGAATAGAGGCCACCTGGCGGCTGTGACGGTCTCTTAGAAGGACACGCGTGAGTTGAAAGCAGTCGGATAAATATTTCAAAAACTGCATCAGCTGCTCTCTCTCTCTCTCTCTCTCTCTCTCTCTCTCTCAGGGCTCTAGCATAGACAGACAGAGAGAGAGAGATCATCTCTGCCGATGAAGCACAGAGAGGAACTCAATCGAATTAGACGCCCGTTTAAAATCGCAAACACAGATGTGGCTGCGATGTCAGAGTACAATGTCCCTCGCTCCTCACCCCCGCCCCCTCCACTCCACTCCACTCCACTCTAAGGTTAAAAAAACCAACTAGAAATCTTCTCTGAATATTTTCACCGGATTAGAAGTTTTACGGAAACAATTAACGTCATTGCCTGCTTACTTATTTACATTGTCATGGCACGCGTGTTGGATAAGGCTTGGGTAGGCTCAAGCCTTTAATAAAATCTGCCAATGCCTGTACGATATATAAACCTATCCTGGCTATCCACTGGCGTTCGTTAGAATGTTTTAGACTTGAAGAAATGCAAGTGAAGACTTAGAAATCTCAACGAACACGCTACTAAGTAAACCGCGCTACAGTGAAGCGTCATTAATACCACATTTAATATATTGGTCACGTTGTGCCGTGATGGTGATAGCAAAAACCATAAACGAGGAGTGGAATTAAGCAGGCTTTACTGTAGAGTAGTGCACGGACGGAACATATCTCCAGATCTTTCAATTACCAGGTAGACATTTTTTCTCAGGGGTGTGATAGTCGGAATGTTGGGGCTTGCACCTTACATCGCGTGACCATTGTCTGCTCAGTCTACGCACTAACACAACATTTATTAAGAACTATGGGGCGAATGGTTCGTCCATCCGGTGCACTTTGTTCTTTCGTCCTTTACGACTTATGACCTATCGCACTTGGTCACGAAAGACGAGCAGAGAGAGAGAGAGGCATTTATATAGCGCCGTTTTTTTGTTCCAGTTTACTAGCGACCAGTGGCGGCTCCACCGGAGGAGCCAGGGGGCCCGTGCCCCCCTTATTGAGAGCCTGGCCCCCCAGTGCCCCCCAGTTGGGACCCTATACTTAATGCTACATACATTAAACAACAAATGGTTGGCCCCCATGATTAGAAGTTGCCCCCCCAACGGCCCCCCCACTTGCCAAATCCTAGAGCCGCCACTGCTAGCAACGCTAAGAAAATTTCAGGTGACGTTATCTTTCGAAAAGCAGGGCTATATGTGTATTAAAGGTAGCTTTATTTTATAAGGGCTACGAATTCTCTGACTATATCATCTAAGATATTTTGAAGTTAGTTGTATTGTAAGTGGAGTAAGTCCCTCCCTGCTTTTAAAACGTTTTGGAATAATTTCTGATTTCTTATTTTAGAAATTAGACATTTTGAACGGAGGCCTCTGTAACGTCGATGAAAAGTGGAAATTGATCTGCGCAGTTTCTGCCTTCGAGTTTTCTCGTGAAAATTAATCGCTGAAATTTCGAGATATTCTCAATCCGCGAATGAGAATTCAGAAAATATAAAAGTCCTCTCATATTCCGAAGAACGCAAGAGGGTTTCTGTCAGTTAACCAAAACTCTTCAACAGTCAGTGTTTTATTCAGACTCCAGGCCTCTGGAGGGAGACTTCACTTGGCTGGAAGGGAAGAGACACAGTTCAATCAAAAACTTGTGTCAGTGCTAGAATTTTTATAGGAATTTTTGTGGGTTGGGAGGAAATCCCACCCTCTCATCAGGCAGTGTTTACTCTAGCCACCTTGACATGGGGGGATTTTGAAATGTTTGGGGGGACAAGGTCTGAGTCTCTACACTTTTAGGGGGAAATTTCCATCCCCAGCCAACAAATAAAATTTTTGGGGGGAATTTTAAAACTTTGGGGGGAATTCCCCCAGAGAAGGCCAAGAATAAACACTGCTCATCAGGACTTTATAAAGCACTGAAAACAGCACAGAGTTAGAATATCTCAAGCGCATATTAAATCGTAGTATCGCCCGCATTCGCCAGGTGTCAGAACGCGACCAAAGACGACGGAAACAGTCGCCAGAGGTAAAGGTTTTCCACTTGGAAATTACAAAAAAACAAAAAAACAGCTAAAAATAAAGTATTAGGAATTCAGCTGCGGTTGAATAACAAAAGCACGTCGAAAAAGCAGTATTCAACAAGTACTATATATATATATATATATATATATATATATATATATATATGCTGTACTTACTTACGATCATTGTTGTAACCATGGGGAGGGCACGAGGGGTGGGCGGCCCTCTAATCGGACTGGGACCGCTCATTGGATTTGTGCAAATCCGCTGAGTGAGCAGGTGGGGGAGGGGGTAGGTGTTAAGCAGTATTATGAAATCGAGGAAAATGCGCGAAACACTTTTTACCCAGAAATGTCGATGTCCACATCCCCCCATTCCGAAATCCTGGTTACGCCACCGTTTACGATAGTTCTATTTGATTTTAGAAGATAAATGTCTGTTGAATTGAATTAATGCACAGATCATCTGTTACAGAGAAATCACAGCGCACATTTCTTAGGGTAAAAGAGATCGTTTATATAGCGCCTTAGTATTTATTATTACTATCAGGGACGTAGCTAGGCATGGGCAGGATTTTAGGTTTGGGTAGGATGAAGCCCAAGATTCACTCCCCTTTCTTCCTTTTGAGCGCGCAACGCCATTAACTTTTGGGCTTGAATTCATTTGGGGGCTAGCTTCAGGCTAGGGGGCTTGCCCGTTCCTAGCTACGTCCCTAGGCATTTGATCGCGGAGGGCATTTGATCGCGGAGGGCATTTGAACGCGGAGGGCATTTGAACGCGGAGGGTATTTGAACGCGGAGGGTATTTGAACGCGGTGGGTATTTGAACGCGGAGGGCATTTGAACGCGGTGGGCATTTGAACGCGGTGGGCATTTGAACGCGGTGGGCATTTGAACGCGGTGGACATTTGAACGCGGTGGACATTTGAACGCGGAGGGCATTTGAACGCGGTGGGCATTTGAACGCGGTGGGCATTTGAACGCGGTGGGCATTTGAACGCGGAGGGCATTTGAACGCGGAGGGCATTTGAACGCGGTGGGTATTTGAACGCGGTGGGTATTTGAACGCGGAGGGCATTTGAACGCGGAGGGCATTTGAACGCGGTGGGCATTTCAATTTATTATTATTACTTTTGCATGGTTTTTAACGTACATTAATCGGTTCACTAAATGAAAAAGAAATAATAATTTATTATATTATGATTCTTAACCACGTGCTGATGATGATAATTTTGCTGCTTAGAACTGGGCCCCGAGCGGAGCGGGGCCCTGTAGACTGGGGGCCCCGATTCTGACACATTGGGGGGCCCATTGCTGTTACGCCACTGCGTGTGCCACTGGAGATTTTTCAATTCTAACGATTAAACTTATTGATCGAATTAAATGCAGCGTCTTCCGGCGCCCTGTGTTTCACTCTAGCTACAGAGACAGACAGACAGACAGACAGACAGACAGACAGACAGACAGACAGACAGATAGATAGACAGACAGACAGACAGACAAGCGATGATTGGACGATCGTCTATAGACATAATTTATTCTCGCAGCGACCGCTAGAGGCGCCACCGGCAAAAGCGCCAACAACTGACCGCAGAAGTGCATCAATGCATCGAAAGCGATAAACCGCATTAGGTGCAGTAAGGCTGAACCACGTCAAACCATCTACTCAATGCCGATTGCCTACGTCTATTGCTACGAACAGTAACACAAATCAATAGTAATCAGAGAGATAGAGAGAGAGAGAAAGAGAGAGAGAGAGAGAGAGAGAGAGAGAGAGAGAGAGAGACAGGGAGAGAGAGAGAGAGAGAGAGAGACTGACTTCTTCAGTTCGAAATTCTTACGCTAACCGGTGTGAACGGTACGGTCGGGACAGGATATTGAGTCGATGGTTGGGAAAACGACACGCCGTACGTAGATAGATCGTTAGAGGGAGAGGACGGGGAAAAGAGGCAGACAGGTGGACATGGAGGAGGATGCAGGAGGATGTGGACCGCCATGATGATGATGATGATGATGGCGGTGATTCACCCGTGTGGCTGCACAGAGAGAGAGCATAGGGGTCTGGTTGTGTGTGTGTGTGTGTGTGTGTGTCTGTTAATAAGTCTCTATGGCGTCTGGATGACGGTTGATTGTCAAAATGATTGAGTCTACTCTCTCTGTCTCTTAGGAAAAAGAGATTTAAAATAAAAAAAATAGGGAAATAGGCTAAATGATGGATAAAAAGATAAGACTACCTATTCCGTTCAATCGACGGGCGTTTTAATGTTTCTAAGCCTGATCTCGAATAAGGTGAGTGTAGCGCATTTTAATGCTTCGAATCCAGTGGTCGAATTGTTCCGGGGCGAGGACCGTAGGCTGTAACCGCCCCCAAGACCGAAGATTCCCCCCACCCACCATCGATGGAGAGTTTAAAATCTTTATATTTTTTCGCGTCTTTTGCTAGAATAATCGGCCATCGAGACAAGCTTTCCCGTAGAAATATGCTTTACCCACATTTTCCCGAGCTTGTGTTTCCTGGTCCAGTCCACATAAGTAAGTAAGTAGAATCTGGTGGATTTATATAACGCTTTGGGAGTCAGCACAACAGTAGCTGCTTATTCTTAGGCGCTCAGCTTATCTTAAAATAGCTAAGGGAAAGGCTGAATGATCAGCCAGGCAATGGACAATAGCCATGTCTCAGCCCTCGGCCTTAGATTAAAATATTTGTTGCGCCGTCACAGTAGCAATGAAATATGATTTTAAACAACAACATGTAACAAGGAATTTGTACGTATTATAATAATTGTTCGTTCATCATCATCATCATCATCGCATAATCATATGCAGATCTGCCGGAAGACAGAGGTGAATCAATCATCCAATGACTCAACGCCGAGCGGTGCGTCATCGCCGATAGATGGCGCTATGCAAATTATTACATCACGTGACGGGTCTCGTGACTGCTCTCTAGTGTTCTCACAAGAGCCGGCAACAGTGGTCGTCCGTATGCTCGTGTATGCGATTGTACACGCAACAATACGCCTATAGTGTTTGCTCAATACATAGTGTGTATCAGCTACGAATAGCAGGAGAGAGAGAGAGAGAGAGAGAGAGAGAGAGAGAGAGAGAGAGAGAGAGAGAGAGAGAGAGAGAGAGAGAGAGAGAGCAACGAAAGATTATGCAATGTTATGAAAGGCAATGGAATCCACCAATGCTAATAATAATGCTAATAGCAGTTGATAATGATTTTTAATGTGACACAATCACGTTATTTGCTTAGACATTATTACAGGCTATAATAACATTGTGTTACTGCTCCTTTCCATGATGCTTTGGTAGCGAATTAAATGGCGCCAAATCATCAACAGTGAAACTCTCATATTATGACATTCGTTAATACGCTGATGTCACGTTTTCAGATATTTCTTATTCGCAATCGAAAATTACAACAGTAGCAGCGGGGGGAGGGTGTCGTCCTACCCCAGCCCAACATTTTCGACATCTAGTGGGTGTCTTAGTTGGAGGGCGGGGACACCCACCCCTCCCCACGGGGGGAACTAATCGAACACATCTGCGACTCCAAATTGACTGATTACCACCACCACTCGATACGGAAGCCAGATGAGGGCTACAGTTCTTGTAACTGAATCTAGTCTGAACTTTTTTTAACTTCTGGAAACGAAAAGTCCCCACCGGGCTTCCGTAGCAATCAATCGAAGAGACTTCCATCGTCTGACCTTTTGTCTCTTCTGCTTTTTGTCTTTCGTTGGAACTTAGCGCCGTCATGGTAACCGGTTACGAACTCTGATGAACCTTGACCCCTGGGCCCTGACTGTCTGTACCGCTGAAGGCTGCAGTTGTAAAAACGCCCTCTAGCGACAGAGCTACTCTGAAAGGCAAACATTAACGAAGAGAAAAACCCGCCGTGTGAGTATATATATATATATATATATATATATATATATATATATGAGGCCTTCTTTTGTTTGTCACCTAAGCTCCGCCCCTGTAGGTGTAGGCCTCCCATTCCGCCCCTAATTCGACGTTCCATCGCAGGGAAGGCCACAGTAGGCAAAAGTACGCAAAAGGCTTAGGCCTAAAGCCTACCCCGAAGGTCTCCTCTCCACCCTGTTGCCCCTCTCCAATCGCTTGAGCCGAAGAGTCGACCAGACATGAACGGAACCTACATCTGCGGAACACTCACACGGCGTGGGCCTAAGGCCCCAAGCGGAGCAGGAGGAGGAGAAGGAGGAGGAGGAGGAGGAGGAGGAGGAGGAGGAGGAGGAGGCACATCATAAGGCCGAGGCGCATTCGGTGGCTACGGATTTAAAGGCCTCTCTGCTCTGAGCAATAATATAACAACGACGCTATTCCCTCTCTTCGACTATAAACCACTCGAATAGGAACAACGCAGACAGAAATGAGCTCTTAACTCTATCGCTCGATATTTTGTATTTTTCTTCTATATAGGGAAGAGTGAACGAGAGAGACACTGTACACTCGAAACCAGATCACAGTGGAATTCAGTGGTTGTTGTTGTTGTCGTCGTCGGCGTCGTTATAATCATCTTCGTCGTTGTCCGGTTTGGTGATCGGGGATTGACGGATGGATGGATGGATGGAGTAACGGAATGAAATGAAACCTCCATTTCATCTGCATGGGACTTTTCCAGTCCTCTTCCTCTTTCTCCGTCTCCTAATCGTTAACACCGTCTGGGAGACTTCCGGGTCGTCCGTGGAACCTACGGCCGTTCGACGGGTCATCGGTAAGCGGGTCGACCCGACCCAAATTCCATTCAACTGTCTTTTGCTTTCGGTTTTAAAAGACAATTAACCATTTACACACAGAAAGTTCTTTAATCAAAGAAAACAACTCTCAACATCCGAACAGAAGAAATTTTGCGTTTTCAGGTCATAGGAAATTCTCCATTCGGTCCACCCCCATCCCAACCCCACCCCCATCCCAACCCCACCCCATTCCACCCCCCCCCCACCTCACCCCTATTTCACTCCCACCCCAATACGAGAATAGTGCATAGAGCTATGAAATCTTATCCGTAATTTTTCTCAATTGACTTATCACCATTTCCATCCCAACTGAAGAGTCCTCCATTGTTCTCAGAGAGGAATCTGAGGCCATCCCTCCCTCCTGGAAAAAAACTCATTTGTTGAAAGAAAAAAACTGAGAAATGAATAATGATCGCCTGTGGTCAGTTTCTCTTTTTTTCTCGTGAATTTTTTTCCTGACTCAGCAATTATTGATAATTAACGAATCTGCAAAGGACAATGACATCTCTGCTTGAAAACAATCAGAAACTGATTGAAACTTATATATATATATATATATATATATATATATATATATATATAAAAAGAAGAGAAAATGAGAGGGAGGAAGAGGTGGTCACAGATGCCTATCTGAAGAATAATTTTTTCTTATTTACATTTCCCCCTCCAGCCTCCATCCCAATATTTATTCTCAGGGAGCCTTTCTTTAATCTATCTGTCTGTTTCTCTGTCTGTATAGTTCTCTGTCTGTCTGTCTGTCTCTCTCTCTCATGTTATATCTTTCTCTAATCTGTCTATCTATTTGTCTGTCTGTACCTCTCTGTCTGTTTGTCTGTCTGTCTGTCTGGCTGTCTGTCTCTCTCTCTCTCTCTCTCTCTCTCTCTCTCTCTCTCTCAGTATGTGTGTCTATGAGGCTTCTGACGCATTGAGTAAGAGACGATCGTTTATTTAGCGCAAGTGTTAAAAAGACTCCATCGCAGCTGAGGAGGAGGAGGCGAGATCTCACTAAACAAAACTCAGTACAAAGTGATCTAAGCAACTGGTACTCAAGTACCAAAGAACACAGCACACAATGCGTTGTACCATCTGCTGAATTTGTGCACGTACATAATATTCTGTGCCACGGAGGGCGCCACAAGCCAAATATTGGGTGGGCCAACAGGGCCTGTTTGAAATTGGACAATGCAAGGACTAGTGCTACAGTAGGCTGTAGACAGTGGCGGCTCTAGGATTTGGCAAGTGGGGGCCGTTGGGGGGAACTTCTAATCATGGGGGCCAACCATTTGTTGTTTAATGTATGTAGCATTAAGTATAGGGTCCCAACTGGGGCCACTGGGGGCAGGCTCTCAATAGGGGGCACGGGCCCCCTGGCCCCCCCGGTGGAGCCGCCACTGGCAGTAGATATGCAAAAATTCAGAAGAGTGATGAAACGAATTAAGAATCTGTGCCATACATTTGCCGTACAGTTGATTGCCTCAGATTTTTCGCCGAAAAAACGAGTATTTTCAAATCTAGGCTTAAAACACAGTTCTTCCAGTAAGGGCATTTTCTCCATATTCTTCTGTCTTGTTGCCTCCCCACTCTGACTGATCTCTAGAATTTACCACGATCTTTTTAGGTTAGGAATTGTTCTACCTTCGATTGATACATTTAGAGTACTACAAGTATTAGAAACGGTGCTATACATTGAGTAACTTTTACTTTATTAATACATGTATTATTATTATTATTATTATTATTATTATTATTAGTAGTAGTAGTAGTAGTAGTGGTAGGTAGTAGCAGTGGTGGTGGTAGTGGTAGCAGTGGTGGTGTGGCAGCAATGGTGCAGTGGCAGCAGTGGTGGTGGTGGTGGCAGCAGCAGCAGTGGTGGTGGTGGTGCAGTGGTGGTGGTGCAGCAGCAGCAGTGGCAGTGGTGGTGGCGGTGGTGGTGCAGCAGCAGCAGCAGCAGCAGTGGTGGTGGTGGTGGCAGCAGTGGTGGTGGCAGCAGAGCAGCAGCAGTGGTGGCAGCAGCAGTGGTGGTGGTGGTGGTGCAGTGGTGGTGGTGGTGGTGGTGGTGGTGGCAGTGGTGGTAGTGCAGTGCAGTGGTGGTAGCAGTAGTAGTAGTGGTAGTAGTAGTAGTAGTAGTAGTAGTAGTAGTAGTAGTAGTAGCAGCAGTAGTAGTAGTAGCACCATGAGACATTTATTAAAAACGAGCATTATACAAAATGACAAAATGTAAACTTTACATTTGGCGTTCGTTAGAAACGGCGAATAACTCGTAAAGTACTTTATTACCACCCTCAAGTATTCATCCATAACTTAAAATTCTACAGCAAACGGTGCATATATATAATTATATATATATATATATATATATATATATATATATATATATATATATATATATATATATATATATATATATATATATATATATAGTCTACTGAATGTTTGATAAGAACAAAGAACTTTCTAAGAACCGAGAGAACTAGACCATAGAATTCTCAATAGTGCCCCGCCTCTGAGTGACTAATAGGCCGTGTTGTGGGGGTGGCGCGAAACGAGGTAGACCATTTTCTATTCCCCCCAACTACACTTCCCCCGCAAAGAGTTATATGGAGCAGATAAATGGATCGGGTGTCAGAGAAAAAGAAATGTTCCAACGAGCGAGCGTCAGAATTACTATGTTACCGATGGAAATGGTTCAAAATTAATGGTCTTTGTTTTGCGAAACTAAACTGCCATTGCAAATGGAAAGGTGCAGACATGTCGACGAATACGGAGATATAACATCAGCAGAAAAACCTGACGAGGGAAGGAGAGAAAGATTGAGAGAGGGGAGGGAGGAAGAAATAGGGAGAGGAGAAGGGGAGAGAGAGAGAGAGAGGGAGTCGATGTTGGAACCGAAGTTAATGATTCATGAAGCCACAACCTTCATTACAACGCCAACCAATGACTTATGCGAGAAGCCCCAGCTGTTCTGAATATTGTCTTCTGAGTTTCACCCAAAAACGAATAACCACTCTTAAATAACCACTCTTAATCTCACAATTAAATACTACAGCGATAACGCAATTTCAGCCAGAAACCACCAAGATCCTTATATATAGCAAAGCCATTTTAAACCAACATGGTTATAGCGAACGCTGTTAACCCCTTAACTGGGGATCCCGGATATATCTGTCCATTTTACATTGAGTTACAGTTAAATACACAGTTAAGGGGTTAATAACGGCGAGACCTGCCAATTCAGCTCCTTATCATGGTATTCAGCGGTGCATAGTTTTGCCAAAAAATACATTAGATTCGACGAAAATATCAGTGTTAGTTTTTGGTCTGAGATGGTAATCCTCCCCCCTCCCCAACCATCACCACCACAAGCGACAGAAGTTGCCACAGTCCACCCCAAGTCCCAGCCTCATCTGCAAAAGCACAGTTCCATCATTCAGTTGAAATGTCCATCTCTTTAGCAGTATAGCAGGTTTACGATTGTTTCCTCAGTGGCGTAGCCAGGATTTCTCATTGGGGGGAGCAGGGCAACATTTTCGTGGAAAAAGTCTGCGACGAGTGAAAACAAGGTGACCAAGGTGTTTCTCGCACACTCATCCACCTGTATTTTCTTCGATCCCCTTCCTCTCTCCCTCCCTCTCTCCCTCTCTCCCTCCCCAAAGTTTCTCAACGCTTTTGCGCAAATCCGACGACCGATCCCAAACGGAATGGCGGGCCCGACCCCCGTGGCTACACAGGGGAGTTTTCCTACCATCAGCATAGGGGGGGGGAGAGTAGAATAATTTTTAAGATATACCCTACCATAATTATGTTTAAAATCTAGTGTTGTCCTTTTTACTTGTCAGGCTTTTTAGAAAGTTAAAGCAAAGCAGCAAGCACGAAGCATGGGGGGTGGGGTAAATGATACTATATACCCCTTCACTAATTATTGGGTGGGACCGTACCCCCACCCCTCCCCTCCCACCGTGATCTACGCCATTGAGTTTCTTGGTTATAATTGTCTGGGCGTTTGTGAACATTTGACTGTGGTGGTGGTTATATGATGGCGTCGATGTCTCTCATGTATTCAGGTCCATCCGTTTACAATCAGTCAGAGACCTTCAGAGGTCGCTGCGAGGGAGCAAATGGCGAGATACTGTTCCTAGAAACAGCCGTACTCTTCTTCTTCGGACAATCGTCGTCCGACTGTCCGGAGGGAAAGTGTCCGGTGGACGTGACTGTCCGACTCAGCGAATTATGCTCAGCACGATCGAACAACAACAACAACAACAACTGCGAGGTTCCAGTGCGAAGTCTTTGCAACGGCACTTCTTGTGCAACGACGACGACAACGACAACGACGACAACTCAAGCGTCATTGAATGTCACCTACTCATGCCTACGAGGTAAGCGAATGACACGGTTGCAATGACGATTGTCACGCCACCATGCGTTCTCGCTAGGTGGAGCCACTGCACTTTGGAATTTGAAAGAAAAACTTTAAAATGGCTGTATTCTGGATATAATAACGCAGCGGAACACCGGTTGGGAAGCACCGTATATTACACTGTATACTAAATTACTGATCATTGTCAGAAATTATGCATGAGATGTTGGATTTGGTATTGCATAGTATGCGCACTAGTAGTTTGCGCACCCGGGAATTTGCGCACCTGTACATTGCGCACCCGCTATTCGCGCACCTATAGTTGGCAATTTCTAAGCCAGAGACCTATAAAAGAATGCAAGGTACTTCGTCGCATTGTTATTAACCGTGGATACTTAACTTGGTGCGCAAACTACTGGTGCGCCTACCAATGTAAACCGTTGGATTTCTCTCTTGACTGTATATTGTAGTGATCATAGTCTAATATAAAATACTATTGCAGTCGTTAATCGCAATTGTCGCTACAAATGTTCCGAGATGTCGCGACTGACGGACGAAGAGGGTTACCTGACGGGCGACACGGGGCGAGAGGAGGGGGCCTGCGGGACCTCGGACTGTCCCTGGCGGATACAGGTACAGCCGGGTCAGAACATCGAGGTCAGCCTCTACCACCTCAACGGCGCCCAGACCAACAGGGGTTCCGCCCAGAGAGGACGACCAGGAGCCTCAACCAGCGGCGGCGGCGGCGGCGGCGGCGACTGCTTCGTGGTGAGGGAGAGGGCGAACCCAAAGGAGTTTCAGGACTGCGCCGTGGGGGGCAGGACGAGACAGCGGGTTGTCTACACAACAGTCAGCAACACCGTTGAGCTGAGATTCACTCAGAGACAAGAGCGCTTCCTTCTACACTACAGAGGTACGGTTGTCTGACGACGAGTAAGTAAGTAAAATCCCGTCGATTTGTTATATAGCGCTTTCTTTCGAGGGTAGTACCTGCCGATTCTTAGGCAACTAGTCTAAATGTGAAATATTCAAAGGGTGGGTGGGGGAGGTCAGACAGGGCAGGGTACATTCTGGTGAAAGGGTTGCAAGATTAATAGTAGATGCTAGGGTCTGGACAGTTGTAGTATACAGAAGATACTTTGAATGAGTTATAAAAGCAAAGAATATTACAGACAGCGTCCTGAGACTAACCTTCTGTTTTAGTAAAAGGCGTTGAAAATTCTCTCTGCTCGCTTGATCACGTTACATAACCAATAGTTTATGATAATTAACGTATACTGATAATTATTTCCAAAAACGGTTTCAGCTGCTTTCTTCCTTCTGCAATTGGCCCCTCTCTCTCCTCTCTCTCTCTCTCTCTCTCTCTCTCTCTCTCTCTCTCTCTCTCTCTCTCTCTCTCTCTCTCTCTCTCTCTCTCTGTCTCGTTTATAATCAGCTCCACGCAGACGGCGTGAGACGGTCGCCTAAATAGACGATTCTGTTTCCTGTTAGCTTTTCTCACGTAACAACGGAAACATCAGAAAGCCATCCATCCTCTCTGCTCAGGCAACAATTAAACCCCGCTAACGTCACATCAGACGCACTCGACGCCATGATGTAGTTGGACGTAAAGACATCTGACGTTCACAGGAAATACGTTTAATGGAGTTTGACTGTCCCTCTTCAGATGACGTTTGCCATCCAAACTCTCTTTTCCAATCATTTAATTTACTTTCAAAGAACATCATGAAAATCTTGAAATAATCTTTGGACCCTTACAGCTCTTATCTAATGACGCCAAATGAATTCCAGTCCCCGCAGTAAGCTCCAAATCCTCATTTCCCCTAATTCCTTCACTATCTCCTCAGGCCTTTAGGTCTAAGCTTAAAACCTTCCTATTCCAAAAGTCATTTCCTCTTTAGCTTTATAACAACCCGACCCGCCCGCCTCATGGATACACTGACCTTTGCCCGGCCGACAACCCACCTTGCCTATGGGCTATTTCAAGTATTATTATTATTATTATTACGAACATTTCTATAGCGCAAATTATCGCAAAGCAGCAAATGCACTCATGTCAGTTGCGAACCAGATCAATCAAACAAGAATGTCTTCAGTTGTTTCCTAAAAGATAACAGCGTCATGGTTGAGTAAGATTAAGATTAAGCGCATAAGAATGAGCAGCTACTACTGTACTACTCTCCAAAACGCTATGTAAATTTACGAGATTTTACTTGCTTACTTACTGCATTGGGTAAAACGTAGCTTTTAAATCGCTTCAACGACAGATGAGCGTACATTGAATACTGAACAGAAGTTGTTTCTATCTTCGACGCATTGCGACTGGGTTGTTAGAATCTATGCATTGAAACAATTGCGTGGCAGTTAGTCGAGTTTTTCAATGCAACTTTCTCTCTGCGTTGTGATCGTTTGCTTCTCCTCCATTCCAGCCCCAGGCTATAGAATCTAGTATAGCAGGTAGATGATTATTCATGTTGGTTACGACGCCGGAGGGTGCTGCTACGGGTTCGTAGTTCACCAGGGACAGGGCAAAGGTTATCTTGAAAATTAACTCGAGTTCACGGGGAGACTGCATTGTCCGGTTCGGATGGCAACTCAAATGCTTATTAATGGAAGAGAGATTATTATTATTATTAGTAATCGGGGCTAATTTATCAATTCACATCGCGTCGCGGTTTTTAAACACTGGAAATTGAGGCTGATGAAGGCGGATGAAGTGCAACCGTTTGATTCACTTGCACTTTGTCTCTCATAAAGTGCTAAGAGAAATTCTGCTTCGTAATCTGTTGCAGCTGTAGACCATGGCTTACAGTGGCTTATTTTACCCTATATATAGCATATAGTAGATATATATATAGTGTATATATATAGTATATAGTACGTATATATATATTATATAGTATATACTACATAGTATATAGTGTATATATAGTGTATAGTATATATATAGTACAGTGAAACCCGCTTAATTGCATAGGTGCCGTACAAGCCTTGCTTATGCGATTAACTGGGCTATGCGAATAACCAGGACGTCTGATACACAAAACACTGGTTCGAGTTTTTATGTTGTTATGCGATTATGCGGGTTATGCAATTAAGCGGTATGTGATTAAGTGGGATCCACTGTATATAGTATATACAGGCTAAAAGTCTAGATGTGTACTTTGTCCAGTGGACCAATGGGTCTATGCTGCTGCTAAAGAAGCAGATAGGATAACATTGAAATCTGCTTTCTACTGACTTCTTATTGGATTACTTATTTAGAAGCAACGCAAAGGGTAACGGCGCAAAGCAATCATTGATATGACTATCACGCATAATTAATAGAATAAAATAAATAAATATTGAATAATAATAATAATAATAAATATTTAAAATCAATACTGTGATTTGTTTAGCTATAGTTGCAGTTTTATCTCATAATCTGGCTGACCCCCTGAACTCTTCATTACTACCCTATCATCATCATCATCATCATCGTCGTCGTCGTCGTCGTCATCGCCCAGTGTTTATTCTAGTCATCTTGACATTGGGGGGAGGAGTTTTAAATGTTTGGGGAGGGGAGGTTTGTCTCCCCAAAATCCTTGACAAGCAAAAACAGTTCGTCACCTTTATATTTTCATTTTCCTCGGACGTGGCGACAAGCAAAAAAAGGTTATCATCTTACTTATATTTTATATCTTCATATCCTCTTCCAGTACTCTAATGAGCAAAAACATTATTATCCTTATATTTTCCGCCCCCTCCCACTCGTCACACTTTGGGGGGGAATTTCCATCCCCAATGCAACATATTTTTAACAATTTTTAAACTTGGGGGGGGGGGAATTCCCCAACCCAGAGAAGGCCTAGAATAAACACTCATCGTCGCCAACGACACTTCTTTATGATCGTCGTTTCTGAGTAAATTGCTTTAATTGACGAGATCCGTTGACTTAGTCATCAATTGGGAGAACTAAAGTCTCATTCTCTTATCAGGCGTCTCCGATGCCTCGATCGTCTCCTCTATAACTGTAGAAATACAAGAGTCGCTATATAATTAGACCCTTATTACACATTACATTACAGCCGTTATCGACAAAGCCGTTGTTAAATTTTCCATGAAATTTGGGCGTCTCGCGGACAATTTCCACAGAAGGTAAAAAATTTGGGTCTTGGAACAGTCGGACCCCCCACTAATTGTTAAAAATCGAATAATCTGTTGAAGCATGATGGTTATTGAATACAGATGCACGAATGCAGGGCTATGTCAGACAAGGACATGGGTAGATTGGGTTGGATTGGATTGGGTCAGAAATGTCCATGTTTATGTTGGGTTGGGTTGGCCGCAGAACCTATTTTATTGATAAATTTTATACGGTCAGTAGGCCTAACTGGCCTAAGAAATTGTACTGTATTACAGTGTGGTGGATTGGATTGGATTGGGTTGGGTCAAGCAATCCTATTGCCTTCGTGACCTGGGTTGGGTCGTAATCATGATGGGTTGGGATTTTTAAAATGGTCTGGGCTATCTCGAGTCTGAGTGATCCTTCAGAAAAGGCGCTATAGAAGCTATTCTGTTAAATCGCAGTATACACTTTCTGTCTGAAGCACACACGGTGTCTTTGTCGTCTGGTATATATATATATATATATATATATATATATATATATATATATATATATATATATATATATATATATATATATATATATATATATATATAGCCACCGGTTGTCCGGACATCGTGCCCCTACAACAGTCGAATGAGGAGAGTGGGGGGCAGCTGCGAGATCGACTGCCCCGGATCGGATCTCAGGTGGACTCTGACGTGTGAGGGGAACAGGTGGACGGGGACGGACAAACTGGACAAATGTCCGGGAAAGTTCTATGCACCCGGATCTCTTCCGGATCCTCAGAGGACAAGTTCCGAACAGGAAACAGGAAGTGGATCTTCTTCGTCGCTTCCGATCAGTAAGTTAGACCCTAGTACTGTAAGTATATATATATATACTGTAGTCTATGTACTGCATCCATATATATATATACTGCATATATACATATGCAGTATGTGTATATATGTATATGGCTACAGTAGAACTTCGTTATAACATATGCTCAGTTATAACGTGCAGCAATGCATATGGTCCCGTATTGGATGGTATTGGATATAACGTTCTCGGATATAATGCATATTAGATATTACAGGCCCGCTTAGTGCTTTATAACGAAGTTCTACTGTATATATATATATATATATATATATATATATATATATATATATATATATGTATATATACGACCATCGTTCGCTCCTCGTGTATATATATAGGATGCATTTGGTATTTTGCCACTATAGACGTCAGGCCAATTACAGTCCAACTGCCTCTGCCTCTCCTCCGCTGGCAATTTAAGGCTTTCGTTTGAAGTACAGCGCATACTGTAGATCTCATATTGCAACTGATGAGATGATGACAGAGTATTTATGATTGCAGAATAAAACCATGCAACCGCAGCTTTTTCTAAAAAATGCCTTACAACATAATATTTGTATTATGTATATATATACATATATATATACTATGTATATATATACTGTATACATATATGTATATACTGTGTATATGCTTATGTATATAAGCTGTTCTGATATTCAGATTTCCGCTATCACATAGAAATATATAGGCCTATATTGGCATTTCGCTTAATACGTTTGCTTTGATAACACTGCAGCAGGAGTTATATAGTACAGTATATAGGCAGGATCGTCTGATTGTATCATCAACAGACAGAGACGTTGCGTTGAAGTCAAACATATATCCCGAAATCCATCAAACGGGAAAATATTATTTCATTTTTGCTTGTCACTCACAAATGACAATTAACGTCATCACCGAAACCAGAGATGTGTGTCCATGGGTCCAACCAATCAAATCCACCCCCAACCCATGGGTTAACCCAACCCATGGACATACATGTATCTCCGACTGAAACTATACATTGTTTCTATACTGACAACACTCTCGTATATGTTCCAACACATACGCATGTTTTCCAGGGGCGGAGCTAGGGTGTCTGGCGCCCCGGGGACAAAATATACTGGTGACGCCCCTCAACTTGACGAAAATCTTAAGAAGCCAAAAAGGGCCCATTTGGCGCCCCTTTACTCAACTTCGCGAATACCCTGACTAGCAAAGAAGTCATCACCCGTAGCGGAACTCCCTACCTTCAACCAATTTTGACGCCCCCTCACCTCGGCGCCCGGGGACATGTGTACCTCTGCATCCCCCTAGAACCGCCTCTGAAGTTTTCCATGGGTCTTAATGCATGCATAGGCCTTACATAGGCTACAGTATGACTTCGTTAAACGTAATTAATTAATTACTGCAGCCGTGGAAAAAATCAACGCAAATGGTTATAAATTATAACCACCCACAAACATCATATTCAACTCACACAAGAAACTTACATCAGTTAACCCCTTAACTGGGGATCCCGGATATATCCGTCAATTTTACATTGAGTTACAGTTAAATACACGGTTAAGGGGTTAATGGCGCCAGAAACTCTGCGATCTCGGTCTCTATACTCAGTGCAGAAAGAGAAGAAGAAACTGAGAAAACGGACTCTGCATCATAGACCAGTTCGCAACAGTAAAATCAAGAAAAGTGCATCTGTAGTTTTAATCGTGTGTCAATAAAATTACATGATTTGTTAACCTGCCAGTTTAATTTGCCCCCCCCCGCCACGGGCGCCAAATGCCCTGGGTACGCCCCTGTCTGTTCTGTATATATTGAATCGAGAAACTTACGTGACGTCGTCGTCGTCATCATCATCGTAACTTTGTTGTTGTTGTCGTTGTTGTTGTTGTTGCAGGTGTCTTGATAACGGCTGTTGTTGCGGTGACTGTCATCATTGCTGTTCTTGTTCTTACAATTGGATTCGTTCTTCTTAAAAAGCAAGTTCTCTCTCAACTACTTTTCTTAATAACCTTCAGAAACACCCTTCCCTGGGGAATGGGGTGGGAGGTTGGACAAGATGACCTCCAATGACCCCAAACTGTCCCCCAAAATCACACGAATTGTCATATTAAATTACATTCGTGTTCCTTGCAGTGGCGGCTCCACCGGGGTGGGAAGGGGGGCCCGTGCCCCTATTGAGTGCCTGGCCCCCCAGTGGCCCCCCAGTTGGGACCCTATACTTAATGCTACATACATTAAACAACAACTGGTTGGCCCCCCATGATTAGAAGTTGCCACCCAACGCCCCCCCCACTTGCCAAATCCTAGAGCCGCCACTGATTCCTTGGGCGTGTTTTCATTCAGCTGTATAACCATATATGGTTATACAGTTGGCAAAGTAGAGTATTTTCAGAGTAAATGGTAGCGCCGTCCTGGTTTCTGATAATAATAATTACTCTGTCCAAAAAGACTTTGTATTAACCCCTTAACTGGGGATCTCGGCTATATCCGTCCATTTTACATTGACTTACAGTTAAATACACGGTTAAGGGGTTAATGTTCTTAGGCTGCCAACCGTGAAGTCGTCCTGAATATTGTGGAGTTCAAATGGTCATTCGTAATGGGCGTCTCTCTCGCGTAATGATTTCTAAAGTTAACATTTTCATTGTTAGATCAAAATCTAATGAAGAGACTATAGCATAACAACTTAACATTGGCATAACAGCGCATCGCGTGAATTGTCTCTTTAAGACAAGTCGTTGAACTTCTATAGCGCCGTCTTAGCAATGCGTTTGGCATCAGTTGAGGGTCGCGCCTTGATTTCAATCTTATATGCAGTCTCCCCATTTTCATATCCAAAAAGTCATTTCCGGTCCTGGTTAAGTTGTTTAAATGCGCGTTAATATATTCGGTTGTGATCGGTCGGTATGGGCGTATAGCGTTTTGACTCTTCTGCTGACGGATGTAATGTAGCATTTGTATAGCGCCGCTCTTAAATTTTTCCTACCCGTGCAGAGTCGCTCCTGGCAATTGAAGTCGCATGGTTAACTATAGTGAGACACCTTCTGTTCTCTCTTTCCAGACATCAGTACGAAGCGAAACTGGGAGACCCACTCCTCTACGGGGCACCCACCTCGGAATTCGAATTCTGCACCGACTTCGCCCCCGTCCGCCCGGGAGGAGGAGGAGGAGGAGGAATGGCGCCCCCGAAGACGGGGACTGCAACGACCCGCGGCGGCGGCACGCGACGGTCCCTCGAGCTCCTCGGCCCGCCGCCCGTCGACCGCGCCTACGACGCCGGCGACCGACAGCTGCTCGAGATGCAGCCCCTCCATCGGCCTCTGCCGATGATCCCGGCGGCGGCGGCGGCGGGGCCCGGGACGGGATCGTGGCAGCAGCGCCGACCGGGCGGCGGCGGCGGCGTCGATCCGAAGAAGATAATGGTCCAGCTCCATCACACTGGATCCGGAACGATGAGCGTGATTCCGTCTTATCCGACGATGATGATGCGCGACGGTCGACTGCTGCCGTGCAACTGCGGACCGCATTCGGCGTCCCAGGCGTCGATGGTCCACCGGCCGCCCAGCCACCTCTACTTCACCCTCGATCCGGAAATCCAGGTGGAAGAACCGGCGACGCTCGGAAGGATCTATCCCGCAATCGAACAAGGAACAGGAGGAGGAGGAGGAGGTGAGGACAGGACCAATACGATACCACGTGCCCACCAGCAACGAGTCAATGCCTCACCACCGCTGCCACCGCCGCCGCCGGAATCAGTGGGGGTGGAGGTGGTGAATCAGAGGGCCATTATGCCCCCTCCGCCCCCTCCGGAGGACATGAATAGTCACATGGAGATGATTCCGTTGAATCTGACGAATCCGAGTCGGGCGAGACAGCAGCACGCGGCCGCCGGTCAGATCGTCCCGGACAGTCAGATCCCACTGAACCTGACTCCGCCGCACAGGAAGAGTCTCCTGGCGCCGTCACAGCGAGGCTCGGGACACGTCGAAGGACATCCGGGCATCGTCAGACAGCAGAAGAACTGCGTCGAGGCACATTCGTAGCACCGCTGCTGCTGCTGCTGCTGCTGCTGCTGCTGCTGCTGCTGCTGCTGCTGCTGCTGCTGTCTTGGTGTCTTCCACGTCACGCGGAGCTCAATTTAACAGCAACTCTTCTTAACAATCAAAGAGTTTCAATTTAGAACAACCGTCAAAGGCCATTTGACGATTCGACACGTTGTCACGCAAATGGCTCAAACATCCCGTGTAAAGGTTTCTTAGCGGGAAACGCTCGTTTTCAAAAGGTCAAAAGGTCAGAGACTCGAACGCAGGTGGTCACCTGAGGGTGAAAGACTTTCTTTGCAGACAACTTTCGTCATCTGTTGTTTTGTGGCAAGAATGAAGTGAAAGCTACGACCATCCGCTGTTTAACTGAGAAAGGCACTTCTCTAACACACACTGATAAGAGATTGCACTAGTCTCTCTCTCTCTCTCTCTCTCTCTCTCTCTCTCTCTCTCTCTCTCTCTCTCTCTCTCTCTCTCTCTCTCTCTCTCTCTCTCTCTCTCTCTCTGTCATTGTGTGTGTGTGTCCATATGCATTGTCTATCATTGTTCTTTAATATTTCTAGATGTGTCAATAGAATCTCCTAGAGACCTAGACTCTCAGATCCACGTATTCTATAGTTACGTCCACGAGGAATATGAGAGATGATGATGATGATGATGATGCGTTTTCCTTTACACGTTTTCAAGATAATTCTGATCGACAGAAGCCACAAGAGTTAGAATATTATTTAAGAACGCGGTGAATCTTTTTTGTTGATTCTTTTGAAATTCCATCCCAAGCAAGACCCTTAACTTTTGCTGATTCAGCAAAAATGCGACGCCAGACCGCGTCCATTTTGCGTTCCGAAATATTTCGTCCCAGGTAAAACTCCTTTGTGTTTTCGTTGCTCGAGTTTAGAACAAATTTCACGGATGACATCTTTTTCGAACTGCGTTTTAGTGTCTTTTATGTCTGGCATTTGAGGCGTTGTTGCTATAATATTACCCGTACATCTATAAGACGCGTATATTGACATTTTGGTTTTCGGTGGTCTCTCGTTTTGCTAGAAGCAGGACAGGTGCAGTCATCGACAGATGTCAATCTATATACGCCTCTACAGTGCATGGCAGCGCCAAAACACACCGTCACGGATGTCAGCAGATTAGATGCTGACATGGCAAAATATTTGCCAGTTGCGTTTGGGTGGTCAACAAAAGCGTCGTCAGCAGTCAGAGTGAAATTGATGTGTGTGTATGTCTGTGTGGTGTAGGGTGTAGTGGTCTTTATCAATATGGTTTGGTGATAGCGCCTGAGTTGTGATAAGACGAATAATAGACAGATACTGAGATAAGCGACCGCCTGTTGTGTTCGAATGTACGATAAAAATTGCTCTAGGAAGTAATTCATGGCTTTAGTGCTGTCATGTGTAAAAGAAGGGAGACAGAGACAAAGACAAAGACAGAGACAAAGACGCATAGGAAATTGCCTAACAGTTTATGGCCTCTCGTTCGATATTGAATTTGTCTTAGTATAAAATGATCGTCTAACGATGTTTTCTTGTATACTTTGCAGTAATGAATGTTTTCTTCGAACTACTATTAATAATTGTCGTGTCATCCATTTACTGAATTATTATCGTCTTTGTCTAACTACTGTATACATGAGATTAGGCCTGAAGAACCTTTGTTGCCATCACGTTACCAAGAAGGCCTAATTCTAGTTTCGTTTAAACTGCGATTACGGTAATATACTGATTTGAAGTCAGAACTTTTTCTCATGTTGATTTCCTGACGTTTGGCACGAGGCGTGTCATGAGTCAAATCTAATTCGTGTTGTGAAGATTTCCGCTGTCTTTTGCTCTCAGATTTTGACGGCGTCCTTGCGTCATGACTTCCTTCAAAATGAATAAAATCAACCGCCATTTAAAATGCTATTCCTCGTCTTGAAAAAGGACAAACGACATCAAAATGTAGTTTGGTTAACGCCTTTTCTAAAGTAATTTTCCAATGAAAATTTAATTATTCTCTTATTTGTTCTTATGTCTGGGATTAGTTAATGGAGGTGCTCTTGAAACGGCGTATAACGAACATTACCTATAATTAATCAGTGGCGTAGCCAAGAGGGAAATTGTGGGTTAACCTCCCCCCTCCCTTGGTTGTCCGACCAACTTTTTAAAATTGCGGATCAATATAGTTGTACGGATTTTGGGGAGTTCAATCCCCGCTGTACGCTCTCTCAAATACCTTAGTCGAGTAAAATAATAGTTCACGTCTTTTTACCTTTTTTGCTTGTAAGGATTTTGCGCGTTGGGAATCATCGTAGTCATAGCCTTTTTTCTTTTCAGAATTATCCGAAGTTGGGAATCATGATCCCCCCTCCTTCGGGAAATCCTGGCTACGCCACTGCCGTTATATTATAAATTATAAATTTATAATATAACGGATTATAATGATAAATCACTCTCATATGATAGCGGTTCAGTGCAGACAGACCTACTGAACCATTTAAACCCCTATTATTATTATTATTATTATTATTATTATTATTATTATTATTATTTAACAGGATTATTATTATTTAACAGAGGATTCAATTCAAAAAACAACTCTACAAATAGTTTTCCCCGCAGCCAATTCGAATGTTCAATACACCTGTAAGAATTGCTTTCCTTAAATTGATACTCTGTTTGTCATTGGACTGTGGAAGGACTGTGCAGCAGTAGGCTATAGATATGCAAAAGTTCAAAAGACTGATGAAACGAATAAAATCCACATTTTCTTGTGTCCCCATCTTCATTGCGTCAAACCATACTAGAACAGTCCATAGTTTCTGCCTCGGTTTTATTCTAGAGCGTTCGAAATGCCACGAAAAATGGTCAACTATTTCAATCGACATTATAAAATCTTTCAGAAATCTATTCTCTGTCTCTGTCAAATGTCTACAAAGTCGATCGAGAGATAAGAGGGGTCTTCAGATAGCTGGTTTCTTGTATCACAGATTTTATAGGCTATAGGCCAGAAAGATATCTTTAAACTTAATTAATGTTGCCGTTTTTTCTGTGCCAGGAGCGTTTTTATCCATGATTCGCTTTATTGTGCTTTTCTCATTTCCCAATTGCCAGAATAGAAAAGTCTAATAACGTTACGGAATGTGTTGAAACACGCAATGATTCTGTTAGTGATAAAGGCCTAACAAATGAACAGCAGTCGGCGTTGACGCTTCTGAAAAGTAAAATTTAATTTATCCTCTTGTGTCCGTATGTTTTGTCGTGTCCCGATTGCTCTGTTCGATTTCAGACGCCTATACGAAGAGATTCATAAACATGGCGAGTTCAAAATGCTGATGGCTTCGAATAAAATTAAGATAACTGTTGGTTTGCGACCATTTTATTTTTTTTTTTTTAGCCAACGAAAGGACTTTTTTACACTAATCGATCAGCCCTTCTTAAACGTTGAATTAATGCATTATGGTGTTTCAAATAAGACGGAAAATTGCAGTTTAATTTGGGAACAGCCTATGCATTAACGTTATTTTTATGTTGTTGTCATATTTATACATTATAGAAGAATATGTTAGGTGATATATGTTCTCTATATTGACTAGAATCGATGTAGAAGTGCGCGAAACGTTGAATCTACTGAAATGACGGAAAATTGCAGTTTAATTTGGGAACAGCCTATGTTATAGAAATATGAGGGTTGTCAGAAAGATATCTTCTAAACTAGAATCGATGTAGAAGTGCGCGAAACGTTGAATCTACTGTTTTTTTTCAAATAAGAGGAGCGTTTTATCCATGATTGTCGCCTTCTAGGCGCCATAGAATTGTAGCTTTTGATATTTTCTCATATTGACAGAATCGATGTCTAATAAACGTTGAATCTACGATTATGGTGTTTCAAATAAGACGGATTTTTGATTTGTGAACAGCCTAACAAATAACATTATAGAAATATGAGGGTTGACGCCTTCTGGCGCCAAGAAAATCTAATTGATATATGTCCTCTATATGACTAGAATCGATGTCGTGTCCGCGAAACGTTGAATCTACTGATTATGATGTTTCAAATAAGACGGAAAATTGCAGTTTGATTTGAAGAGATTAACGTTATAAAATATGGGGTTGTTCAAAATGCTGATGATATATGTTCTCTATATTGATAAAATTAATGATAACTGGTTTGAATCTATGACAGGTTTGCAAATAAGACGAAAATTGCAAATATTTGGGAACAGCATACAAACGTTATAGAAATTCCCTGTTTGACGTTAGCCTACGAATGTTAGGTGATATATGTTCTCTATATTGACTAGAATCGATGTAGAAGTGCGCGAAACGTTGAATCTACTGATTATGGTGTTTCAAATAAGACGGAAAATTGCAGTTTGATTTGGGAACAGCCTATGCATTAACGTTATAGAAATATGAGGGTTGTCGCCTTCTAGGCGCCATAGAAGACATGCTAGGTGATATGTATTCGCTATATCGACTGGAATCGATGTAGAAGTTCACGAAACGTTGAATATACTGATTGCTCATGTTCTCGTTCGTTCGTTCGTCAACGTTTCGACCTAACGGTTCGGCAGTATATCCAGGGTCACAAGAAATAGCCAGCGCAATCAATCAACTGCTGCTCACCAATCGATTAATTGTTCAACGTATAGTTTTTAACACTAAGATTGTGTCTCTATTGATCATTTAGAATGCCAACAGTATCATTTCTCCTAAACACAAAAATTATAAGAAAATGATAATAGTTCAGTGGTTAAAGTCCATAAAAGCCAAGAATCGTTCACTTCTGGATAAAAGCATGCCACTTGGCACAGTTATAGGGTACATGGCCCTGAACAATTTCCCCAAAGGATGCACAAGTTTTTGTTTTCTCTTACCATGCAATTTGGCACCATAAATTTTCTTTATAATTTGTAAAAAAAAATTCCGTTGAGCTGCAGTACGTAGACAAATGACAATCGATACAGTGCCAAAATAAACAATACTAAGTAATAATTGTGCTTATGGAGTGTACAGATATGAATATTATCATTTCATTTCACTTTTCCTCTGAAACTAAAATACGAAAAGGGTAATTCCACACCAAATCAACACGCTTTTGAATAAAATCGGACGTCACCATCTCAGATTGTGATCAAAACTGGCACAATTGTTCATCCCCATGAGTAATGTTGCCAATACCATTCTCTGTAGAGTAAAAATGTCCTTTAAAATGTTCAATTTACGCAATAGAAATTACCACAGGCAAAATTCTGAATGCCAAGCACATTTGATATACAAGAGATAGTGCCTAAAATTTTTGAAAAAACTTGATTAGCAGGTGCTCTTCACTTCTCTGTCAAAAGTGCTAGCCATTCACACGTCTGCCAATACCATTCTCTGTAATTTAAAAATGTTCTTAAAAATGTCAAATTTACGCATTAGAGATTAACCACAGGCAAAATTCTGAATGCCAAGCACTTTTGATATAAAACTACAGAGAATGGTATTGGCAGACGTGAATGGCTAGCACTTTTGATCCCAAGGGGTTAGCCCTAGCCCTATCCACTAACCTAGGGGTACCCCTACCCCTAGCCATACCCCTAGGGGTACCCCTACCCTTAAGTGTACTCGAATGCCTCTGGACAGAATGTTACTAAATTATAAGAAGTGTCAATGTTCAAAATTTCATGCTTTTATCCACAAAATGAACAATCATACGGTTTATCAACTGTACTGAGTACTTTTCATTTGATCTTACCTAATAAACGCCGTGGCGAGTTTTCAACCTTAAAACGTACCGAAACAACACCAGTCCCGATTGTGCGCTAACAGCAGAAAATAGAATATACATTAACTGCATAAAGTATTCGCCTGATATGCCGGGTGCCGAAGGGATGCCGAGGTTACCCCATTTTACCCTATGCAATAATTCATCGGAGTGATGAAACGAATTAAAACCACCGCTTCCTGCGTCTCCGTCTTCATTGCGTCAAATCGTTCTAGATCATTTGTCAAAAGGCCTACTTTTTATCTCAGTTCTATTCTAGATCGTTCAAAATGCCACAAGAAATGATGAGTCGTTGCTATGACAGCATCCGCATATTTTCCATGAAATTTTAATTTTTTTGGATAATTGGTTGTTTTGTCCATTCCACAATATCATCCGTCCATCGTCTACAGTGTACGAGGCCGGCGTCTCTTCCTCCTGCCATGGGCAGTACCATCGTACATAGAATGCCTGCTCGTACTATGTGGCCGAAGTATTTCAGTTTCTGAGTAAGACCTATAGACGCCCATTTCCCCCAAATTCTCCTACGATCGAAGCATTTATTCTATATATGCTCTTTACAGCTGATGGGCATTCATCTTCTGGAAGCTGTCGTCTCGAAAGCGGCCATGGGCAATTGGGCATGCTGAATTAAGCCACCCTGACCAGTGACCCTCTGCTAATGGACCACTGTTTTAGCATCCCTTATTAAAAACAAACCGTGCCTCCTTCTGGCTAAAATCAGCAGCGGCAGTAGTTGGCACACGCATAACGCCCTCGACAGCTGATATTTTCGCAGATAAATCTGGATTTTCTTCGAAATCAATGTTTAAATCAGTCCATCATGAAATATGCATCGATTTCAGAGAATTCTTCATTAGCGAGTGGATGGGCAAATACAGACTTAAAAGTCATCAACAAGTGAGTGGACACGCCCGGCCATCTAGCGAATGATTTGGTGTACAGCCACTGAAGCCACTGACTGATACACTGCATAATACACAGTGGTGATGATGACGATGATGATGATGATGACGACGACGATGATGATGAAGATGATGATGATGATGAAGATGATGATAATGATGATGATGATGATGAAGAAGATGATGAAGAAGAAGAAGATGATGATGATGATGATGATGATGATGATTAGTGATGATGATGAGTGTTGATGATTAGTGATAACGTCAATGATTGGTGGAAATGTTTCTAAAACTGGGCATAAGATGTCTGATGGTGTTGTGACTAATCGAGAGAACTAGTTGACCGCAGCGCGGGAATTGAAGCTGCCCTTCCTTTAGCCACCAGAGAGACTGTCGCGTGTAGTTTGCTGGTGGGTGGATTTGACGATGGATTGCAGAGGGCTTTTGACGTCGAGATGAAAGTTTTGCTGAAGAGCAGCGTCTCGATGGTTCTCTTCATCGTCTGCGTCGATTTCCTGAAATCGTCCTCTCAAAAAAGCAGACGACGACGTTCGATCAACGATGACGACGATGGCAGACGACACAGGCTGCTGCTGCTGCTGCTGCTGCTGCTGCTCTCGAGAGAGAAACACAGCGACCAGTTTCCCGCGAAAACCGAGGTCAAAGGGGTCAGTCGGAACGCCACCTCTGACGTATACAGAAAACCGACCACGACCACACCGACACCGACCCACTCTCTTCGGGACCGTTATACAACTAATATGGAACCATTTGTTGTTTATGTCGAAATAATTCCCAACGAGCCTCGTTTTCACTCAACAGGGGCACGATCGGGATGGAGCCGCCACTGACGTCACCCATCGTCGAAATTATTCACGGCGATCGGCGGGTGACGTCACCGACGACGGATGGACGGTAGATAGAATCTGTATAGAGCGCCGCATAAATTTCCTGTCTATTTCCGGTCCGGTCGATCGATGGGGTCTGGTCTGTTGCTCGGCGATTTATCCACTTTCACAGCAATCGATATTCCTAGATTTTCCAGTTCGTCGGAAGGCGATCAGGAGCATCGACGGAAAGGACCGTGACTCATTTCGGTCTGTGAATTACAGACCGATGTCACGTGATAACTATCGATGGTTCCATCTGGAAGAGCGTTGGACGTAAACCAGACGCCCGGACCAAGGTTCCACGATCACATCTTGTTGTCCAGGATAAATCCAGATCATTCCCTGACTGCATTCGGAAAAGAGAATCAAGAGACGCTATTTCTCTCCCTCTGAATCTTCTTCAAAACCCTTTCCCCCTTTCGAAACAGCCGTATTTGAAGTCCTGAGCTCGTCCACAAGAAGCGCTATATAAATGTTCAGTTACTATACATTAAGACTTACCAAGGGGAGAAAAGGCGTCTAAAGAGACAGTCACAGACATGGACATGGGTCCATTTTTTAAAAACCCAACCCATCACTATTCATTCTTAATTCGTTCCATAACTCTTCTGAATTTTTGCCTATCTATATCCTACTGTAACACTATTCCTTGCATTGTCCAATTTCAAACAGGGTATCAATTTTATAATATTTTTCTGGTCTATAAAACCTGTAATAGAAGAAACCAGTTCTCTTAAGCGCCATCTTATCTTTTGATTGATTTTTAGACATTTGACAGAGAATAGATTTCTGAAAGACTTTGTATAGTGTCGTTTCAAATGGCTCATTATTTTTCGTGGCATTTCGAAAGCTCTAGAAAAAAATTGAGAAGGAATATATTGATAATTCTAGTACGGTTTGACACAGCAAAGATGGGGACACATGAAAATGTGGTGTTAATTCATTTCATCACTCTTCTGAATGTTTGCATATCTATAGCCTACTGTAGCACTAGTCCTTGCATTGTCCAAATTTCAAACAGGCCATGTTGGTCCACCCAATATTTGGCTTGTGGCGCCCTCCATGCTATTCAAACCCAACCCACGAAAACAACTGGGTTACTTGACCCAACCAATCCCAAGGTCCCACCCATACATGACAATTTCTTAAGCAGTAACTGATCGAGAAGTGAATAAATCCTTAAGTAAAAGTTAAGACAAATAGTAACCACACTACCACAGAAAGACGAAAACGGTTGAAACCATAGAATTTGTTGAAACCATTGAAAGGCGTTGAATATTATAGCGCAACTCTGACGACCATTAAATGATAAAAAGATAAAATGTTGCATTACATGATTAGGGCCTATCACAAAAGAAAACTTGACTCCAGTTCTTACCCAAACATCCCAACCCACCAAAGAATGGACATTTTCACTTATCATTCGATGTGGGTGCGTGCAGTGAGTGGGGTGGGGTGGGGTGTGTTCGAATCGGGGATAAACTTGAAGGACGCGTCACTCGTTGAACGGCGACCATTAGAGATCGAGGCACATCATCCAAAATCACGATCGTCACGGATGACTAAACCGAGAGACTAGCATTGGGTGAACGGGTGAGACTTGGTGGGGTGGGGGTGGGGGGGAGGTGGGGGTGATGCAGATAACGGAAAATCGACAGTTGGTCTTCTGCAGTGGCGGCTCCACCGGGGGAGCCAGGGGGCCGTGCTCTCCCTATTGAGAGCCTGGCCCCCCAGTAGCCCCCCCAGATGGGACCCTATAGTTAATGCTACATACATTAAACAACAAATGGTTGGCCCCCCATGATTAGAAGTTGCCACCCCAACGGCCCCCCACTTGCCAAATCCTAGAGCCGCCACTGGTCTTCTGACATTTAGACAAGCGCTGTTCGAATATTGACATTCTTTGGCGCTGGCTCAATTGGAAAAACCCTAGATCATCATTCTATAAATAAAATATGATATCATATAAATTACTCAGCATCGTGAATGGATCAGAAATGACTCATGGCCTGCTTTAGTAGCACGCCTATAAAGCAGGGATATTTTTACACTTCTAAACCCCCTAACCCCCCAACCCCAATTTGAGGTCGACACCCCCAAAATTTGGTAATGTGACAAAGGTATGCATACAAAATGCATACTAATTAGCTCCGGACAACTCCCCTCCAATTTGATGTCGACAACCCCAAATTCACAATCCTAGAAACTAGAAATATCCCTGCTATAAAGGTCGACACCCCCCCCCCCAATTCACAATCCTATAAATATCCTTGCTATAAAGGTAGGCTATGAACGGGTGAGACTTGGTGGGGTGGGTGTGGGGTGGAGGTGGGGGTGATGCAGATAACGGAGAATCGACAGTTGATCGTCTGACATTTAGACAAGCGCTGTTCGAATATTGACATTCTTAGGCGCTGGCTCAATTGGAAAAACCCTAGATCATCATTCTATAAATAGAATATGATATCATAAAATTACTCAACATCGTGAATGGATCAGAATTCAGAAATGATTCATTACCTGCGCTAATAGCACACCTATAAAGGTAGGCTATACTCGCTGTAGGTGACAGTTGTCCGGTCCTAGAAGAGCTTATAGGAGGTCACTCATCGTGTCCTGTTGACAGGTAAAGAAGAAGAATACCGACTCAACTTTAGCAGTCATGAACTAGGACATAGACCTTGGTCCTGTCATGTTCCGTGTGAGTATTGACATCCAAATGTCCGCAGAAATTGAGCGTGATTTTAAGGATGGTTGGAGTTTCAACGCCCTTTCCCCTCCCACTGCAGAAGTCTAACATTTCCGGTCGACAGTCTTAGTCCGACACTCATTGGTTTTCTAATGAGACATTACGTGACGCGATGCTGATATATCTCGTCAGTGGCGTCTGTCACGTATCGATTGGTCCGGTCCTTGGTACGCCCACTTCTAAACAAAATCATGTATCGAATTATCATGGAAGCCGGCGATGATTTTAATGGGACGAACCACGTGTATCCGATATGGCGATGTGTCACTCAGACTGACCCATGACCAGAGTGACCCAATGACCCATCATCCATTGCCGTCTCTGAGTTTGTCACGTAGACCTCCCCCGCCCACCCACCCACCCTCCACTCATTGCGCTCCATTACTTCGATTGCGTAACTAACTTCAGATCATGACTCATTAGCTAATCGCTCTACATTAATCAGAAAATACCCAAAAAATCAGCATTAGCACCCAGGTATCATTAATGCTAATGGGAGGGATTCTCAACACCCCCTCCACTCCCCTCCCCACTCACCGGAACCACCCCTCACTCACTCACTCCTGCTGAGCATCGATAAACAACATCAACACACGTTTCAAGGTTCAATTCGATCACCTCAAGAACTTGACGGTACTTGACTCTACAGGAAGTGCGTCCAGTCACTTCCTCAAGTAGGCCTATTTCGTCACCGGAAATACGGTACAGTACTTGACCCGCGTCAGTACAAGTACTGTAGAGTGTAGTAGTAGTAGTAGTAGTAGTAGTAGTAGTAGTAGTAGTAGTAGTAGTAGTAGTAGTAGTAGTAGTAGTAGTAGTAGTAGTAGTAGTAGTAGTAGTAGACTACTCAGGGCCGCCGAGAGAAATTCCGGGCCCCGGAACAAACAAATTTGCGGGCCTTTCAGAAAAATTTATCAAGTCTCCGAAAAACCTGACAATGACAAGCAAAAAAAACAAAGCAAAGAAACCTTATCGTCGCCGGATCTGGGTCCCTGAAAACTCCATGGGCCCCTGTACAATGTATCGGCTGTAACCCCTCTCCTCAGACAGAGAGCAGTAGCACTACTAGTAGTAGTAGTAGTAGTAGTAGTAGTAGTAGTAGTAGTAGTAGTAGTAGTAGTAGTAGTAGTAGTAGCAGCCTCAGTAGCAGTAGTAGGCCTAGTAGTAGTAGGCCTAGTAGTAGTAGTAGTCATCTCGCATAGTTATGCGATTATTCGCTAGGAGGCGGCGGACTTTCCCGCTATTATGCTTATCATTATAGAGCGGAACAGGGAAGACGTCCTTGTTAAGTTCCTTCGCTCGCAAAGGCGTGGAATCCGGTGCGATTATTCGAGGAATTCTCGCCGCCCGATGGCTTATCGCACGGGGAGCGAAGAGTGTCCGAGGGAGGGGCATGAGAGGCATGCCTGGAATGCTCATCGGCCACCGATGAATTACGCTCTGCCAAAGGTCAACAACTCCACCGACTCAGTTGGACCGTTATTATGTGGGCGCCAATTTTGGATTATTTCGCGCACCATAGACCGACGATCATTTTGATTGTGTAATCTCTAACATGCATTTGACCCTCCTATCACCCTTGACCCCTGATCTCTCTCTCTCTCTCTCTCTCTCTCTCTCTCTCTCTCTATATATATATATATATATATATATATATATATATATATATATATATACATATATATATATGTATATATATATGTATATATATATGTTATAGGTTGTGTTGTTGTATATATATATATATATATATATATATATATATATATATATATATAGTTGTGTTGTGTTGTTGTATAGATAAGGGTGGGGCTAATAAGGCCCTCTCTGGCCCTTTACTTTTTGACGGCCCAGTGGCTGTTAAAAGCATCATTGTTTCTTCACACCCACTGGTAATCACGGCTCTTGATATGATCGTGCCGTTAGAATAGAGAAAGTATTCGCCGGAAGAATTCCAGACATAACAGAGAAGGGAAGACGTCGCTACGCCTCACTGAATCGACGTCATCAGATCACCTGCCATTGGGACACACCTGGGTCACGCATCAATCAACACCTGCACCTTGGAACAGCAGCTCATCTTCACTTTAACAAAAATGACAATTCAAGTTGAGCTTGATAAAGCAGTAAGAAAAAAATAAAATAAAGAGAGAGAGAGAGAGAGAGAGAGAGAGAGAGAGAGAGAGAGAGAAGCACTGAAATTAGATACCAAAGTACACAGTCATAGATTTATAACAATAATTCTGATCATAATAATAATAATAATCATCATCATCATTATCATCAGCATCACAGGTATCACAATCAGAAAACCCGGATGAATAAACAATTGTTAATTACTGTTAAATGACCATTAGCCTCTATACAATTATATCCATAATATAATTATCATTATCATCATCATCATCATCATCATCATCATCATCATCATCATCATCATAATTGCTCTCTGCCAATTCATTAGTGGCAATATCTAGTCAGAAAACATTTCCAGGCCTTTTTGTCAAATGTTAATTTTCCTTCTTCTACAATTATCAGTTGTCTTTCTTTGAAATCTTCTTTTATGTTGTCTATCCATTTTTTCTCGGCCTGCCTCTTCCTTTCTTTACCTTCCTTGTATGTGTAGAGTGCTTTTATGGGAAGTCTCGAGCCTTCCATCCTGTTTACAACATGTCCATGCCATGCTAGCCTCCTTTTTCTGAGTTTGTCCATGATGGTATTCTTTAGCCCAATCCGCTGCCGTAGGCCTATACCTTCATTTATAAGTTTTTGAAGTCTTCTGCTAACTCCAAGAATTCTTCTTGAGCAGCTCATTTCTGCAACGAGTTGTCTTTTTCATCTTCTCTTTTTGAACCAGGTTTCATATCCAAATATATATATGACAAAGGTATATATATTTGGCCTATTTTAATTTCTTTAGAGTTCCAGATTCTTCTTGTTTGTATACTTTGCTGTTTGTTTGATGTCTCACGATACACTGTTGGAAGACGTTATATATATATATAACCAAACTATAATTAATAGATATATATATATTTGACGCTGCGTCTTCATATATATCTTAACGAATCGTCCTGGTTGCCTGTTTGTTGTCACGACACCACTGGATGTTGCAGGACGTTGTGGCACCGACAACCAAACTTTAATTAATCGTTTGACGCTGCCCTTCAGATCCTAACGAATCGTCCTGGTTGCCTCCCGTCGTTGTACGGCACCACTGCCCCAGCCGACGTGGGCGCCGTAGGCCCTACTGGGGCGCATCCTCCCGTCGGAGACCAAGCCCCCGAGGGAGGCCGTATGGCCCACTGAGGGGTGCAGCCCAACGTGTGGGGCCGCAGGACCTACTGGGGTGCAGCGTCATGTTAGGCTGCGCCCCCAGTAGGCTTTCATTCAGCGTAAATTTCCAAACAATCAAAATGCCATTTCTTTACATAGGCGTCATCATTTATCGGCTGCTCATAGCTTCCTAATGACAGCATTGTAGTTCCCAGTCGACCACGTGACACCGGAACTAGCGTGCAATAGGCCCTATAAGTGTCAAGTGTCCTAGCGTGGGCCGGTTCGGCATCTGTATAAATGGCGCGGATAACGCCGCAGGCAAAATCAATCGTATTCTGACTGCGAAACGAGACACATTCCAGTATTCTTATTATTATTATTATTTATTGTATTTATATATCTTAACTTATCAAAGTGTGATTTAGGTCGATTTTACTTATTTATCTAACTTATTTCTAGATCGTCGAATCTCGTAAACGTTCCAATGGGTGAGTAGTTATATTATTTCTATTAATGGTTAGATTATTATACAATAGCTATTATATGTTCATATTTATATTTTTGCTTTATATCTACGCGTTAATTTTTTAAAATTATTCATAATGTTTTACTACTACTACTACTACTACTACTACTACTACTACTACTACTACTACTACTACTACTACTACTACTACTACTACTACTACTACTACTACTACTACTACTACAGCTGCTGCTGCTGCAGACTTGAAGAAAAGGTCATAGAGTGTGATCTGTTTTGCCCTATAATGACGCTGTTTGAGTGTTTTATTACAGTTGAAGGCTCTTAGAAAGCCATTTGTCGTGTGGAGAGATAATTAAACGGTCTTAATTTTCACATTTCGTTCAAAAAATTGGCGCTAGGTCATCGAGTGCAGTGCTCGCATTATTAGGCAACAATTGTCTCTCTCTCCTTCTGTATGTCTGTCTGTCTCTCATTTTCGAGTTGGATTTTCCTTGAAGTACTTTCGATTTCGTTTTCGTTTTGGAACATGACAGTAGGCGAAAAACTTAGGGCGAGGCTACGAGGGGAGGGAGGCTAAGCCTCCAAAGCCGATCATCGCAAAGTAAAAATTGATTCTTACTCCGAGTGAGAGCGCCTGTCTTTCCGGGTGCGAACGCAACGTAGAGATCAATGACACACAAAGCGTGACTCCATGCCCTGCTCCCCTCATTCTAGAGGGAATGCCACGGGGCCGTGGAATGGGGTGGGTGGGGGTGAGGTGGGGACCAGTTCCTTTGTAGATGGACCCCATATGTAGATACCTATTCTTCCTCTAAGCGGAGACCAACCACCCACGAAGTTTCCAGTTCCCACAAAACGGACTTCGTCTGAAGTTGGCATCTCTTAAACGAAGATTATCCATGCATAGCAAGTAAGTAGGTTAGTCAGTCATTGTCGTTCACTCTGTCTGTGTGTCTACTTGTCTGTCTGTCTGACTGACGGTGGCAGTGGTCTTGTTTGTCCTGTTGTTCCGACCAAAAATTTCTACTAGATGCCAAATGGGGGGAGGGAGGAGGGGGACAAATGCAGGTGGAAAAATTCTTTTAGTCGCCGATATGCAAAATCTCTCTCTCTCTTTCTCTCTCGATAGATAACTCTTCCTCTTCCTCTTCACTCTCAACATGCATCGCCCACAGGTACCATCTCCAAAAATTCTCTCGACGCAGAAAATGTATCGAATCGAACGAACTGTCTCCGTGCATTCCTTTCTTACTACATACAATGCTCACCTCTCCATCTCCCTCTCCTACCTCCGTCCTCCGTCCCTCCCTCCCTCCTCTCTCTCTCTCTCTCTCTCTCTCTTTCTTTAGAGCTTTTTACATTCCAATGTCTTCGGCTCATCGGCAACAGGCAGCAGTCAAAGCGGATATATTAACGGCAATTGGTCGAGATAGTCACTCGTTTAAGCGCCCGATGAGGAGCACCTGATCGCCTGGTCACTCCGCGTGACGAATGACGAATGACAGGGCACCGCTGCTAAAACAGTGTCACGGTGTCACGATCACTGACTGTGGTGTCGGGAGGTGTCAGCTGTAGAGTTTCTGCCACATAGCTAAGCTTCACGCGGCGTTTATTAAAGACGCAGGCCGACTGTCAGGAGCGCCGACAAATCTTGTCTTGTTTCGTGCGAGAATTTCATGACACGACGACAAGAGGAGGGGGAGGAGGAGGAGGAGGAGGAGGAGGGGCGCAGCCTTTCCGACACTCTTTTGTCATGTGTCGTCCTGTTTTGTCCTGTAATTACAGCACCACCGACAAGAATCTCGAAGGAAATGGTCACGAGGAAGAGTTCGTCCTGTTGCCCGTCGCTGAGGCTCGGCGCCGTCGCCCTCGTGATCTGTCTCGTGCTCCTGCTGACGACTCCTGCGTCGACGGCGTCGGTGGCGCGATCCCGAGGGCGGTTCGCCAGTCCCTGCTCCGGATCGAGTTCCGGGATCGTCGAGACGCTGGCGGCCGTCGAGGCGACAGACGCCGGAGACGGCGACGAACGACTCGGCCTAACGTTCGAACGATTGGCCCACAAGACGGACAGACTGAGGCGCAGGGTAAAGGCACTGAAGACACTATACGTAAGTACACACACACACACACACACACACACACACACACACACACACACACACGACCCCCCTCTCTGCCTCTGGGTCACGCGACCCTCTTTGATTATTCCACACGTCCCAAATTTCCACTTCTATAGCGCCGATGGTTTTGAACCCGCAGAGGTCGCCAATATTTACCACTAGGGTCATTGTCCTTCCCCTTCCCCACCAGAGACCATTCGCATCTATGTACTGTACTGCCTAATTAACCGCCTCTGTACACCAACAGATCATCCATCCATCACTACACCCTCCGGAATTTTAGCATAGGATTATATTACGGAGGAACATCATTTATTTTGCCACACCCTATATGTACACACGTGCATCATGCATTCCATGCTAAAGTGATAGACTATGGCGCATTGTCGCACGCAGATCGGAAATGAAAAATGACGAAGCATTCATCAATGACGTCATCACAGTAATCCACCTTCTTACCCACCCCACCCCACCCACCTGCAAATCGTCACCCTCTTAAACGCCTAATCGCATTGAGTGCATGGCGCGCTGTAGATTGCCGAGTTCGTGAAATACGGGGTCGGTCGAACTCTGCATCGGTGGAATTTTTGCGATTCTTCTCCGATTAGTCGATTATCTGCAAAGGGTCGAGACTTTTAGTCGGGTCTTAAATGCAAAAGAAGTTTTGCCCACGCCCTCCGGGTGCCTGAGGCCACGCCCACCGGCGGCCGGAGGCGGCGAGGCCACACCCACCGCTGCGTAACAACCATCTAAACAAACTATTAATATTCAAACACGAATTTTAATACAAGGATTAATTTATTTGGTTTAGGTTTATCGAGGTTTATTTCAACTCAACTATCTGACATCAATTGCAATAAATGAATTTATTTAATAAATGAATTATAAATTTATTACTCGCCATCGAAAAACAGAGAGAGAAAGATAGCATCGGCGTAACCACGGGTTCGAAAGGGGGGACGCCCCCTATTCCGACTGGGACCGGTCGTGAGATTCGTCCAAAACCGATAAATATTGGGGAGCGTGGAGTAGGATAGTATTGGATCGAGAAAAAAGAAGGCACTAGAATAGAAGAGCTTAAAGCAATTGAGACGACGGACCCTCTTTTTTCTCGTCAAGACATTTTGACCGAAAAATATCCAAGTGCCTCCCACGCGCTATTCTGGAATCATGACTTCGTAGCCACTATAGAATATGAAGAGGAGGAGGAGGGGAGAAGAAGAAGAAGAAGAAGAAGAAGAAAGAAGAAGTAGAAGAAGAAGAAGAAGAAGAAGAAGAAGAAGAAGAAGAAGAAGAAGAAGAAGAAGAAGAAGAAGGGGATTAGTAAAAAGAATAAGGACGTTGAGTCTTCCTTTGTGTCTTATCTAAGAAGCGTTGTTGACCGATGACACTCAACAACCAAGTGCTCTGCTTCTATAAGAGAGGAAACAATGACAAAGTCAGATGACAGAAAATAGAGCACAATAAATATACATTGCCACTAGTAATCGTTCTCAATTTCTATAGCGCCTCACTTCCTTCGTCCGTCACAGAACACGGTTTCTATAAACCGAAGCGGTGCATTTGCTGCCGCAACGAAAACGAGGCGACTGTCGTTACCGATTAAAAGCTCCACTTCCGGTTTTGATACTTCTGGTCGCGTCGCTTACGTCACGAATCGTTTTTGCCGCTTCTAACCGGAAATGTAACTGTTTGTTGGCGGAAACGGATATAGAGAAGTGTTGACTGAAGGAAAGGAAGAAAGAAAGAAAGAGGGACAGAGAGTGAGACGTTGAATAAAAGTGACGCCCTCTGTCGAGAGTCCTGGCTCTTACATGTTCAGTCATAAAATTTTATAGCGCTATAACTCAAGAAAGTTTTTCTCGTGTATACAAAAATCATTAATCATCTAAAAGAGCAGAATTACGCTATTTACTACTACTTCTACTACTACTACTACTACTACTACTACTACTACTACTACTACTACTACTACTACTACTACTACTACTACTACTACTACTACTACTACTACTACTACTACTACTACTACTACTAATTCTACTAATACTAATTCTACTAATACTAATACTACTGATGCAATATATATATATATATATATATATATATATATATTATATATCATACTCTCTATTGTTTAGTTCCTATGCAGTGTATACAGATGCTAATCAATAGCGCCATCACGGCGCTATAGAAGTTAAAAACCCATGCTTCTTTAGCATACTGCGTAAGCGACGGGCGATTATATATATATATATATATATATATATATATATATATATATATATATATCAATGGCGCAATTAATTTCTTCTGCAAACGACGATTTCCATTCGTCCACCGAATAATACAACAACATTCACTGCGTCGCCAAAACCGCGAAACAAGAAACAACTGGCGCTATAAAAATTCGCCGAAGATCAACACAGACGAAAAAATGCCCCGTGGCGTTTCCACAGAAACCGGCGGTGACGTCATCAGTTGTTTATGCAGCGCCAGTGTGTGTGTGTGTGTGTGCGGCGTTTGCAATTAAGTGTTAAACGGTCGATGTGGACAAACTTTCGGTCATAATTAATTCGCGTCGTCATTAATTCCCCTTCGCTTGTTTTTCCTGTTTGCCTCCCATTTCGTTTGTTATTCGACGGTATTTATCCAATCACCACTCATCGCCAGCTGAGGAGGAGGAGGAGGAGGAGGAGGAGGAGGAGGGGGCAAATGGGAGGGAAGAGAGGAGGAGGAGGACGAGGAGGGATTATGGGGTTTTTCATTTGTAAATTAATCGATGTAAGCATCGGTCGATTATTTTGGGTGATGAGATTTTGTTGTGTGATTTAAAAATCGAGTAGAAATTCTCTCTCTCTCTCTCTCTCTCGGTCCAAAATAAATGACCCGCGTAAGATGTAAGCTCATTCTTATCCGAAACCTTGCTAATGGGGTCCAACTGTACTCGATGAAAGCCATACAGTAGAACTTCGATATAACGCACTGAGCAGCAGGTCTGTAAACTTTAGTACATTTTAATCAAATCCAAAACCGTCCAATGCTGTGGCTCATCAACACGCGTAACCGCATACATTGCGGTACGTTATAACCGAGTATACGTCATAGCGAAGTTCTACTGTATTCGGTTTCAGACGTCCAGATATCCAGCCTCTAATCTAATATAATATCTGAAACCTTCTTATCTTAATTTCCTCAGGTGGTTGTTTTTTGGCGTTCAACAGGTGTCCGAAAGATTCAAAGATCGAAGCGTCGTCAGAGACTTAGACCAAGTCGGCCTCAAGCTCGACGGAATGCCATCGACACATGCTGTAGACGTCGCATCCATTGCCCAGACTCAGGTATACATATATATATATATATATATATATATATATATATATATATATATATATATATATATATATATATATATATATAGGCGCTACTACCATGACAACCATTCTGAATTAGTGAGCAAGTAAAGACTCGCGAATAATGAAAGCCTAACATCACTCTATAATTAATATCGTTTCCATTTAGAGTATAGGACTTTTTTAAAATAACAGATTCGGTTATTCGGTTATAGCGCCTACTCGTTTATAAAGTACCGCAATGTATGTACGGTCCCGTGTGATGCGCTACCTTATTGGACGATTGATTATTATTATGATGATGATTATTATTATTATTATTATTATTATTATTATTATTATTATTATTATTATTATTATTTCTGACATCTTATTAAGCGCTATATGCATAGAATGAAGCTAAAGTCAAGAGCACTTTTTTTGACATAAAACCTAATATGATATTGGATTTAACAATGTATCTCGGATATAACGTATAAGCTTACTTATTTTTACAGACCAGCTAATTACGCTATAGCGAGGTTCTACTGTACTACTATTATAGTAATGACGTAATCGTTGTCGTCGTCGTCATGGTAATCGAAATCTCGTTTGAATTCTCGCAGGCGGTGAGTGTCGTCCACCAGGCGTTCGATGATCTCGCGAGAGTTTCCGTCTTCGTTGATCAGGCGCGGCTGGGGGAGCTGCTGGCCGAGAACGAGCACGTGACCTTCGAGGGGGACTTTGCCACCATCGAGGACCACCACGAGGAGGGTCTCTATCTGATCCTCTGCTCTCTGCACACGCTCAGCATCAGCCTCGGACGCACCGTCGACCCCGGCACCTACAGGGACATACTCGCCCTCCGGGTCACCGAGGTCGACCGGAACGCCCTGCGCCACACCCGCGACTACCTCGTCCTCAGGGACTTCGAAAAGGTCCTCGAGAGGGTCGAGATGCAGCTGGCTGCGCTGAAAAGGCTCTACGCATAGAGGAGGACGTCACACCTGGATGACGCCACACCTGGAGGACGTCACACCTGGATGACGTCACAACACCTGGATCTGAATGTTCCCATTTGTGTAGGAAAGAGTGAGGAAGAGAAGCGCTCTTATTGCTGGTGGTCGTATAGGCTTATTGATGGTACAGATATTGCGGGCGGTGTGGGGCAGTGATATATATTTTTCAAGACATCACTGGGGGTGGGTGGGTCGAACCACCCCGCCCAAAGCGTAGGACGGTTTGATATCACATCTTTTTATCACCCCTCCAGAGCTCTCATTCGGGGGAGGCGTTATCTGCCAGCGAATTTACACTCAGCAATTGTCCCCCCAAATGTTTTCTTGTGGTGGGTGGACGCGGGACTGGACAGATCCCTAAATTTATAAGATATTGCGGCGTCAAAAGAAAGACGCGTGTCCATTTTCCTTCTGACAAAGAATCAAAATCTGTGTTTTAAAGAAAAATGCTGGCGACTGATGGAGATTTTGCTGTTGCTAGGTGTTGTCTCTTCATATTTAAAAAAACAACTATTCATTCATGTATGGTTCTCTTTATGTCGTCGCTGCCTATGTGTCTGTGTTTTTTTCTTGATGTATAGAGGCTACACTGATTTTTCTATACGTTATACTGTTATATCTGTCCAGCGTTAAACATCTCTGTTCTTCGATGTCCCGCGTATTTAGCGGAGGTGGGGGAGGGGAGCAGTGGCGGCTCTAGGATTTGGCAAGTGGGGGGGCGTTGGGGTGGCAACTTCTGATCATGGGGGCCAACCATTTGTTGTTTAATGTATGTAGCATTAAGTATAGGGTCCCAACTGGGGGGCAGGTTCTCAATAGGGAGGCCCCTCTGGCCCCGGTGGAGCCGCCACTGGAGGGGAGACTGGTGCACAATGTACCCCTTCCCCAATCTTACGCTACGGAGGGCTGGTCCCCCCATCACAGGTTCATAACCATCTTCAATGCCCAACTGAAAGTGATATCAGAATCTATTAATTGTCGAACTTAACTTTTTCTCAGCATATACGAGTACGTCACGTTCAAATATTTATTCTTAATTTTATTCCATTGCAGCTGTCACTTACTGTTTTCCTCTGTGTGTGTATATATATATATATATATCATAGTTGCTTTCTGCCAGCTCATTATATATATATATATATATATATATATATATATATATCATTGTTATGTCGTTGTTACGCTATGGATGTTATGGCTGTATCTCTTGTTAACTAATTCTGTGTTCATAGTGACATACGTGTAGCGATGTTCATTGTTCATAGTGTTAAACTTCATTAGTCATCATAAGCTGGTAATTTATTGCGCAATTACAACGTAAAATTTTAAAATATGAACTGCTGTTATTTTTAGCACTTGAGACGATGTAAATTGCTTTAATTTATTATGTGGTTTTTGTGTGTAGGCCAAAGTCTAGTTGAGCTTTAATGTATACATGTTCAGCCGATCTCTCTCTCTCTCTCTCTCTCTCTCTCTCTCTCTCTCTCTTAAATCTATCCATTTTGTCAACGATTTTAAACAGTTTCTTTTGAATTAACAAGTTACAGGATGAATAAAAATAGTCAAATTAAACAGTAAAAACAACATAATGATGCAGTGTTCAGTCTCATTGCCGTAGCCACGGGTGTGGGGATGGGGGGGGGGGTACGGGGTCATGGCACCCTAGTCTGACTGGGACCGGTCGGTAAATGTGCGCGAAACCGTTGAGAATTTTTGGGGGTGGGGTTGGAGGGAGCATGAACGAAGAGAATGCGTGGATGTGCCAAACATTTTTCGCTCGAAAATGTGGCTGTACCCAGTATTCAGGTGACTTGGCCAGGGGCGTAGCCAGGAATTTGACTTGTGAGGGTATAAATATTTTCGGTGGGTATAAATCTTAAAAATCTTAACTACAAACCATATAAACCACATATAACCACATGTAAATCACATAAAAAGCTTTAAAGTAGACTGATTTGGGGGGTATATATATACCGATATACCCCACCCCACCCCTTCGTCGCTACGCCCCTGGCCTTGGCGACGCCACTTTTCAACCTGTTTCTATGGAAATATACTACTACAGTAAAATCCCGTTATAACGGACTCAGTTATAGCGTATCCTCGATTATTACGTACAGAAGTGTTCGGTTCCGTGTGATGCGCTATCCGGGCATGGGTACTCAAACCGCGACCCTCGTTCCACAGTCCGGACCGCGAAGATGGTTCTTGTGGACCGCCACAGTTCTATCAAATGTGTTCGAAAAACCTTTTAGCCTGGATTTCGCCGCTGGCTTTCAATATAGGGGAATCCCTACTAAGCCACTTAAAAGTACAAATTATTATACAATATGACTACAAATATTGGCTTACTTACTTATTGTTGTCATTGCAACCATGAGTTTATGTAGGTCCTATTTCATTTTCCGTTTCCTTGATGTTTTTGATTTATTAATTGTGAGCCAACATCCTATTGTATCGGCAGAAATCGTAATCTAAAGAATGGCAAGGGTTCTTGCTAGCATTGGCATAGGCACGAAGGGGACCCCCCCCCCCACCCACCCACTTGGGCTGGAATCACTCATGGGATTTGCGCAAAAGCAATAAGAAAATGTTTGGGAAAAGGTGATTGTAAACAACAGAAGCGAAGTAAACGCTGTAGGTCTAAAGTCGTATTAGAGCTTTTGATCGCTCAAAAATTAATCAAAATTAAACTCTTTGAAACACGCATCAGAGATCAACGTCTATTTCCAATATTGCTCAAAATTGACTGGGGCTCTCCCCAGTGGCGGCCCAACAGGGGGCCCGAGGGGCCCGTGCCCCCTATTGAGTGCCTGCCCCCAGTGGCTCCCTATTGGGACCCTATACTTAATACTACATAAAAAACAACAAATGGTTGGCCCCATAGTTAAAAAGTTGCCACCCCAACGCACCCCCCACTTGCCAAATCCTGGAGCCGCCACTGGCTCTCCCCATACCCCGCTGACAGATCAAAAACATTTTCCAGGGTGGTGATTGCCAATTTGCTGCCACAAAGTCTAATATATAATATTTTCATTTTGATTTGTGGGATTTTGTCTTTATTAGGCTGGCTATCTGTCGCCTTGGTTCACTTATAACAGTCTATTAAGAGGACCCGTAGTTAGACCTACTGAGAGGCGGATCTAGGGTATTCGGCGCCCGGGGACAAAGTGTACGTTGGCGCCCCTAACAACTGACAAGCAAAAAAGGTTCTCACATCGTTTTCGGCGCCCCTCAACTCTCTCTTCATATAGTGCTGACGAGCAAAAAAAGGTCCTCGCAAGTGTTTCTTCCCCTCACCTCGGCGGCGCCAATAAAAATGGGGAACATAATGAACACCAAAATTCTCCCCTGCCCTCCCCTAGATCCGCCTCTGTAAACTACAGAGAATGATATTGGCAGACGTGTGAATGGCTAGCACTTTTGATAGGCAAGTGAAGAGGACCTAGTAATCAAGTTTTTTAAAAAAATTAGGGCACTATCTCTTGTCTATCAAACGTTCTTGGCATTCAGAATTTTTCCTGTGATATTCTCTATTGATTAAATTGGACATTTTTAAATTGGACATTTTTAAACTGGATAATTGGCAGACGTGTGAATGGCTAGCACTTTTGACAGGCAAGTGAAGAGGACCTAGTAACAAAGTTTTTTTTTAAATTAGGGCACTATCTCTTGTCTATCAAAGTGCTTGGCATTCAGAAATTAGCCTGTGGTATTCTCTATTGCGTAAATTTGACATTTTTAAACTACCAGAGGCGGATCTAGGGTATTCGGCGCCCTGGGACAAAGTGTACGTTGGCGCCCCTAACAACTGATAAGCAAAAAAGGTCCTCACATCGTTTTCGGCGCCCCTCGACTCTCTCTTCATATAGTGCTGACGAGCAAAAAAAGGTCCTCGCAAGTGTTTCTTCTACTTTATTGTGCATTTCTCTTACCCAAATATCAAATTTTGCCGCCCCCTCACCTTTGGCGCCCGGGGACATGTGTACCCCTTTGCCCTCCCCTAGATCCGCCTCTGAGCCTACTTGTAACTAATGGACCCTCACAAACAACGGAATACAGAATGTGGACCAGCTTTAAAAAAAGTTCGAGTATCCCTGCGCTACCGAATATTGGATAATATTGGATATAATAACGTACCTCTGGTATAATAACGTACTAAATTTACGGACCCGCTAGGTACGTTATTATTAAGTTTTACTGTATTATTATTATTATTATTATTAGTAGTAGTAGTAGTAGTAGTAGTAGTAGTAGTAGTAGTAGTAGTAGTAGTAGTAGTAGTAGTAGTAGTAGTAGTAGTAGTAGTAGTAGTAGTAGCAGTAGTAGTAGTAGTAGCAGTAGCAGTAGTGGTCAGTAGCAGTAGCAGTAGCAGTAGTGCAGTAGCAGCAGCAGCAGTGACAGTAGTCAGTGGCGTAGCGTGGTCTCGTGCCGCCCATGGCCCTTCAAAAATGCCGCCCCAACCTGCTCCTCTCCCATTATAACTGACAAGCCATAAAAGGTAATCGCCGCTCAATTTGCCGCCCCTTCATGTGTGCCGCCCATGGCTGAGCCATAGTAGCCGCTAGCACATTAGCAGTACGCCGCTAGAGCAGTAGTAGTAGTAGTAGTAGTAGTAGTAGTAGTAGCAGCAGTAGTAGTAGTAGCAGTAGTGGTAGTAGTAGTAGTAGTAGTAGCAGCAGCAGCAGCAGCAGCAGCAGCAGCAGCAGTAGTAGTAGTAGTAGTAGTAGTAGTAGTAGTAGTAGTGAGCTTCTATATCGCCATTTTATTGATGCATCATTGGCATCATCAGTGGTGGATGGTCGCTGAGGATTTGAGACGTAATCCCCCATCACCCCTCTACCCCTCCACCCCCCACAGCATCCGACTCATTGAACTGAACTGTCCATCTCTTTGTCTGATTTATCTCTCGCCCACTAATCAGACGACAGTTGCGCCGTTACTTACTTATCCAAGTAACGAGTCGTCAATCACCGAGTCTGTGACGTCACGGCGTCTGTCATACCCGACATCCGGTCGACAGGTGGTTCCGTTTCCGTGGGGACAGGAGGTCAGAGGTCAATGGGAATCGGGGGAGGGAAGAAGGGGGTAATTTGAACCCAGTCAAGAGCGCATGTCTTAAACTTCTTCCAAGACAAAGGCATCTGAGTTAAAGTACGTGTCACCAGACGAGCGTTAATTCTGCGGTGATTAATGTGACGCCAGTGTTAAAGTGTGACTGTAGCGTCCACAATAATTCTAAGCAGAACGATTATTATTATTATTCGAGTAATTTAATCGCATTCCCAGAATGAACTTAATTATTCAAAACGACAGTTTTAACCGTCTGCTAAAAAAACGTTTTCAAAACGGCTACGAATTCCAATGCTCAGGAAAGAATTGTCATTACTCCCAGTCGCCCCACCACTACCCCATCCAACTCTCTAGATTGCGTCCATTTTAAAGACGTTGAGCGTTGAGCGTAATGGGTCTTGCCCTGAGATCCTCGATTCCAGGGTCAATTGAGGGCGATTGGTGCTAATTGCTTACCCCGTTCCGAGCCGAGAGGTTAAAGGGTAAAGAGCTGTAATTATTTTGAGGCAATGTAAATAATTGTAATTATTTTGAGGCAATGTAAATAATTGTAAGTATTTCGAGGCAATGTAAGTAATCGTCGTGCACCAAAATCTACCAATTGAGGGTATTTTGCGTTATGAGACCGGTTCCCATCAAAACACTGAAGTTAAGCAACGTCGAGCGCGGTTAGTACTTGGGTGGGTGACCACCCCGGGATCTAATCGTGGTGCCAGCGGTCAACCAAGCAATTCATTGCTTAGGCGTCGATAAATTGGTAGCAGCGTTAAGCTGCGAAGGTAAAACGCGGGTCTAAAGAACGCAATGACAAACTACTGTACAATGTACATTAATGAAATTAAATCTATCGAGAAGACAATTTAGTGCCAAATCACTCACAGATTAAAGTTCAAAATCAAACATTTGAGAAATTTGACGGGGGCATCGAAACCCTCTTCCACCATCCATCTCCCCACCGTAGGAACCTTGGTACAGATCCCGAAATGTACCCATCTGACACCACGTGATTTGGCGATGACTGATCGAGAACCTATTTCAGCGGAAATAAGGCAACCGGTTCCTTTCTGGTTTATCCGCGAAGCTGAGAGAGAGAGCAGCTCTCCCAACTATTTCCAACGATCTTCGCTGGACTCGACACTTCGAAGCGAAACGGAAATGATTTTGCCATGCATAAAATGAGTCACCGTAGACCATCATCATCATCATCATCATCATCATCATCATCATCATCATCATCATCATCATCATCATCATCATCATCATCATCATCACCACCACCACCATCATCATCACCATCATCATCACCATGAACTACGACTCATCGAAACACGGTGACCCCTAGGACCGAATCTTCTTCGCGAGGTTTCTGCGAATTCGAACCGCAAACAACAATAATTGAGAAAAGGTAAAAAAGAACATCTTCTAAAGAAAACTCATCGAGTGCAGCATTTATCTGCGCAGGCGTCTCGACATCTGACCCGGAATCAGAAGTTGCGACAGAATTTTCACTCTTAACATCGAATAAATTCAACGACACAAAGCCACGATGTTTGCGAATTCAGTAAATACAGTAACTGCCTCATATGTTATATACACTATACACAAGGTCTGTTAACGTTATAGCTTGTCTTAATCTCGCACAATTTAGACAGACCATGGAAAGCGAATATTAATAGAGGTTTACAGTACTTGGCGAGAAATTTACACAGTAGACTTTCAACCCCAGACAGTTAATGGAGGCATTACAGAAGTTTAGTGAAGGAGGAGGTTACTAATTCTACAATGTCATATATGCACTCATTTATTTTCTGATGGGGCGAAATTTGAACAGATATTTCCAGAGATAAACAGGACTGGAAAACTCTGGAAGAGCTGAATGTTAATATAAAGGATCAGTGACGTAGCCAAGGGGGGTTGGGGTTAAACCCCCATTGGCTGCGGAAGAAAATTTAAAAAAATGTGTTTCCATGCATTCATACATTTTTAAATTTCAGACGCGGTTTTAAGGTCAAATCCCCTGGGCTGGCGAACCAAAATAATGTGTAAGTGCTCTAAGCGCTATAGAAATGTAAAGATGTAAGGTGACGACCTTTTTTGCTGGTCAAGATTTCTCGAAATTGGTTATGATCAAAACCAACCCCCCTTCCGGAAATCCAGGCTACGCCACTGTAACGGATTCTAATTTGACAACGTTATATACCTTCATTCGATTTCTGTTGAAGGCAAAGTGGGGGGAGGGGGCGAGAGCGTATATTTTGTGGGGGGGAACGGAACAGAAAATGTGGGACAACGAAAAGTCTAGTTTCAACTTACTTGTCATTCGCGGATTAACTGTCACACGTGACACAGTCATTTCCCCGTCATTCATCACCGTCATCTGCTGCCCCCATTCACCATCCCAGGCGACCCCCTTCGCCGGAACCCGAACCCCAGAAACCGAGCAAAACGCTTCTGGGTAATAACCGATGGGTTACTGAGAACCAACCCCTCGGCGACCCCATCGCCCGTGTTACGTGAAACACCGTAACGTTACTGATTATTAAGAGCGAGATTCTAGTTTATGAGACTGTTTTACGACGAACGAGAGCGGATGGAGAGCAGACATAGAACAGACACAAGATGGACGGACCCTGAATCTGTGTGTGTATATAAGGCAAGTCAACGCATCTAGTCTTGTACAGTATAAGAGACATATCATCATCAGCAGCATCAAGAAGAAGAAGAAGAAAAGAAGAAGAAGAAGAAGAAGAAGAAGAAGAAGAAGAAGAAGAAGAAGAAGAAGAAGAAGAAGAAGAAGAAGAAGAAGAAGAAGAAGAAGAAAAAAAGAAAAAGAAGAAAAAGAAGAAAAAGAAAGAAGAAAAAGAAAGAAGCTACTAAGTCAACGGAGTTTGCTGCTCTGCAAAGACAATTCGAAATCAACTCTGTTGCTCACCTGGTGAACAGATTTATTCTGACGTTCAATAGAACTTTTTCGAAATCTCTGTACTGCAGTGGCGGCTCTAGGATTTGGCAAGTGGGGGGCCGTTGGGGTGGCAACTTCTAATCATGGGGGGGAAACATTTGTTGTTTAATGTATGTAGCATTAAGTATAGGGTCCCAACTGGGGGAGCCACAGGGGCGGCCAGGCACTCAATATGGGGGCACGGGCCCCCTGGCCCCCCCGGTGGAGCCGCCACTGCTGTACTGTACACTGTGCAGTCGCAAATGTACATGATTCAAGATAGGCATAAGTTAAAACGATATTTTAATAACGATTGGTAGTAAGTAAGAGATTTACTTGAAACGAATACATTTTTCGCCTGTGGTTATGCGAATTTTGCCATTGACTTCATAAGACAATACACAACATTGCATATATATTCAGTGATTATAATTATATTCACGTCAGTTTTTACAGATATCTCTGACAGTTGGTTACTTATTGCTTGTTATTCACCCCGAATGCAGATAAATTTGCCTGTAGGCTATAAAGCCATTCTTAACATGCAGAAACGCAAAACATTAGTTTTGTGAGAATAGTAGACATAAAATCTGCCGTTTGTAAGAATTGCGTCGAAAATTTAAAATTCTGAAACCAAACTGGTTTTGCTGCTAGGAATAAAGACGCGAACCTCGATCAACACCGAAGACAAAAAGGACCATGTTGTTGGCTGCCGACGATGAGAGCCGGTCTAAGCGCCCTTCTGGTCGTCTGCCTACCTCAGTCGCAGGCGACACCTGTCGATTACGGATGCAAAGACACCCCATTGTCTGCCAATTGTCGCTGGTTGTATCCATGCAGCGGATCGGAGCTCTTAGAGTTTGCAGTGGAAGAGATGGAGGAGGAATTCGTTCCGGAATCGAACCGTGACCTGGACCATAGACTCGTGCACACAGCCAGCGATTGCCGACACTTGAAGAGCTACGTGGAAAAACTGCTAAGAAATTACGTAAGCAACCTCTTCGTTTTCAACAGACTTTTCCCATAGATTTAATATCGCCGCGTTAAGCAAGTAAGATCAAGCGAATTTGTATAGCGCCTTCGTGTTAGAATCGCATTGCTAGTTCTTGTTCTTCCTCTTTGATAGCCATAGCATAATACTGAAATTCTTATTAACAACCATTGGTTGCATTTCCTCGTGTATAAGGGGGATAGGATCTTTCTCCATCGTGAAATTATTTGTCATATACGATATATATATATATATATATATATATATATATATATATATAATCAGGATAAACGAGTAAGCAATGCCTGTCCCATGCCTATCGTTGCATCGTTATTGTTATAGTAATATTGCCTTTGATGTGTATTAACCCCTTAACCGTGTATTTAACTGTAACTCAATGTATAATGGACGGATATATCCGGGATCCCCAGTTAAGGGGTTAAGCCGTTTCTGTTAAACGCAGATAAGAAAGCGGTTTGGCTCCGAATCAGCGGCCAAGACTATAGAGGAGCATTCTCAGGACCTGAGCGCCTTCCAACCGAAACTGACAAGCCATTCGCTAACTGATGTTAGTATAACGTCTTTCGCTTAATTATCGAATACCGTCTTAACTTCTGAATATGTCTATATAAACATTCGGCGATAATACATGCACCAGTTCAGTGGCGTTTCCAGGATTTGGCATGTGGGGGGTGGGGCGTTGGGGCGGCAACTTCTAAGCAATGGGCCAACCATTTGTTGATCGGCATGTAGTAGTAAGTGTAGAGTCTCAACTGGGGGTCACTGGAGGGGGCAGGCATTCAATAGGGGAGCACGGGCCCTCCCGGGACCCGGGGACCCCCATGTGGGGTCGCCACTGCACCAGTTATTCGGGGATATAAGTAGCGTCTGGCCATCAACATGCCCTTCATACAACAGCAGATACTAGGCCTATGTCTGGTTCTATATCATTGGTGTAGCCACTGCATGGGGAAGGACACTGAGTGACCGCCTCTCCCCCTATTCGGACTGTGGCCTGCCGTGAGATTTTGCAAAACCGTTGAGAAGTAGGGGGAGGGAGGGTGAGAGGGAGGGCGGTAGTATTTTCGAGGATAATGTGTTCGATAGAATGGCCTTTTGATCGTCAGGACTTCTTTGCCTGAAAATGCGAATACGTGCCACCCCCTCCCAATTTCTGAATCCCGGCTACGCCACTGTTCTGCATAGTTGCTGGTTTCAAACGAAGCAAGCGGACACCAGAATGCCTTCTTAAAGTGCAATTCTTTTAAATGTATAGACTCAGCTATAAGTATGCAGCACGCAATTTTTATCAAGACCCAGGTCTTTCGGGGGGAGGGGGGATTTATTTGACTGGAAGGGAAGAGACACAGTTCAATGCAAAAATTTGCGTCAGTGCTCGGATTGGGGAGGAATTTTTGGTGGGGGTTGGGGGGAGGGGAGAATCTCCCCCGAACAGGTCTGAATAAAACACTGCGTATATTTTTCAGTGGTTTTCACACAGGCTTACTTAGCCTCCTAAACCACTTAAAATCACATTATTATTATTATTATTATTATTATTATTATTATTATTATTATTATTATTATTATTATTATTATTATTTCCTTTTCAGCTGACGTTATCACAGACCGTTCTCTTTGGCTACGAGGATCTCTCGAAGTTCTCCATAATTCTGGACAGGATGCGAATCGAAGAAGCGAACGAGGTCGACGCCGACGTCGTCTTCGACGTGGAATTCTCTTCGGTAGAGTCTTCAGTCTACACGATTCTCTGCAAACTCGTAGAGCTGATGAGTTTTCTCGAGATTTCCCTCCCCTCCGATGCCAAAGACGACGTTAGAGCCGTCGAACTGCCCTCGGCCCCCAGGATAAGCATTCGCCACGACAGGGACTTCGTCAACCTAAGGCACCTGGAGACGACTCTCGAGGCAGCGGCTTCAGCGATCGGCTCCTTCGTAAAACCCAAAAAACACTAATTAGGCATCAGTCGACTTTCATGGCTCGAACTTAATTTTCAGTGCAATATGAATTGATTTTTTTTTAAATTTTCAAAATAATTTAATTGCTTTTCTAAAGACGAATTTACCCGCAGCTACACTCTCTCTGATGGTCTTGGGAAAGTATTGTTGACTGTCTTAATTTATAAAACAATTTAAATAAATCCCGCTGTGTTACAAATACAGTATGATCTAACAAGAAATGAGGAAACCAGGGGCGGCGCTGGGTTTTGTTGGCTGGGAGGGTCTAATGCATTCTACACAACCAGGACCGGCTCAGACTACCCTCCACCAATCAAAATTTCTCTGCGGATTTGCACGATTTTCTCGGGTGTCCCTACCAAGGGGCTGGGTGGGCCCAGATCCGCGGACCCACCCCCCTACCGCCGCCCCTGCTCCTAAACCACTTAAAACCACATAATAATAATAATAATAATAATAATAATAATTATTATTATTATTATTATTATTATTTGGACGCAGTGAGCATTTGAACGCGGTGGGCATTCACTGTGGTTTTTATACAGGCTTACTTAGCCCTCCTAAACCACTTAAAATCACATTATTATTATTATTTTTTAGTATTAGTATTATTATTACTATTACTATTACTATTACTATTACTATTATTATTAGTAGTAGTATTATTATTACTATTACTATTACTATTACTATTACTATTATTATTATTATTATTATTATTATTATTATTATTATTATTATTATTATTATTATTATTTGGATGCGGTGAGCGTTTGAACGTGGGGTCTGTCGCCGTAGAAAGATCCTTGGCTCTCAAAAACCAACACCGAACGCGAGAGAACGTTTTTAATGCGTTTTCTAGCAATGATTACGCACACATGAGCCGAGTCCTTCTTCGATTTCAACGGAACCAAACGCCAAGTCCACAGGCCGGCCATTAGATCGATGCACTTTTACTGCTGCACCCCTCCCCACCCCACCCCACCCCCGACTCCACACTCTCTTCGCCCCATTCTCCTCCTCACATAACGATCGATGATAAAAATACAATAAGCGTATCTTTTTATAGCAGCACAGGTCGTCTGAAATCGATGACACTGGGAATTCCCCTCCCTCTCTCTCTCTCTCTCTCTCTCTCTCTCTCTCTCTCTCTCTCTCTCTCTCTCTCGGTCCACGGATAGACGTAATCGACACCTTGATACAAGATGCGATAACAAATTGCCATGGCAACAGGTGACTCTGTCTTAAAGCAAGTGAGTAAGTAAGTCAGTCCATGGAATCCTATATACTTGTTTCTTTTAAGGTGTCCATGGTCAGTCAAATGTCTCTAGCGCTACCGGAAAGATTTAAGATTTAAGCAGTAAACCCAACTCTATTCCCATTCAAGGCCTTATCTGATCCCGTACTGTTTATCTCTTGCGGTCGAAGGTCTGGCAAACAACACCGTCTTTACGGCGCAAATGGATAAATGACTTTACTCAGACTACGATGACGATAGAAATGAAAAATGCTACCACTCGAAGCTAATACCGCGCAGGCCCGGTAGCTAATTACGACCGCTTATTACAGTATTTACAGTATCAATTACATTACTCGCAGTATTACAACAATACAGGCATCTGGCATAATTGTCACCAAACGGACCAATATCACTGCGACACCCGCGATCACGTGACATGCCCGAACATCGATCCAATTCCTATTGCGGTCGAACGTGGACTCCTTTCTCCTTTGAACCGAGTTTTTAGCGACTTTTCATAACGGCCGACTCGAACGACAAAGCGCGTTGGCGCCGATGCGAGCGAACCCATCGCTATCCAGAATACCTGGGAGCTTCTCTCTTTATATTGTAAAGCAAGGAACCAGGTTTTCTAGACTGTGCGACGTCTCACCTGGACAGTTGATCAGGTAGGCAATCAAGAAACTGATTTCGGTTTCATTTGTTAATGTTTTATTTCTTCGAGAAAATGTTTTTGGTTACGACGTCATGGAAAACGAAAACCACGCATTTCCTCTTTGCCCCATGACGTCACGAAGTGCCGTTTTCGAAAGAATTTAGTTGATTACACTACTACTACTACTACTACTACTACTACTACTACTACTACTACTACTACTACTACTACTACTACTACTACTATTACTACTATTATTATTACTACTACTACTACTACTACTACTACTTTTACTACTACTGCTGCTGCTGCTGCTAATTAATTCTACTAATAATACTACTACTTAATTATAACAATTATAGTAATTATGAAAATCACGCATTTCCTCTTTGCCCCATGACGTCACTAAGTGCCGTTTTCGAAGGAATTAGTTGATTACACTACTACCACTGCTGCTACAATTAGTATTACTGCTGCTAAATTAAACGCGGTGAGCATTCACAGTGGTTTCATAGGCCTACAGGCTTACTTAGCCTCCTAAACCACATAAAATCACATTATTATTATTATTATTATTATTATTATTATTATTATTATTATTATTATTATTATTATTATTATTATTATTATTATTATTATTATTATTATTATTATTATTACTGCTACTACTACTACTACTACTACTACTACTACTACTACTACTACTACTACTACTACTACTACTACTACTACTACTGCTGCTGCTGCTGCTACTGCTATACTAATAAAAATACTATTACTAACAATTATAGTAATTTTGAAAACAACGATATGAATAGAAATAATGATAGTAATAATTTCTCTATTGCTATTATTGGTAGCAGTAGAGTAGGATGTGGCGTAGTAGAGGGTTGCAAGATTTTTGCCTGTTACCATTTGGCGTCCAGTCGAAGGCAGGCCGTAGCCAGAGATATATTACTATTATCGACCTGTCTCTGCGCTGGGCGTATGGCTGTTAAAGGCGTGAACAGTCGGTGGTTGAAAAAGACAGCAGGTGGTCGGGACATTCGAGTGAAAGCAAAACCGCCGCCGAAGCATAGGCCTTGGAGGAGAATTGACATAGCGCCGAGCTGTTACATCAAACCGCATTTTGACGACCTGTTTCTTATGGGACAACGCATTGTTCTGCTGTCGCCGTCTTAGCTGAACGCGGCTGAATATTGAACCGCCTTGACGTGAACTTGGATGAAAAAGTGGGGGCTACACAGTCCCTATACCTTCCCCCTTCCCTATGGCTGCCTTTTTGCAAAAAGTGGGTGCTCGAGTCTGGAGCCATGGTAGCGAAAACCGTCTTCTTGAGGCTCGACTGAAATCAAGCAGTGCGTGTCATTTTAGACGCAAGTCAATTATACTGCTCGAATTTTATAAATTCAGTGAAGATTGGACTAGCCTCACCATTTTTACCCCCTCCCCGTCCCACAAGAAGGGGTTCTGACAGCTGAAATTTTAAAAAATTGAACGATCAGTCTGATAAGCATATTGTGAATATCGAATTGCATAATATGACCGACCTCGGTAAGAGAGATAACTGACCATCTAAACGCAGTACATGTATATGAGATAAGACGGTGCATTGATGCGTATATATATATATATATATATATATATATATATATATATATATATATATAGCCTATCGCCCCTGTATATATATATATATATATATATATATATATATATATATATATATATGCTAGATAAGAAATCAACCCTCGACGTCGAAGAGAAATTAGTCAGAGACATTGCTTACGACCTTCTTTGGATAAGAAACCAATTCAGCGTCTATTGATCGGCGGAGCCTCAAACACTACAACAAAAAGGCGCTTTATAAACAGTCACCGAATTGCGCTACATAAGCGACGTCGAACGCTGTCTTTCTTGTTCTTGCCGAGATTAAAATCTTTTCTCTTCGGTGGAAAGCAATTTTCCCCTTCGGCATTTCTATCGATCTGTCCGCATTCCACGCAGTGCGATATGACTCTCTGCTCTCTTTCGATTGGATTATCGCCCCGAGTCCAGTCATGTAATTACTCGTTATCGTGTTCTTCCGTTCACTTAAACGAATGACAGAGTGAAATTGGTTGTTTGACAACGCAGATCCCCTCTATGTCCGTAACTCTATTTGCCCCTTCCACGCCCTTGGGTTCCCCTTCCCCTCCCCCCACACCACACCTCCGGCCCCTTCATTTCCGACGCTCTAATTATGTTTTTAAGCTGTCTGTCTCTGAACTGATTCTTTGCTCCTGTGTCGACGCATCGCCACAGAGAGAGAGAGAGAGAGAGAGAGAGAGAGAGAGAGGGCTATTTATAGATGCGCTGGTTCCCTGTGTTTCGGTCGCCGATCTTCGGACGCTGGTTCCGTGGCTCGATTCTGTCGGGAATTAAAGCGCGTCTCGTCGACGTCTAACGAGTCAATTTGCGGTCGTCTGCTCTGTCGTTGCCACGGAAACTCTTCTGCTTTCGGCCGATGTCGAGGAATATGGTTGCCATGGAGACGGCGTATATCTTTTGGTTGCCAAGGAACTAGTGGACTTATGGGGAGTCTAAATTCATTTAATACTCATTGGACCCTCTTAGTTGATGATGATTATTATTATTATTATTATTATTATTATTATTATTATTATTATTATTATTATGTTGATGATTCAGTAGTATGCTGATGATTCATTGCGCCATAGAGGGAAAAGACAAAGAGTATGATTCCTCAATATATAGAATATATATATATATATATATATATATATGTATATATATATATATATATATATATATATATATATATATATATATATTCGAGCGCTGAAAGATGGACTTTAAAAAGGGGATGGGTGGGTGGGGTGGAGTTGGTTGCTAGTCTGCCCAGAGACATAATACATACAGGTGGTTGGCTGACTTCTTATCTCCTTATCTTCACGACCGCAACCTGTTTAGCGGACACTTTCTAACGGTCTCCGATAACATAATGAGGGTCATTTTACCTGTTTGCTTTATTATTTAATAGTTTATTCAGTCCACATGATGAAATCGTTAATTACTTTGACGATTCAATATGAATTTAAATGGTTATATAATTTGGTTATATGAATGGTTATATGATAAGATTGTGGTTAATCGCTAGCTGTGTGCCAGCATCGACACTGAGTCATATAGAAGATGTTGCTTTGCTAAATGCGAAACCAGCGTTAAGCTTTAAGCCTTGGTTAAGCGCCTTACATTTAAACATCTATCTATTCGTGTTAATCCTGTGTCTGGTCTGGACCGGTCTTCAGATTCGTCCAAAACCGGTGAGAAGAGGGGATGGGTGAGGGGGAGAGGGTTGTCGATAAATAGAGGGGGACGCCACAGACTTCAAAGCCCTTGAAACGGACTTTTTCTGCTCAACAGGTTTGGGCCGAAAAATCGATGTGCCCCCTCCCCAAATTATAGAATCCTGACTGCGCCACTGTAATCCTGCACACAATGTTGTTAACACTTTTAACAGCGAATGTTTCTTGTGATACAGTACTACAACTAATACCAATACTAGGAAGACCAACGGTACTACTGTCTGTACCAAGCATAGTACCAGAGTCAGTAGGCCTACTACTGAAGCTTTTACATTATCCTACATTAGCCTAATGCTGCATTTCAGAACAAAATCTGCCATATTGAATAAACTTCGTGACCTTTATCTTCCTTATCTTACTCGCTCTGTCCTGACTTGAATCTTTCTTTATTCCTTTAATAGATGCGCTGTCAAATCGCACTTTATTGACCACTTATTCTTCTACCCTCCTACACTTTAAAGTGCAAGAACTTGTTGAGAGATAAGTGCAGAACTGATAATATTAGTGCGCTTCATAAAGCCATCTCTATGGAGCTCAAACACTAGCATGTGTAGAGGGAGGAGTTTGAAATGTTAAGGGGGGGGGGAGAAGGTTTGTCTGCCCAAAAACCTTGACGAGCAAAAAAGGTCATCCTCATATAATATAAATCCCCCCAAAAGAGCCTAGAATAAACACTGTCTGTAGGGGGCCTCCAGGTACGCTCCGGTGCGTCACCTGGGCCGTTGTCTTTGCACAACGGCAAAATTTTTCCCATTGTCGAATATTTTTCGGCAAAGAATAAATATTTTCTATTCAGCTAATCGGTTTATGGGTCTACACACAGGATAGACTCTACCTATTACTGAACCACTCTAAACTCTGTTATATTACTACTACTACTACTACTACTACTACTACTACTACTACTACTACTACTACTACTACTACTATTATTATTATTATTATTATTATTATTATTATTATTATTATTATTATTATTATTATTATTATTATTATTATTATTATTATTATTATTATTATTATTATTACTGAAAGTTCTGTGGAAGGAGACAGCGTTAAATATCTGGAGTGTCGCTGTTCGTTGTAGGAGAAAAGATGTCTCTCTTTCATCTCCAGATTATCGTAATAGATAATAATAATAATAATAATAATAATAATAATAATAATATTATTATTATTATTACTTATTACCACTGACTATTACCAGTGCCAGTAGTGCTGCTGCTGCAGTAGCTGCTGCAGCAGTAGTAATAGTTGTTGCTGCATTAGCAGTAGCACCACCACCAATAGTAGTGGTGTAGTAGTGCTGCTGCCAGTGCTGCAGTGCTGCAGTACAGTAGTGTAGTAGTAGTAGAGCAGTAGCCACCAGCAGCAGCAGTGCAGCTACAGCAGCAGCAGCAGCAGCTGCTGCTAGTAGCAGCTGCTGCAGTAGTACTAGCTAGTAGTAGTAGTAGTAGTAGTAGTAGTAGTAGTAGTAGTAGTAGTAGTAGTAGTAGTAGTAGTAGTAGTAGTGCTACTATTAGTGCTCCTTTTTACGGCGCAGTTCTCCGTTCTTTCGGAACAGTATCAAACAGGGAATCAATTTTATAATATTTTGTGGTCTATAAAACCTGACAGAGAATAGATTTCTGAAAGACTTTGTACAGTGTCGTTTCAAATGGCTCATTATTTTTCGTGGCATTTCGAAAGTTCTAGAAAAAATTTGAGGAGGAATATATTGATAATTCTAGTACGGTTTGACACAGCAAAGATGGGGACACAAGAATATGTGGTTTTAATTCGTTTCATCACTCTTCTGAATTTTTGCATATCTATAGCCTACTGTAGCACTAGTCCTTGCTATGTCCAATTTCAAACAGGCCATGTTGGCCCACCCAATATATTTGACTTGTGGCGCCCTCCATGTCTCCCCACGCGACTCTTCTAATACAAACAGGACATTGTTATAGCGCCAGTATTTCCGACGACACAGTGGAGAGAGGAAGATAGAGCTCTAGATGGGTGGACGCGCGGCGGGAGGGACTGATCACTTCAATACACGCAAATGTACAATACAGAGCAGACGCTGAAGACGGCGAAGAATAGATTGTTTCAGCTACAGTGGACTGATCTCATGCATAAGACTTTGGCACTGTTTCTTCTACCAATAATGTACACACGGTTGTTGGTTTAATCAGTGGCGGCTCCAGGATTTCGCAAGTGGGGGGAGGGCTGCGTTGGGGTTGCAACTTCTAAGCATGGGGCCAACTATCTGTTGTTAGGTTATGTTTTAGGTATGTAGTAGTAAGTATAGGGTCCAAACAGGGGGCCAATGGGGGAGGGAGGCAGGGCATTCAATAAGGGGGCGGCACGGGCCCCCGGGTTCCCTATGTGGAACCGCCTTTGCGTTTAATTGCAGCTGTATCTGTGCTGTGTCTTGTTCTGTGAGATGCGCATCTTTTAGTGAACTTCTATAGCGCCATTTTAATAATGCACTTGGCATCAGTCGATGGTTATCTTGTGTCTCGCTTTGTCATTCATTTTGATTTCTTGAGATCGGTCAACACTTTAATATGCTATTTGTTATTTTTAAAATACTGAACTCATATCATTATGTACTGCTGTTATGTTGCTCATCTTGTAGTAATAGTAATAAACTGCATCAAACTGCTTTAAACACCGACACCTGTCAAAATATTCGAAATCTTTGGCGCCGAATGGCATAGAGATAAAATAAAGACCACAGAGACCATAGAGAGACAATAAAAAGGCACCGATGGCCCGATGCGTGCAGTAAACACGAGACCGTAAACTTCTATTGATGGAATGGATATCTTGAGAAAATTAATTGGATAGAATCTAGACGAGAACAAATGTAATCACACAGCAGACTGAATTGGTATCCTTACTATCGCATCGCCCATCCACATTCCGTCATATACTAAGACACGTGCGCTTTCCTATTAAGCAGGAGGCTTATGGCTATGTGCCAGAAAATCGATTTCTTTCTGTAATTTTTGGATATGGAGAAAACAGAACATCGCTTGCTATATGTAGAAGGAAATGTGGACTTCTGGAATTCGAAAGTGACTTAAACGTGGCTAGATGTATGTCTCTTCCTCTGACGCTGTGACAGTTTTCCTCTTTGATCTGTCATCGTCAAAGACTCCTTGATCAGCTACGAAGTACTCAAAGGAATCTATTGTCTATGGAGCGCCGTTTTAGGAATAATTAGAACATCGCAATTACAATTATCTAGAAATTATTATTATTATTATTATTATTATTATTATTATTATTATTACTACTACTACTACTTATTATTATTACTACTACTACTACTACTACTACTACTACTACTACTACTACTACTACTACTACTACTACTACTACTACTACTACTAGTAGTACTAGTACTACTAGAAAGTAATTACTAGAAATTATTATTACTATTTATGAACACCCTGTAACGACGATAATAATAATAATGATCTTAATATTATAGATTATTATTATTATTATCGTCGTCGTCGTTACAGGGTGTTCATAAATACTATATACATAAATATACATATAAAATATACATACATAAATATTATTATTATTATCATTATTATTATCGTCGTCGTTACAGGGTGTTCATAAATACTATATACATAAATATACATACATAAATATTATTATTATTATTATAGATTATTATAGATTATTATTATTATTATTATTATTATTATATTATTATTATTATTATTATTATTATTATTATTATTATTATTATTATTATCGTCGTCGTTACAGGGTGTTCATAAATACTGAACCGCAGTCCAAATGGCGACGACGATGGATCCGGAAATGGAACCGGACAATTCCAGCGTCGCTAACTATTCGTCGTCTTCGTGTATCTTCGACATCAACAGTTACCCCTGTTCGGACGTCGGTCTCCTGCTGCCCCTCGTCAACGAGTACACGTGGCCGATGGGGGCGAGGACAGTCATCTACTTCGTCGGCCTGTTGTGGTGCTTCCTTGGAGTGGCAATCATAGCCGACGTCTTCATGTGTGCCATCGAAAAGATCACGAGTCACACGCGCACCATAAAGGTCGCCTCCGAGGAAACGGAATCCGGCTACGAAGAGGTCGAGGTCAAGGTAGGCGGGTCACGTGACGTCGACCACGTGGATTATATAGCGCTGCTGTCGTCGTCGTTGTTGTTACGAACGTGATATGGTCGGATCGAAAGGAATTTGAATTAAGTTATTATTATCGTGTCAGTTAAAGAGTTACTGAAGGAAGAAGCATTTATGGATTGTTATGTGTAGATGCAAAGACAAGAAGGACAAAGAAGGAGAATAGAGAATACCAGAGGACAAGAAAAGAGGACAAAGAAGGAGATTATTACACAGCAAGACCATATAATGGAAATGAATGGATGGACGGTGAAACATAGTGGTTCTCACACAGGGCAGATCCTACTGAACCACTCAAAAAAAAAAATAATATTATTATTATTATTATTATTATTATTATTATTAGTAGTAGTAGTAGTAGTAGTATTATCATAGTAGTAGTATTATTATTATTATTATTATTATTATTATTATTATTATTATTATTATTATTATTATTATTATTATTATTATTATTATTATCATCATCATCATCATCATCATCATCATCTCTATTTCATTCCATCCTATTGTACATGACGATTTATATAGCGCGGTAACATAGCGATGTCCAAAGTCAAGAGCGCTTTACGTGGAACAATGGTCGTCATCATCATCATTGTTGTTATTATCATTGCCGCTGTTGTTGTTGTTGTTGTTGTTATTATTTGCCTTTTTCAGGTCTGGAACGACACGGTAGCCAACCTGACCCTGATGGCCCTCGGATCGAGCGCCCCGGAGATCCTGCTCGCCTGCATCGAGACGGTCGGCAACAACTTCGAGGCGGGCGAGCTCGGCCCAGGGACGATCGTCGGATCGGCGGCCTTCAATCTCTTCTGCATCACCGGCTTCTGTCTGGTCGTCATCCCGAAGGGAGAGGTCCGCCGCATCGCCGCCTTTCGCGTTTTCGCCCTGACGGCCGTCTTCAGTCTGTTTGCCTACGTCTGGCTGGCCGTCATCTTGCTCATGGTCTCCCCGGACGAGGTGGAGGTGTGGGAGGCGGTCCTCACCTTCGCCTTCTTCCCGCTCCTCGTCGTCGTCGCCTACGTCGTCGACAGGAACTGCTTTCGACCGAAGAGGACGACGACGACGACGACGACGGCGAAGAAGGACAAGGACAACGAAGAGGACAAGGAACTCGGATACTGTGAGTCGATCAACGTTCAAATCGATTATAAAATGGGTTCCCCCGCTCCACCTCTCCCCCCACCGACGGGGGACGGGGGAAACTAGTAGCGCTGTTAACGACATTTGCGTGCAGCAGTGGCGTAGCCAGGGTTTCGAAATAGGAGGGGATGAAGATCGACATTTTCCGGCGAAAAAAAGTGCTAAAAGTCTCCGATGAGCAAGAAATGATCATGCTATCTCCCCCCCTCCATCCCCTCACCTCCCTCACCCACCCACCCTCCCTTCCAAATTTCTCAACGGTTTTGGGCAAATCCCACGAACAGTTCCATCAAGAATAGGGGGGCCCGACCCATTTCCCCACTTCGTGGCTACGTCAATGACAATGACATGGAGATTCGAAGGTCGTGGGTCAGATGTCCTAGATTTGCCTCAGCCTTCACTCGCCAGAGGGCCAGAGGCCAGTGACGAACGAACGAAACGCCATTGAACGTTCACTGTACTTTGTCTCTGGTGCAGTTTTCTTAAATTCGAAAATTTGATTTTCAGCGAAAATAATATTTAGTAGATTTGTTGTTTTGTGTTTTCAGCGAATAAACTGACAAACTTTCTTCCGTGGAATAAGAAGAGCAAGAACAAGAAGAAGATCGGTTAGTTCCGTTTGACCTTTGACATCTGAAGATCTTAAGGGAAATCATTCGGCCAATCAGCGACTCTGAACTTAGAGTTAAAACGTTTCTTATATAACAGACGTCTGCTTACTTACTTACTTACTTGCATTTTGTGTTCCGTATTCTTCAGAGCCTGGAAAGATGGACGAGGATAGGATGAGAGCTCTCATCAAGGTCAGTTCAGGAAACAAAGATTACTTTAGTTAGAAAAATATCTCATCACTTTTAATACTGTTATCGAAAGCATATTGGAATTTGGATGAATTTATTATGCAAAATGCGGAAGTTTAGCAGAAGATCTGGGTTCAGATTAACCAGGCGCACAATAAATGTCAGCATTCGTAGATCTCAGTTGCTAATCGACAAGGTATTGGGTTCTATTATTGCAATACGTGAGATCTTTCAGAGTGAAATATACAGTAGAACTTCGTTATAACGGACTCGGTTATAACGTATACTCGGTTATAAAGTACCGCAATGTACGGTCTCCCGTGTGATACGCGGATGACATCGGATATAGCGTATTAATTATTGATCTTACAGACCCGCTAAGTACGCTATAACGAAGTTCTACGGTGTAATAGTTTAAAGGAACGGGGTAATATTCTGAATATTTCGTGGCAGGAGTTGAGACAGATTCACCCCAGTCTGTCGGAGGAGGACCTGGTTGAACTGGCGACCGCTCGGCTGGGCGAGGACCAGCCCCACGACCGTCTCTGGTACCGGATCAACGCCGTTAAACAGATGTCGGGAAATCCGAAACTCACTCCACACTTCGACACCCGGTTGGCCAAGGTCAGTTCCAAGTGGAAATGGCTGTAACAACGAGGGACGGGCAGAGGGAGAGAGGGGGGACGAGAAATGGCGAAAATTTGGGGTTTGGCTGTCCGACCCCTCACCGGAGGTAGACAATTTTGTGAAGGTGAAAGTAGTCCCGCTCTAACTAAAATTTCTAAGAAGCTAACAAGGTCATCTCCGTTCGTCGTGCAGCCAATGAATGAATGAATGAATCAATCAATCAATCAATCAATCAATCAATCAACCTGTTGCTCAGGTGTACGGCGTCCTGAAGAAGAAGGAGGTTTCCGGGAAGCTGGAAGTTGCGGAGACTGCTTCGATGGCGGAGTTGAGCGACAGTAACAAGAAGGCTGTCGTTGAATTCACGGCCACCCAAAGCGCCATCCTCGAAAGAGACCAGAAGGTTCAGGTGACTGTCAGACGATTCGGAAGACTCAACTGCCAGGTTGTCTGCAGGTACGCTCACCTGTAAACACCGCGTCCGAACAGGTACACAAGAGAAGGTCCTTTCACGCGCCAGAGGAGGACCCGACCCTTCAGAGATGTCCATGGGTTGGGTCGGGTCAGACTTTATACATTTTATGGTGGGTTGAGTTGGGTCAGAAATGTCATGGTTTAAGAAATTGCAATGTGCTATACGATGGGTTGGGTCAAGCAACCCCATTGCCGGCATGGGTTGGGTTGGACCCATGGACATATGTAGGCCACTCAGTCCCATAACTATTAATGAGAATCTAGAGTCTTAAGAGAATATTACAAGATATCATTTATATAAGCCTATTATTTTGAGGCCATTTTAAAGCAGAGACCCTCCCTGGTCACGTGACCTCCTGACCCCTCTGATAGGGCCTGCGCTGATGGTGTGTTTTAAAACAAAATATTAAAAACTACAGTAGAACTTCGTTATAACGTACCTAACGGGTCTTTGAAATTGAGTACGTTATGTCCAAGGCACGTTATGTATGTCCAAAACGGCATCGCACGGGACAGTACAATGCGGAACGTTATAACCGAGGATATGCTATTAACATATCGAGGTTCTACTGTACCAAGGCGTCGTCGCCATGCATGTGTTCTTCAGAATCGAGACGATCGACGGGACTGCCGAGGCCGAGAAAGACTACGTCGCCGTGAAGGCGCCGCTGGTCTTCAAAGAGGGGGAGACGGAGAAGTCGTTCGACATCGCCATCATCGACGACAACGAATGGGAACCGGACGAGGTCTTCTTCGTCAAACTGTCCCTCGATCCGGACGACGAAGACAGTGCCCAGGTGGCCGCCGTCGGAAAGAGGGCCATTCACGAGGTCACCATACTCAACGACGACGGTACGTATACGCCGAGATGGGGGCCAGGGGGGGGGGGCAAATGCACAGGGGCCCGGCGGCCTGTAGGGGGCCCGGGCGCAGAGTTCAATCTAGACCGTTCCCGGGGGGGAATGTCCCTTCTTTCCCGAAAATTTCAAATCCTCCCGGAAATTTTGGCACACTTACAGCGCTCCCAGACTCCCTAGCTGACCGCCCGCCTGCGCCCCGGAAATTTCAAATCTCTCTCCCGGAGTCTAGATTAGACACTGTCCGGGCGGCCGGTGATGATGTATTAACAGTAAAAGCTGAACCCTGGAAAAGACCGACACGCAAAAAAGGTCGTCTTCAGTTTTTGACACATGTTAGGGGCCCGTGACTACCATTTGTACAGGGGCCCGGAATTTCTCTCGGCGGGCCCGTGGAGGTACCAGGGACTATACATACCGACATTGCCCCTCCCTCCCTCTCGTGGCTACGCCCAATGCAAAGAATCAAGGCTGCAAAGTGCTTTGTTAACCCCTTAACTGGGGATCCCGGATATATCCGTCCATTTTACATTGAGTTACAGTTAAATACACGGTTAAGGGGTTAATTAAAACGAAGATTATTCATTTTGATTAATTTTTAACGGAGACTGAACAGCTTCTCAATAAATAAACTTCCATGGGCGCCACTATCATAATGCCTAGAGGGTGACACTCGATAGCGCACCAAATTCAAACCGAATTAGAACCAGATCAAGTCGGAAATGCCCGTCAGATCGGTTGGGGAGAGGAATCTAAGGGGATGGGCCACGCTAAACAGGTAGGAAAAGGCAAGGTAAAGTTAGGTTTTAATGCTTCAAAGTCCGTAGGAAAACTGAATGGTTAGGGTCTTCAACTGTTTTGTCACGATCTCAGTTGAATGAGTGCAGTTTCTAGCCCTCCCCCCTCGCCTCCCTCTCCCCTCCTTGCCTCTCCTTGCCTCTATTCGCCTCCCCACTGGCTTCTCTTATTTTAATCTTTTAATCTCTGATTTATTTCCCACGTTTGATCGTTTATTTTTCGTTTTTGTTCGATTCTTAAGATCCGGGAACCTTTGAATTCGAGAAACCGAGCATCCTGTTCAAAGAGAGCGAAGGCAAAGCCAGGATCCCAATCATCCGGTCGAACGGAGCAGATGGAAAGGTCACGCTGACCTGGAAAACCGAAGACCTGACCGCCATCGGCGGCCGAGACTACATCGGAGGCAAAGGAACCATCACATTCGAACACGGAGAGACGACCAAGATGCTGGAAATAACCATCATCGACGATCAGGTAAGCTAAAAGAGACAGGTGAGATCAAAGAGACAGGTAAGAAGACCGAAGAGCTCTACCTGCTCTGGTATAAGTCGAGCATTTGAAGAGAAGACGACCAGATTTCAAAATAAAACTAATATAATTATTGTAGATGATCTCTTTAAGGTATTTCTGTTATTGACTTTTCCCCTAAAACAACTGGGAAATACAATCGCCCAAACTAAGTAAACTATACAGTCGGGGTAGGCCTATTATGTATATAAAAGTACAGTATGAAATTCTCTTTTTGAATTTACTTTCTTCTATTTCTATGTCTTTCCCCTTTTCCCTGTGTCTTTCCGTTTCTTGCACGCCATCGTCTTAGACCGGAAAGGCAGAACAAACAGGTGGTTGGCGCATTGATGAGCATAGTGTCTTGTAGAGCGTTTGGAATGCCTGCTTTTTCTCGCAGGAGAAGGAAAAGGACGAGAGTTTCAAAGTGGAACTCTGTGACATCGATTGCCTCGGAGCGAAGCTCGGAAGAATCAAGAAAACCATCGTCAGCATCGTAGACGACGACGGTCAGGACTTAGAGGCTCATCAATATTCATCATGATTCACAATTATATTAATATTCATACGACGATAAGTAAGCACGCTCATTATCCACCATATATATATACATACATATATATATATACAGTATAATATATATATATATATATTGCGACTGCTATTTATCTATTATCTATCTCTCATTGACTCTTCAAGTGTTCAAGTGTCGTAGTTATCTCACTCTCACTCTCTTTCTCCTCTCTCTCTCTCTCTCTCTCTCTCTCTCTCTCTCTCTCTCTCTCTCTCTCTCTCATAGTTAGCTTTTGTTCTGAACTGAGGCGACTACCTATGATCTATCCTTATCTAATCAATATCTCTCTACCCTGTTCTCTGCTGTCCTCGTTCTCTCTTACCATATTCTCTGCTGTCAAGGTATCTGTCGATCCGCTGACTTTTTGTCACGAGTGTTTTTTCTGGTTGTTTACTAATATTACGGAGATCGATTTAACACCAAATAGTTTAATCAATTAGCCTCTTAATGACCAATAATTTCGCTCTATTTCCTAATGTAAAAATGCACGAAATCCGTCAACACATTGAGAATCTGGTCTTCTGTTTGGGGCAATGTTAATCCAAGCATGGAGGGCGCCACAAGCCAAATATTGGGTGGGCCAACATGGCCTGTTTGAAATTGGACAAGGCTAGTGCTACAGTAGGCTATAGATATGCAAAAATTCAGAAGAGTGATGAAACGAATTAGGACCATGGAGGGCGCCATAAGCCAAATATTGGGTGGGCCATGGCCCACCTGGCCCACCCTGTTGCGCCCCCATGAATCCAAGCTAAGATCCAGAAACCATCTCCCTTTTAAGCTCTTGGCCCCCAAATAACAAACAGCAAAACCAAAACGCTCGTTTTCGAGCCTTTTTAAGACGAACATATGCCTGACATAAATCGCCAAATCAGTTATTGTCAAGGCCAGACTAGATATTAAATCATCTTCTGTGTGTTTCCCTACTAGACCACCCACACCCCACCCTCAAACAGTTTTCCTAGCTTCTTGAATTCACAGGTAAAATGTTGACATTTCACGTGAGAAATTTCAACAGGTGACACATGTTTCATTTATCGAACAGAAGGCGTCTACTATGAACTACAATGATTTTAAACTATTGCAAATAGGATATTTATTTATTTTTTTATTATCATTTTAGACTAAATTTGCAGTATTATCTAAATGCAATTGTCGTAAAGTCAAGGCTTGACCTTTGACCCGGTTTCCTTACCTGTGGTTCAGAGTTCAACGACATGGTCAATCGGATGTTGATTAAGGTGAACGTCAACATGGATGCCATGCGTGTCGATTCGAGCACCTGGAGTGACCAGTTCCGTAACGCCATGAACGTCAACGGGGGTGACATAGAGGGCGCCACCAACATGGACTACGTCATGCATTTCCTGACCTTCGGGTGGAAGGTCAGACATGACGTGCTGATTCTAATGAGACACTCTGACTGACGAGAGGCGCTACAGAAGCAGCCTCGTTCTGGTCGCTTCGTGCGAGTGAGCAGGTGAAGCAATTAGTAAGTAAGTAAGTAAGTAAAATGTCGTGGATTTATATAGCGCGTTTGGAGTAGTACGACCGCAGCAGCTGCTTATTCTTTAGCGCTTCGTCTCTCTAGAAATAAAATAATCTGAGTTATTACAATCATCCAGAAATCTTTCAGTATTCTTATTCTGCAATTAAGAATAACCAATCAACTGGAAATTATGAGGCGCTTCAGTTGCTTTTGTGCGGAGTAAGATAAGTTACACGAAATACCAAAACAGTTACAGGTAATCTTCGCCAGGATGTCTACAGTAGAACTTCGTTATAACGCACTTAGCAGGTCTGTAGAATAATTCGGTACCGATATATTCCCCTTCCTTCCCTTTCCAAAACCTAACCTCCAAAAAGTGGCGGGAACCTCTCGAGACCATATGCCAAATTGAATACTTTAATACCATACTGAACACCATACTGAATACCATACTAGAATAGCATACTGTACAGAGAGACTCGAGCCTAGCGGCCAAATAGAATACCAAATACTGTACAGCGTATATGTGTAATGCATATGTATGTGTATGCGTATGTATGTGTATGTATATGTATGTGTATGTGTGAATTTGTTCTTGTTTTTTCCATTTATTCCGCCGCAGCTGTTGTTCGCTTTCGTTCCCCCGCCGTCCATCCTCGGCGGGTGGCTGTCCTTCTTCACGTCCTCGTGGTCATCGGGGTCCTGACGGCCATCGTCGGGGACCTCGCGTCCATCTTCGGCTGCCTCGTCGGTCTCAGAGACACCATCACGTCGATCACCTTCGTTGCCATGGGAACCAGTCTGCCCGACCTGTTCGCCAGCAAACAGGCGGCAACGATGGAAAAGACGGCGGACAATTCCATCGGAAACGTCACCGGAAGCAACTCCGTTAACGTGTTTCTCGGTCTCGGATTACCCTGGCTCATGGCGGCCCTCTATCAGAACGCCAAGGTGTGTGTGTGTGTGTGTGTGTGTGTGTCTCTACGCCGCGACTTCTATAGCGCCTGCAAGTAGGTAAGTAAGTAAGCTAGTCTATGGTCTGTGTGGACCATGCAGGGGCGTAGCCAGAAAATTGATTTCAGGGGTATAGTGTGATTTGGGGTATAAATCTTGAAAAACTTTGAAAATCTTAAAAAACACATTGAAAATTTTAAGGTAGTCTTATTTGGGGGAGGGGTATATATACTGATATAGCCCCCCGTCGCTACGCCCCTGGTGTAGACGCAGTGACTAGAGACGGATTTGAATCCTTGACTATCAATCAGTCCATGGGCGTACCCAGGCACCTATACACACACGGTAATCTGATATAGACTAATGTAATGCTAAACTTCTATAGCGCCGCGCTTCACAATGCATATAAGCACCAGCCGATGCTACACCGAATCACGTTAAGATCCAAGTCAAATCCTGGGGAATGTTATTATTATTATTATTATTATTATTATTATTATTATTATTATTATTATTATTATAACATTAGTGCTGTACAGTATGTAAATTTTTTGAACATGCCTCATATAGGCATAGTATGTGGGAAATACTGTTTTAAGTATCATCTCAATGGCATTAATTAAATTAATTTATTATTATTATTATTATTATTATTATTATTATTATTATTATTAATAAAGACAATTTATATAGCGCAGTAACATAACTGGGGCTAAAGTCAAGAGCGCTTTACAAAGGAGTCACTTATAAGAGATGTTAGATAAGTGTGTCTTTAGGAGCTTCACAGAATAAACAGCCAACGGAATTTGCATTAACCACATCGGTGGTTACAGTGTAGTTGAATTAGTTCCCCCTTTTCCCTGCAGGGCAACCGATTCATGGTAAAGTCCGGTGACCTCGGATTCACCGTTGTCGTCTTCATCGTGTCCGCCATCCTCTGTCTCGGCTTCCTCGTCCTTCGACGCTACGCGAGGGTCTTCGGTCGCGCGGAGCTCGGCGGTCCGACGATCCCGAAACTCTTGTCCGGTCTCTTCCTCTTCCTTCTCTGGATCGTCTACGTCGCCATGTCGGTGGCCCAGGTCTACGGGTACATCAAGGCGCCCTTCTGATCATCATCATCATCATCATCATCATCATCATCATCATCATCATCATCATCATCATCATCATCATCATCACTCCCGCGACCGACGATCATTCCATGCTTCTATTTCTCTACCAATTACTGACACTATGATTGCTTTTCCACGGAAATTTAGAATTTTATATATATATATATATATATATATATATATGTATGTGTGTGTGTGTGTGTGTGAGAGAGAGAGAGAGAGAGAGAGAGAGAGAGAGAGAGAGAGAATAGGAAATGGAAATTTATTGTAAACATTGAAAATACGAAACTGTATTTGCGTTGACTGAATGAAGAATGAATGAATGAATGAATGAATGAATGAATGAATGAATGAATGAATGAATGAATGAACGAACGAATGATAAATTAAATGAGTGAAATGAGCAAGAGAGAGGAGAAGGAGGAAGAGAGGGAGGGAGGCATAAGTCGAATTCTAGAATAGCTAGAATTCTCGAGAAAGAACGGGAACAAGAGCAATTAATGTAAAGAGCATCTATGTAGAAATCATTCATATAGTCAGAGAGCATTCCACGAAAGTAGAGAGCAAAAGTCGTTAGGCATTTTTGTTGCTTTCAGTCGATTTTAACCCTTTTGTAGAAATTACTTCTAAATTACAGTTACAATTACAGTTACAGTTATTGGCAGTAGCTAGTGTTCCGTTAGTCGTTATGTGAGAATCAAGTGCGTTGAAATTATTGACAACGTTTTCAATGTATTTGTTTCACTTACCTTTTCGTCTACGGCGCAGCAGTCTCGATCGATCGATTTCTGAGGCAGTGTTGTGGAATCTGTTTATTTCTATTGTTCTGCCTGTTAGCATTTGTTACGATGTGAAACCAAAAAATGTTTTGTCGATTCTTAAATTATCTTCATCGCTAAAGAAGTTAGTTCTCTTATTACCCTCAAAACCAGAGGCGGTTCCAGGATTTATTGGTGGGGGGATGAAATGAATTCATAGGCAGTTAGTGGGGGGATGAAAAGAGAAGAAAAATCAATAAACTTTGCCAAAAAGCTGACAAAAGGGAATTTTCCTCAAATTTTACTAAGCTTTTACCTAAAAATAGGTTGACAAGCAAAAAAGGTCTTCCGCAGTTTCCCCCCGTAGTTACTAGACTTTTACCCAACGAAAAATAGGTTTCATAAGCGAAAAAGTCCAGAAGTCCGGTGGTGGGGGTGGATCCCCGCTCATCCCCCCACGTGGAACTCGCCACTGCTCAAAACAGAAATACAATGTTAAACCGCTGTTGACCTGACATTATCATAATAACTCTGAACTTCTATAGCGCCGTTTCCAAAAACACAGCATATGTCAATCGAGAGGCGTAGTTAGGTGGGGGCGAGGGCAAGCCGCCCCCCCCCCGGGCGCCGACCGGTGGGGACGCATTTTGGATTAGAAAAATAATAATGTAAAATATCTGTGACTTTGTGACGACTAAAAAAAGGTAATCAACTCGAAAAATGATAAGTAAACTCTCTGCAGCAACTAAAAAGGTCAACACCTAAATTTAGGGCGCAACATATAAATCTTGCCCCCCGGGCGCCAGAAACCCTAGCTACGCCTCTGTGTCAATCTGTGGTCTTCCTAATCCATAAGCAATAATGGTAATAACACGGTCTTAGCAAAGCGGTCGCCAACCCCGACCACCCACGCCTTCTTGCTCCTCGTTCTTCTTCGATTACTTTAAGTGTCACTGCTTCCAATCCTCTTTGCAAAAACGCCTCTTTTTAAATATGCCTCTGCGAATCAGTCTGTCTGTCTGTCTGCGTGTCTGTCTGTCTGCTGTGTTACTTTCCGAAGCTGTGACGTCATAAATCTGGCAGTGCGAAAGAAGAAGCGAGAAGAGAAATCGAACCCGGTTTGGCACCTCGAGTACGAGCCGGAGGGGAGGCAACGTGTTCGCCTATCGAAACTTCATCGACAACATGGCATATCCATCCGATGTATCATGCATATATATATATATATATATATATATATATATATATATATATATATATATACACACACCAGCACCAATCCTAATCCTAATATCGAAAACGAAACACGTCTAATGTCGAAGACAAATACGAGTAAACGATATGATGATGACGACGACGACGACGACGACGACGAGTATGTTACAACGACGAATGGCTCTGCTACGTCGTATCCTGTCTCGCCGATATCCCTTAAGCTCGTGTCACGTGACTCGCAGTATCTTTATCTCTCTCTCAGCAGCCACGATTGCATTAGACGGTTAACTGTTGACAGCGTCCATGGATCCTGGATTGTCGCCTGAATTTTAAACGCAGGAGACGTCATCAGATAAACCAGAAATTTCGGTCCACGAAAAAAACCTTAACGTTATAAACATTCTTCGAAGTTTCTTGAATTCGGGGGGTGGATGGGGGGAGAAGACGAAAACTAGGTCCAAATGACCTAGTTAATTCGTGTTAAAGCGCTCTCGGTGTAAGCCTTAGCCCTGTTTACTGCGCTATAGAAATTGTCAATAAATAAAATAAAATAAATAAGAAATAAAACGAGTGGCGTAGCCAGGATTACAGAATAGAGGTCACTTTCACATTTTTCGGCCCAAATATATTGACGAAATATATTGAAGAGCAAAAAAGGTCGATGTCTCAAACGCTTTTGTGGTTTGCAGGGGCGTAGCCAGGAATTTTATTTGGGAGGGTATAAATATTTTTGGTGGGTATAAATCTTAACTATAAATCACATTAACCATATAAACCACATATAGCCACATGTAAATCACATAAAAAACTTTAAGGTAGACTGATTTGGGGGGGTATATATACCGATATTTTCCCGTCGCTACGCCCCTGGTGGTCTGCTGTCTGGTGCGTTTTCCTCGATCTAATACTACCCCCTCTTTTCCCCATCTATTCACCAGTTTTGGACGAATCTCACGACCGGTCCCTATCAGAATAGGGGACCGCCCCCCCCAGTTCTCCTGTGGCTGCGCCAATGGTCCAAGCATTCACACAATCACAAAATCTATTTTTTCACACACACACCACAGATATAACACTTACATTTCACACAAAAGTATACATTCATTTAAATAAATTAAGATATATGCATATAAAGTTTGTGTAAATGCAAAGTATGAACGACCTTTACATCCCTGTACTTTCTATATTTTATCTTAAATCCACTCTCCATAAATATATGGGACAGAGTGTGTAAACGCTAAAACTTTAAGTTAAATAAACTAAAAACCTTTTAAAGAAACCAAACTGCAGATTCGCTGTGGATAACTACGAATGCCATTGAAAATTATTGGTTAAGCAGAAATTCGATTGTATCACAAAATCCATGTCCTTATAAAACATCTGATCGCCCACACATCGCCCCCCCTAAATGAATTTCTAAGCAGACGCGGAGTTAAATGAATTCCTAAGTTTCGAACTTTCAAAGCAGACAGACATCAGACTCGAAGCAGTTTTTCTAATCGACAGAGGCAATTTCCATCGAGACCTCAACAGTTATTCTGGCGATTGTGTCTCGATGTGTCAATTGCCTCCATTGATGACAACATTCATTTATTTGTCTTTCATGGTCTCGGGGGCATTTGGAAAATTGGACATTTCCCCCAACGGACAGCATCAGAGGGAGGGAGAGAGGGAGGAAAGGTGGCAGCCTAGTTTCGCCTTTTGCTTTCTTCTTCGATCCAATTTTCTCCCTCTACTTCATTATACGATCTACTTCAAAAATAGTCGAAAAGCGGCGTCGCAAGTACTCTCGACAACCCCCTCCCCCCCGCCGCCGCCTCCGCCGCCGCCGCCTCTCCTGTCCCTCTCCCCCTCCATCGCCAGCCCACGGGGCATCGAGATAGGCATCAATGGTCAACTGATTGCCGAAGCGATGCATGCTGGGAACGACGGTCCGATAGTGGTGCCACCGAACGACGGAATGACTGCGGGTACTCGTCTCTTCAAAGTACAGGCGGCGAAGAAACCCCGATGCGTCGTAGACACGCGGTGATACGATTACGCAGTATGCGCATACTCGATGGCGGCGTGTAATTTTCGAGAGCGTAATGTAAGACGTAAAGATATAAAAAATAAATCCGAGAGTTGTATTTCCATTCTGCGGATTTAATCGTCGTCCGTCAGTTGCCGGGGTACATACACTCCACGTCCAGTGCGAAAGGCCTGCAAGGGATATGAAAAGAGTTTTGCGCACAGGGTATGTGTAGGCCTACTATACTGATTTCAGTAGTGTTTCTGTTATCTGGAATTGGTTCTAACTACGGTAGATCTAAATGTAGTAATTGAAATCTAAAGATCCCAGGATGGAGTTTGGATTTAAAATGGGAAATGCGTCTTCCTCCTGTTTCATGGTCATACGATCGACGACTTCCTTTTCTCCAATCAAGGCAATACACAGTAATTGACTGCGAATTCCCCATTGGGGACGGTTTTGCCCCCCTCTCCCCCCCCACGACTGGGATTAGATCCCGCCATCTGCTGTTTAGACCGCGACATATATCAGTTGAAAGCGTGGTCACGTGATAGACATCGGCAGTGGCGGTTCCAAGAACTCTTGGTTGGGGGGTGCAGTGAATTTCTAGGAAGATCCCGCCAATTGTCAAAGGAATTATATGTAAATGGTTTAGAAGAAATCTGTAGATTTTATTTATAAAACATAAATTTTAGAATTGACAATGTATAAAAATCAGTTTAGTCTGGTTATATACAAAGTCATAGTGCAAAATCGAGTTTTCTATTGCTAGAAGTGAATTTGTCGATGACATTGTCTACGGATACAGTATGTCCATATCTTTGTGGATATACATCAAGGCTAATCCGTTTAGACGATCATCTTCCATTGAAGACGCATTTTGGTGGGCCGGTTGGGGGGCGGTGCATCCCCAGTCATCCCCAACGTGGAACCGCCCCTGGACATTGGCTATTTTATCCCTGTGATTTCCATCAAAGGAAAACATGGTTTCAATTATTATTCAATATGAAATCATTTTCAAATTTATAAACCCAAATTCTTCCAAATCCATCGAAACTCTTTAACAACAGAATTAATTAGAAATAGACTTTTAAACACATTGATTGAAACAGACAATGGAACCAGTTACAAGCAACAGCTTCTTCGCCAATTCAATTCTCCTCGCTCATCCTCATTAACCACGACGATCACGTGATGATCATCTGACCCCGTCTGACCCTCGTTGCCATGGACAACTCGACGTACGCCGACACCGACCGTCCGCCGGGGCAAGCGGTCGTGCCCCCCGCCGTCGTTACCCAGGCAACCATCGTCGTCATGTACACGACGGTCATCGTCGTCTCCGTCGCCGGAAACGGTCTGGTCGTCTTCTGCATCCTGTCGACGCGGCGCATGCGCACGCCGACCAACTACTTCCTGTTGAACCTCGCCGCCGCCGACATCCTCATGGCCGTCGTCTGCGTCCCGTTCACCTTCGTCGCCAACGTCCTCATGTCCCGCTGGCCGTTCGGCCGGGCGCTCTGCCCAGTGGTCACCTACGTCCAGACGGTGTCCGTCCATCTCGGCGCCTTCACCCTGGTCGGCGTCAGCGTCGATCGCTTCCGGGCGGTGGCTCGACCGCTCCGGCCCCGCGCCGTCTCCGTCCGGACCGCCTGCGTCGTCATCTGGGCGCTGTCCCTCGCCGTTCCGCTTCCGGTGGCGGTGACGTCGCGCGTCGTGGACGGCGCCGCCGTCGACCGCGCCGGTCGCCAGGTGGAGCTGTGCGACGAGGTGTGGCCCGATCCGCGGCACAGGTACGCGTACTCGCTGGCGTTGATGGTGGCGCAGTACTTCCTGCCGCTGTCCGTGCTCATTTTCACGTACGCCGGGATCGGTTGCGTCATCTGGGCGAAGAAGTTTCCGGGCGAGGCGGAAGACAAGAGAGACCGGAAGTATTCGAGTCAAAGAGAAGGGCAAGTATGACGTCACATCCGGGGTGAACTACAGTAGAACATCGTTGTAACAAACTCGGTTATAACCAGGAGCGTATAGCCAGGATCTTGATTGGGAGAGGGGGGTATAAATTTGGGGAGTATATATTGTTAGATATTTCATATAATATACATATTATATATTATATATTTTAAATATTTTAAATGTTATATATGTCATATATATATATATATATATATATATATATATACTGTGTTATACCGATATGGCCCCCGTCGCTACGGCCCTGTTATAACTTGTACTCGGTTATAGCGTACTGCAAAGTACGTTCCCGTGTGATGGGTTACCGTATTGGATGATATTGGATATAGTGACGTACCTCGGATATAACTTACTGAATTTTTAGGGACCCGTTAATTACGCTATAACGAAGTTCTACTGTATTTTCTAATCACGTGACATCAGCGGAGATGCTAAATTAATTTAGATTCCACGTCTAAATTAAAGAATACATATTCTGTCTTTACCTGCCTCTCTTTGTCAGTGTCTCTGTCTCTGTCTCTGTCTCTCTCTCTCTCTCTGTCTCTCTCTCTCTCTGTCTCTCTCTCTCTCTCTCTCTGTCTGATTTCATGCTCTCTCTCTCTCTCTCTCTCTCTCTCTCTCTCTCTCTCTCTCTCTCTCTGATTTCATGCCTGATGTCTTCTCAGTTCCATAGAGAATTAATTTCTTCCATGTATTTGGCGAGACTTATCGCTGTACGCCATCCGCCGTATGTATATACGAGAGAAGAGACATCGAGATGGAAAACTGGAAAGCGGAGAGATGGAAGTGAATGGCCGACCAGCTGCTCCACACACTTGTTGACGAGTGGTGACGGTTGGTTGGTTGGTCAGCACACGCGGTCGACCGTTTCAAGGTCAAAAGGTCGCTGTGGTTAATGGCGGCGTCGCTAGGTGGCGGGTTACGCAAGAATCAATTTATCTGGCGCACAATTTCTATTACACGTCTACGGAAAAATGGTCCGACATTCTGACGTAAAAACCTAATGCATGAAACAAATAGAGCAATTGACCACCAGCACCTTAAGTCCTGTGATACCTTGTAAGAAAATTAATGTGTTTTTTAGTTGTTACTATAAATTATCTGACAATTATCCTTAGTATCTTTCTCGACAGAGTCAAATTTCGCACTTTGAATTCAGGCCATTCGATTAGACTGCTTAAATCTCACATTATTCTGTATGATGATGATGATGATGATAATAATAATAATAATAATAATAATAATAATAATAATAATAATAATAATAATAATAATAATAATAATAATAATAATAATAATAATAATAATAATAATAATAATAATAATAATAATAGTGTTTAGAGTGGTTCAGTAGGGTCTGCCCTGCGTGAGAACCATTATGTTTCACCCATCCCATTCATTCTTCACATTATGGTCTTGCTGTATTATCTTCGTGGGCGTCCGAAGGGGGGTGCAAGGGGTGCAATTACACCCCCTGGAAAAATTGTGGAGTTATGAAAAAAGTAATGTTTCTTTCGTCACAAGACCTTGGTTTGCACTCCGCTGGAACATTTTTTCATTTCTTTCGTCACAAGACCCTGTTTTGCACCCCCTGGAAAAATTTCTGCGGACGCCCATGATTATCTTATTCTTTGTCCTCTTGTCCTCCAGTGTGTGTTTGTTTGTCTTCTTGTCTTTACATCTATGAGTGCAACACTTGATAGTATATGATATTATGAACGCCTCATTCAGTTACTGTGTTACCGTTACAATACACTGTCTACAGACTAAAAGCTCTACAAAGCCAAAATCTAGTTATTCCATTATAGTACTTGGGTTTACTTTAAAAGCATTTACTGTATACACTCATAGCCACTGCATCAAGTTTCGTCTGAATGACTACAGTAAAACCTCAGTAACTCGAAATCGACTAATCAGTGTACCCCATCAGCCACATTGCACGCATTATGTGCAATAGGTTACTTGGGACTTTCGCTTGACATGGGCTCTTTGTCTCTGTCCCCCGAAGCGCGTGTTAACGCGTCTTCACTGTATATCTTTTATCTCCCAGAATTCTTCGCGCGACACAAAACGAATCGTTTTCTCAGTCCTTTGATCGATAAGTCGCTTCGGCCGACGTAAAAATTTAAATGACATCCGGACTCTCGTTCCAGTTCTTGTCTCGCATTCGCTTCCGTTTCCGCTCTGCGCTTTTCTTCTTCCGGTCTGTTTCTCGTCTACTTCCGCTTTTCTGTCTTGCGTTCTTATTCCTGGTTGTTTGTTCTTCCAGTGTGTGAACTTGCACATCTCAGAGATGGTCATGGGTTGGGTTAACCTATGGGTTGGGTTGGGTCAGATAATGAGTGTTTTTTACTCCGCCAGTGTTCCATTGTCTGTCAGTCATTTAGCAAAAGGGTTTTCGCATTGATCTGGATAATGTCGATATCACTGCAATGCTGAGCTTTAGAGACTGGATATCTTATCTATTCACAGGGTTTTACACTTTGAGATAACTGGTTAGAACATGTGGCGACAATAAATGGGTGGGGTGGGGGTGGTGGTGGTGGGGTGGGGGTAACTCTCTGTCAGGAGTGATTAGGATCTGTGACCATAGAGCTAATCCTTTATATTGAGAGACCTGACAAGGAACTGTCAGATAAAATGCGGATCATAGAAATTGTCTATAAATCACAAGATCGGACTATGTAGAAGACGATCTAAGGCCATAGAGTCGGATAGAAAACATAGAGACTTTAAGGCAAAATCACCACAGTCGCGATCATGGCTTCTCTCAGTAATATCAAAATACCTATCATACATAGACAGACAGGCAGGCAGACAGACAGACAGACAGATACAGACAGAGACAGATACAGACAGATACAGACAGATACAGACAGACAGACATATCGATCAACATAAGTGTTGCTAATGCGTCGTTCCCGCCCACTAGACGTCGTCATCTGAACGTTGCCACGGCAACGGTAAGTAAGGTATCGAGGAGCGCCCAACCGGAAACGATAATTGCCTTGACAACGAGCGCTCTAGAGGCTGAAAAAATCACTCACGCCGTTGCCATGGCGATCGACGAGGGGGTGAAGACTGAGACGTAGGTGGGGCAGGGTGATGGGGGACCAGGGTCGCTGGACCGTGGGAGACCCCGTCTCCCCAGAATTCAGAGGGACTTAAAAAGCGTAGAACCGTCATTGAGGCCAGGCAAATGAAATGGCTGTCTACCGTGACCAATCGGATTCCGTTCATCGATTATTTGTGCCATTAGCATCGCCCAATGACCTTTAGAAATTCTTTTTTATGTTGTCCATTTTCATTCGGCGTTTGTCGCGTCGAAAACACTAAACGCTGACATCGAACGAAGCTCTTATCACTGCTGAGTTCTAAGATCATTGAAGCGCCTATCAACGTTAAAAACCCCGTTATAAAGCTATCATCCTAAGAGATAGGAGAAACTCTGAAAACAGAATCAACCCAGAGAACTATACAGAACACAGAGACTCAAAACAGAACACAGAGACTCAAAACAGAACACAGAGACTCAAAACAGAACACAGAGACTGAAATTTAGACTTATAATTCAACTATGTCAATTAAATTTGGTGACCACTAATATCTCTGCAATCACTTGAATTCAAATCCAACATATCTATCGATCCATCCATCCATCCATCCATCCATCCATCCATCCATCCATCCAAGCATCCATCCATCCGTACCATCTATCCATCCATTCATCCATCCATCCATTCATACATACATCTATCTATCTACAGTAGAACTTCGTTATAACGTACTTAGCGAATCTTTGAAATTTAGTGCATTATATCCGATACCATCCAATACGGTAGCGCATCACATGGGATCGTATATTGCGGTAATTTATAATCGAGTATACGCTATAACCGAGTCCGTTATATCGAAGTTCTACTGTATATATATATATCCATCCATCCATCCATCCATCCATCCATCCATCCATCTATCTATCTATCGCTTTATTAATGTGATAAAATTTCAGCCAATCTATTTCGTATCAGTAGCCATCTGTCCGTGCCTTATTAGCCGGGGTCCTATAATGGGGCTATGCAGGCCCATCATATCTCTCTCTCTCTCTCTCTCTCTCTCTCTCTCTCCCGGCCTTAAGGGACGACAGCTATTCCTCATGACAAGCCCTTTTCTTAACGATGTCCGGCAGATGTCGCCAGTTCCGGAAGAGGAAGTGGACGAGGAAGAAGAAGAAGAAGAGAATCGAATCTCCTCCTCCTCCTCTTCCACCGGAATATAATCTTCGTCTCGAAAGAGCGACGAACGTCTCTCTGTCCGTCGTCTGTTTATTTCCGATTCTAGAGTTCTGATTCTCCATGTTTTCTCGGCGCTATATAATGACTACTTGTTTGATTTCAGCATAGTGATTATAGTTAAAGAAAATTATCAAGACCTGATATTTAAGATGTGTCCTGTTTTGACATAAAAGTATTCTGCTATTATTGTGTTTTTGTGGAATCAAAGATAATAGCTTCAGTGGACAAACACAAATAGAAATAGAGGAGTGTATGAGTGACAATGGCTCTAAACATTGTACAAATCCTACTAAGCCACTCAAAATCCAGTTGTTATTGATTATCTCTATTATTATTATTATTATTATTACTACTACTATTATTATTATTATTATTATTATTATTATTATTATTATTATTATTATTATTATTATTACTCCTACTACTACTACTACTACTACTACTACTACTACTACTACTACTACTACTACTACTACTACTACTACTACTACTACTACTACTACTACTATTACTATTATTAACTTTATACTCTACTTCGGTATTGGTCTTTGTCTTGTTCTTCGTTTCAAGATTTTGCTGCGTTCGACCAATGACCATCCATTTTATATTCAACAGAGTTATGCCCCAAAACACAGCAGGTCATTCAGTCGCGGCGGATCTGGGGAAGGGTAGGGAGGAAGGAGAGAGAGAGGGAGGGATGAGACAAAGAGAAGGAGCCCGATATTGTGTCTACGATAAAAATGACTGCATAATATATTTGTATTACTTTATAACGGACAAGCATTGCACCGCTTGGGACGAGGACATCGAGGATTCGAGGTTCATTTGCAATGCTGACAATTTAAAAAATAATCTAGAACACTCTGCATCTCTCTATCTCTCTATCTGCCTGTCTGCCTGTCTCTCTATCTATCTGTCTCTTTATCTGCTTGTCTGTCTGCCTATCAATCAATCAATCAATTTGTTTATATCTTCATGAATGAATTCCATAACAAACATGTTAAATGAGATATAGCCTGAAATTTTCAAGAAGTTATTTTAGGTTTTAATAATAATATAAATAATAATAATAATAATGATGATGATAATAATAATAATAATATAATAATTATTATTATCATTATTATTATTATTATTATTATTATTATTATTATTATTATTAACTGGGTTTTAAAGTGGTTCATTGGGATCTTCCCTGTGTTAAAAACACTGTTAATAATTATTTGATTTCCGCGGATGCTCTTGTAACTCTCTGACGACGTTGTTTCCCTGTCCTCCGCGGCAGATGATAAAGATGGTGATAACGGTGGTCGTCATCTACGCCCTCTGTTGGCTTCCGCTGCACTGCATCACCCTGGTCGGCGACGCCCATCCGGACATCTGGAACTTCGAGTACATCCAGACGGTCTGGATCGCCTGCCACTGGCTGGCGATGAGCAACTGCTGCTGCAACCCCATCGTCTACTGGTGGATGAACGCCAACTTCCGCAGCCGCTTCCAGTACGTCCTCGGCTGCGGGCCCTGTCGCCGCCGTCGCCACCGCCACCGCCGTCGACCGAACCGCCTCTACGGGTCTCTGGTCTCTCCCTCGGCGCGCCCGACCACCGTCACGTGCACCGCCTCCCACCCGACCAGGACGGTCGTGGAACTGGAACGAGTGGGGGAGGATGGAAGATTTGGCGCCGAAATCGAAGATGATGCGGCGAGCGAGACAGAGGATGAGGGATGTCGGTTACATGACGACGAATAGACGAGACCAAACAATAGAACTATAGACACTGTACTATACACTAGAGGACCTCCATTGTTGTTGATGTTGTTGTTGTTGTTGTTGTTGTTGTTGTTCGGATAAAGCGCCTCTCGTCATATAGACACTCTGCCGATACAGTAGAATCCCAATAATACGAATCTTCAGTTAACACTGAAGATGAATGCTCTTCCTGGTGCGCGGACCGGGATTACTTCTGCCGAGACGTTTGCCAAAGACTTAGAAACGCATTTCTTCACAGGATCTTATATTTAACTGTTGACTGTACAGCGCTTTTTATTTTGGCTGATGGCTCTGTTACTGCGCTTCATAAATCGTCAATAATAATAATAATAATAATAATAATAATAATAATAATAATAATAATAATAATAATAATAATAATAATAATAACACTGGCCACTGTATAATATAATGGACCAACAACAGAGACTCGATAGGTTTATATGGATTCAGTATAAAACTCTGCAGTGCGACTTAACGGGATCTGACTGTACTCGTTGAAAATGAAATGCGCGTTTTAATGAGATCTTACTGTAGATCGTAAATGACGAAACGGTGTTTATCGCTCGAAATAACGGAACGCCCTGAAACCCGTAGAATCGGTAGAAACTACTTGATATTTCTGACGAATCGACCGTTATCCGGTCGAATCTTCGCGAATAAGCGTAGAAATTGCTGGAATCTAGACTATATCTCGCTAAAAGTCGCGAAACTCTTACGGATTGGGTGTGATTATAACGAGCGAGTGACAAGGAGAGAGAGAGAGAGAGACGGTGTAATTTCCAGAATTATCTTGATCGATCGTCTCTAATTTCTTGGCACTTGGAGTGATTGATTGACTGTCTCTTAGGCGCGTGTTGGCGCCAGAAAAATTGGCGCTGCACTTTCGAAAGTGTCTTCGATGATGGCGCAGCGCTGCGTTTCCTAATGAGGAGAGACATTGAACACGTGACTCGAACACAGGTCAGCAGCGACGCAGTGCGAATGAACTAGATTACGTTATCACGCCGATGTTAAGAAAAAACAATCAATGCTCAAGAACACGAGCTGATGCAAAAGTGTATTAAAGTCCAAGGATGACACGAAAAAATCACTCTCCAAAATGGCCCAGCCCAGTGGCGTAGCCAAGGAGGGGGCGTTTGAGGGTCAAACCCCCTTGGCTGCTGACGAATTTTTTTGACGTGTTTCCATGCGTTTTTTATTTTTTTGGACGCGATTTTGGGGTGGAAGCTCCCCTTGCCTGGTACGCCGACGACCTTTTTGCTTGTCAAGATTTTTTCGAAGTTGGTCACGGCGATAGCCAACCGCCCCCCTTCGGAAATCCTGGCTACGCCACTGGCCCTGCCTAACTCGACCCATCTTCGCCTTTTGTCTCTGGTCATTTCAAATACAGACTAAGAGCCTAAAAATAAGTAAGTACCGCGGTCCTACTTTTATGGCGCTAGATTAGCGAGGTTTTACTCGAGTAGGCGCCTACTTACTGAACCTATTAAGAGGCATCCAAGTGTGTGTGTGTGTGTGTGTGTGTATATATATATAACACAGCTAGCTGAATTTGGATTAAAATTGCCACAAAGTTGGTGCCAAAATATAACGAATTTACAGCTAAGCCAGCGAACAAACAGTTTGGTTTCTCAAAGAAGCATTGTTGTGGGACAGGACTATTTTCATTGCAAATATTTCATTCCCCAGTGAAGGGTCGACCCCCCACCCCCACCCCCCGCCTTTTCGAGAAGAGGGGCGATCACAAATTCCCCACCCTCAGAGACAAATAATCCACGACCGGCTGATGATGCTGATCAGGGATGCATTCGAAAATACCTGATCATCAGCTTTCTATCAAGATCTCTCTGCCATCCATCCATGGAGGAGGAGAAGAGAGCTGCCACTATATTCTTCCGTTCATTCTATTTTCTACCACAAATGGAAGTTCTCGCCCCTCTCTCTTCCCTCTTCTCTCTCTCTCTCTCTCTCTCTCTCTCTCTCTCGTTCAAATAGCGGATCTGTTCTCGTCCGATTCGATTTCTCCGCCAGTGTTCAAACAGTGGAGCTTTCGTCCATTCGCGATGTATTTGTCTTCAAACAAACCCACTTCGTCATCATTCTCCCTCTGCAAGCGCTCAGCCTCAAATTTCACCCAGATCTTTTTTCTACCGACCATAGCCGAATAAAAATTACCCCGCGTTAGGGGCCATCCATAAATGACGCAACGCGATTGTGGCAGTTTTTGACCCGACTCCCCCTTCGTCCGTCACACGTCGTCACAAAAAGTCAGACTCCCTCAAATATGACGTCGCAACGCGTTAACCCCCCCCCTCTTGTCGTCTTTCGAATGTCAAAATTAACGTTTCGTTTGAAAATATTCATTATTATTATTATTATAGTTGAAACAATATTCAGAAACTTTTCAAATTCTTTTTTAAAATGAAGTGTACAATAATTATAAGTGTAAAATACGTTCAATTTTGCGGTAAAATATCATTGCGGTATTAATAAAAATATTTAGTATTATGTGACGTCACATTTCTGGAACACCCCCCTCCTCGTCGTCACACATCGTCACAAATGTTTGAACCTCCTCCCTAAGTGTGTGACGTCATTTTGTGGATTGCCCCTTATTCGAACCCCTTCTCTGAGTTCCCTCTCTACACCCCTCTCTCCCTCTCTTTCTTTTAAGCGTGGTCCATTCTAATAGACCAAATTCTTAGGCTGTTGATTCTAGACGTTTGTATGCCGTATATTAAACAAGTATGTAAAATCTCGTGAACCTTTGCGGCACTTTTCTAAAGGTATTATCGCTTAGACATTTAGTTTCTAGCATTGACCTGACGAAGACAATTATTTGGAAATCGCATTGTGTCATTAACCCCTTGTGTATTTAATTAAAAAAAATGGACGGATATATCCAGATCAACCGACCAGATGGGCTTCTAACGCCTCTGCACCTCCTTCTTCATCATCTCCAAAACCTTCTCATTCCACCCTACACCCCCCCCCACCATCCCCATCCTCGTTTACCGTTGTGAAAGAGTAATTTACTGGACAAAGCCGACTGCAAATTGCTTTCTCTCTCGCTCTCTCAACCGACGGAAACACTGGGACACACTAAAGGTCCACTTAACTCTCTCCTCTCCCTCTCTCTCTCTCTCTCTCTCTCTCTCTCTCTCTCTCTCTCTCTCTCTCTCTCTCATCTCTCTCTCAGGTATCAAGGTATCAAGAGGTGTTGAGATGAATTCACGTCCAATGAATTAAAGGGGACGACACACGCTCCTAGAAGACTTTTCACCCCCACTCCTCCTCCTGCTTCCTTCCTAGAGAGGAAGGAAGGAAGGAAGGAAGGAAGGAAGGTAGGAGGATTCTACAAGGAGAGGGGATTATCACACGTATCCGACGAAAACAAATAATAATAATAATAATAATAATAATAATAATAATAATAATAATAATAATAATAATAATAATAATAATAATAATAATAATATAATAATAAAAAAAAAAAAGAAGACGTAATAATAATACCGCCGGTCCGGGCCCACCCATCCCCGGGCATAAAATAAATCCGCGTCCAAAAAAAATAAAAATAATAATAATAATAATAATAAGAATAATAATAATAATAATAATAATAATAATAATAAACAGGGGCGGTGCTAGGGGGTGGGTCCGCGGGTCCGGACTCACCCAGCTTCGGGCAGGGACACCCGAGCAAATCGTGCGAATCCGTAGAGAAATTTTGATTGGGGGGAGAGGGGAGGGGTAGTCTGAGCCGCGTCCTGGTTGTGCAGATTGCATTAGACCCACCCAGCCAACAAAACCCAGCGCCGCCCCTGAGAGTAGATGACGAGATAGCAGGTTGCCTGCCCCGCAGTGCTGGTGGCTTTATCTTGTCGAAGATCAGACATGCATCAATGTCACGGATGATGAATGCACTGAGGAGCGAAGTAACTAGAGACAGAGAGAGTGACTACGACGGACACAGCAATAGAAACATCACCAGAAGAGCACAGTGGTTTCGTCACGTGACAGGAACGGGAGAAGAGAGACTGTCTCTGAGAACTCTGCACTGGAAGTGTTTATCCTAGCCACCTTGACATTGGGGGGAGGAGGGGGATTTTGAAATGTTTGGAGGGGACAAGGTCTGAGTCTCCACACTTTTTTTTTGGGGGGGGGAATTTCCATCCCCCAGCCAACATATAAAAAACTTGGGGGGAATTTAAAACTTTAGGGGAAAAATTCCCTCCCCCAGAGAAGGCCTAAAATAAACACTGCTGCACTGGCATTTTGTAGGAAATAGAAGTACAGTATTTATGTTGTAAAGCGACCACCCGTCTACGCCAAGGCAACAGGGTTATTTAGAGGATTATCAATTGGGGGGAGGGGGGTATGCTGATATATTCTGGGGGTCCCCTCCCTCTCCTTATGGCAGGCGATAGCATCTTAATTAGGGGGTGTTGCTCTCAGATTGAGAGGGGGTGTTGGGGTGTAAAAATATCTCTGCAAGGCAATCAGGAATGAATGGGCTTCAGTTGAACATCTCACGCAGCCTCCGTCTTCAATCTTTCTCTCTCCATCTCTCATACAGTAATAAGGCCCCGTAGGTCTTTCTCATATATACGCTTATAATATATTATATTGCATTTCTGATGTATGTCTGCTATCTAGAATGTCTCTTTTGAAGTAATGAATGGCCGGGGGTCCGTCCGATGTAATTATATCGATTAGTCATAAATAGCAATCGATTTTCTTGCCCATCCAGTGGCTGTTGGACAAATGGATGCAGAGGCAGCCAGGGGCGTAGCCAGGAATTTGATTTGGGAGGGTATAAATATTTTGGGTGGGTATAAATCTCAACTATAAACCACAGAGATGTAGTACTTGGTACTTGTACTTGTACTCGAGTTGTACTCGAGTACAAATTTTTAGTACTTGTACTTGTACTTGTACTCGGAGGCCAGGTACTTGTACTTGTACTTGTACTGGAGTTTTAGGAATGCAAGTACTTGACTTGTACTTGTACTCGGAGGCCAGGTACTTGTACTCCTTGAAGCATTGTGTACTTGCTACATCTCTGGCTACATGTACTTCAATGGTACCAGTAATGCTGTTCCTTTAGGCTAATGACAAGCACATCTTCACAGATGGCCAAGTACCTGGAACTCAACGATATTTATGATGAAGCCATTGATACCATCGTATTTTGGAACAGTGAAGTTAATAGAAAGGAGTTCAACAGGCTGTCCATTGGCTGTGTGCTTGCTTCTTGGATTAAACAAATCGCGAGACCGCATAGGTGGGTTAATATGACCGATGCAAGACTATCATCTCTATGTTTTAAGTGCAACTGTGATGATATTTAGATGCTAATATAGTGTCAATTTTATTCGTGGCCGGACAAACTGTCCGAGGACAAAATGTCACGGACAAAATGTCATGTAGAAAATGTCATGGGGACAAAATGTCAGCGAAAAAATGTCATTGTCAAAATGTTGTACTAGTACTTGGAGGCCAGGTACTTGTACTTGTACTTGTACTCGGAGGCCAGGTACTTGTACTCGTACTCGGAGGCCAGGTACTTGTAAACTTTTTTGGAATGCAAAATACTTGTACTTGTATTGTACTCGGAAGGTACTTGTACTATAAAATCTCTGATAAACCATATAAACCACATAATAACCACATGTAAATCATATTAAAAACTTTAAGGTAGACTGATTTGGGGGTATATATATACCGATATACCCCCCGTCGCTAAGCCCCTGGAGACAGCAACAACAACGCATAGCACAGTGCATGAGAAGTGAAGATCTGTCAGTAGCCTATCTTATTACGAATTCGGGTGCGATCTGTGACCTGGATCAGTGGGGGAGAACATGGCGAGCGAGACTATTGCGGGGTTTCGGGGGGCTTTCTCCAGTGGGGTCCAAAGGCAAAGCCGCACCTTAAGACTCTATTGGGTGACGTAGTGGGGCAGTGTGGAGGAAAATTCGCCCCTTCCCCCAACAAATCGCACCCTGATTAAATAGTAGGGTCTGATCTCTGGAATGACCTGGTCTTTTGCGGATTGTTTTAATCGTTTTATAGTAGTCTACCATTGATTGATACCCTTGGGTAGACTATTAGAAATGGTACTATAGCCTCCTGAGACATTTTGTCCACAGTAGTGGACATTGGTTTCTCTGGTGTAAAAAGTTTCTAATTATATTTGTTAATTTGGAACCTGTTGTCCACAGCTGTGGACATATTTCTCTAGACATTTAGCGCATACAATTTTTAGATCTATGTTTTCAATTCCGGTTATTAGATATGCCGAACGTGGTTGTTGACAGTTTCTGTCATAGACTTTAATATCACAAGACAGAGTCTATGGTATCAGAAAGTGAGGCCAGTTTGCATCGATGTTGTGTCAAGAAACGTTTACCCTGCTGAAATCTTGAAAATTTTGGTGCACTGTTGGTACGGATATCGTTTAGCCGTTTAACTTATTTAATGTGGACTAGTTGTTTAAATATTGTGTAATTGATCGTCTGATTTAAGCGAATAGCCGCGACGTTGCGCGTAGTCGCTGCCGCAAATAAGCCTTCGAAAATTACATAGACAATTAGACATAGGTCACATAGTAACATAGGCTTATAGTCGTATAAATCAGCACTGCACAAAACGGCTTCAAACTCAACTAATAATCGACCTAAAAATCTACTTTTACGATACGATTATAGTATTTATATTCGGAAATCAATTGGCACGAATAAGAATTGTGGAAAAGATGAGTAAAAGATCAAACGGAACACATTTAAAGCAACTATGGTACACCATATTAAAGCGGTGACGTCGTCCATATCTAAGTAGGCGCTGCACTCAAATAAATATGATAGTGCTAAAGATTTATGAGGTCTTCAAGATATCTGCGTGGTAAACATTTCTTGACACTTGATATTTCTACAACAACAGTTGAAAGTTGTATTATTATTATTATTATTATTATTATTATTATTATTATTATTATTAATTTATTATTATTATTATTATTATTATGAAGATTTAATGAAGCTTTACAATTGGAATACCAGAAAATAAGATTTTAAAACTGGTTTTCAGGTGAATTTTTCTGTCTGTGGAGAGACTGCGGCCACCACGGTCATCTCCAGTACATTTTCGAACTCACTCAAAACACTTCTTTCACGCGTTACACGTGAAACTGAAGTGCGTCGGTGTCAGTCTGATGCTGAAGAACAGTCTGAGTCATTGCAGCAGCAGCAGCAGCAGCAAGCGTAGTATGATTCCCGATCTGCCTGATCAGTTCGTCTGTGGATGGCAATATTGCGGAGTGAGTATGATAGACAACAGTTGTTTGAGTTATAAATTCACTAATTTTCCCACTGTGTAATAGCACAGGTTCATGCAATTCAGGGCTTCTTTAATGGTTTTTTCAGTGTTGTTGTTCTTGTACCCAGTTTCTTCATTGTCCTTTCTTGTTATCCAACTCTATCCTTTTCTTCATCTGAGGATCCATGGACTTGGTTCAGCTGTGTTTTTGTAAGAGATTTAAACGGTTGCTTTTACTGTAGTTGCTTGTGTTTTCGCAATATATTTTGTTGTACAAATAATTGTAGGAAAAATCCAAAGGTAATCTTGCATCTGGTTATCCTAATGTTACCTATTACAGGTGTTTTATTGTAAAAATGACTGTTAGAAATCATGTTTCGAGAGTTGAAAGCGTCCGAAATAGAAACTGCGAGTAATAGTAGACTATTCAATATGATTCGTTTCTTGGATGTTTTTCTTTTTTGATGTTAGGTGACGTACGACAACCCAGAACTGTACTACGCTCACGTATCGTACCACTGTGATGCGTATCCAATCGGGAATTTTCCACCAGGGGGTGGATGCAGGATTGCAGGTGTTATTGGGATGGTCAGTACCAATTCAGTGTCATATGCAGCCTGGTTGTTATTTTTTTCTTTTCTTTTTCAACGATAGTAATGCAAAAGATATCAATCCGACATCTTTCTTAGATTGTCTGTTTATCCATGGTTGCTGTCAGCTTTGACAGATGCTGCTATTTACATGTAGTGTAACATAGCATGGCATTTATATAGCGCATTTTCTGAACAAACTGTTCTCTGATAAACTTTGAATGGGTTTGTTTTGGTGTCAATTTGAATCTTCTTTTTAAATCCAATGCAGTTTGTTGTTTGTCGCCGTGTTTCTGTACTCAGTGAGACCGAAATCATTCCTTTTTTTGTAGGATGTGAGATTGTTGTTAAGAGCAGACTTCGTCTGAAGGAACACCTCTGGAGTCACAGTCAGGAGAAGCTGATGTCAGTCCGACCTGAAGTTTTTTCAAATGCCACAAAGTTTTTGACCACGTTCAACGCCAAACGACGGGAAAAGTCTGTAATCATTTGGCATTTTCTTTCAATAGCTTATTATTCAAGATTGTCAAGTCTGAAGCTAAACTAAGATTCATGTGGATGTGAATTCTATGTGATTTAGATCATTACTTACTTATTGAGTAAGATGATGATCTTTTTATAAATTAATTATGATTTAATATTCTTAAAAGATGGTTTTAAGCAAAGTTTTCAATTGGCTTCATTGCAGAGACAAATGTTTAGAGGAAATTTTATTGAAAAGAATTTACACAACTAGTAAAATAAAATGAAAGCTCCCACGTGAAAATAAGAGTGGAATTATTTCATTTTAGATAACAGTATCAGGAAAGAGGACTCATTATTTTATTATTTTTAATTAAAGAGATTTGATGAACAGTTAACATTGTAGATTGTTATGTGAAATTTTTACATTTTCATTTGCAGTAAAGAGCTACCAATGTTCCCATTGCAACAAATGCTACTCGAGTGAGACACTGTTGCGCCACCACATGAGACATCACGGTAAGTGCACGGCTACTTTGGCATGCTAAGTCATTTCGATATTGACCCTTTCACCCATAAAGCCCAATATTTCGGCTGCATATTGGTTATATGGATCACCAGTTTAAAAGGGTCAACTCTTATAATCCACTTTTAATTAGAAAACTGTAATGCAGAGACTGTTATCGTGTAATGTAATGTAGCGTTGCTTTAAAATGTAGTGTGAAATATTGGTTTGTATTAGTTAAATTTTGTGGGTTAAATTTGTTTATAGTGTTTCATTTTGTATGTTCCTGTTTCCTATGTTAGTTTACCGCTACAAATGTCTGTTCTGTGATATGACGTACCTGAATCCTAGCTCTCTGTGCACTCACATTCATTATCGACACACATAGGAACGAATGTATCACTGTCCTTCGTGTACAGATGCGTATGGATGGGCCGTTGAACTTACAAGGACTTTTGACACTCTTTTAATTCACAGTTGCATTTTTGGGATGGAAACCAGTCTTCAATCTCTTACTCCCACAAGCATTTATTTTGTTCAACTACTGAATAATTTATCATTTAATGTTTAATCATTTAATGTTTATTATGCTTTTAACAACATTGAACCGACACTATAGAAGCTAAAATGGTGAGACTTGAGCCTAAAACAGATTTTTGTGGTAAATGGAAGGAAGTAGAAGAAGAAATGGAGACCTTACTGCTACGGTAAAAAGTAGAGGAAAATGTAGGGACTTGTCCGTGATATCACCAGGAGCCAGTGTTGACTTGTTTGAGCATGCTGGTGGTGGTGGTGGTTATGATGATACTTATATCTCAGAACTTAGTGAGTTATGTCATCTTCTGTTTTTTAAACTTCGCTTTCTTTCTTTGATTATTTAGTGGGAAGTCTGCTGTTGATCTGCGTCGTCACGTGGAGACGCACGAGCGCGACTCGATCGACTACATTGTCGACGGATGCACTTACCACGCTCACTACTTCTGGGAAATGAGTCTTCACACAAAAAATGTCCACCAGGTGGCCAGTTTGAAATTTTCTTACAGAAATGTTTCTTGTCTGCAGTGACTTCAAAATTTGTTTATTATGCACTTTGCCCCTTTTCTTTCCCTCCCCCCTTATGTCTGTATTTGCAAAAATTGACAGATTAAGTATTTTTCAGTTCTATGTTGCCCCCAAATTCATTATCTATTTAGGCTCCAACCAGACCCAGCTGAGGGAGTTCATGACTACTGATTCAGCAGTTTTTTAAGACTTATTTTGTCCTGTTTTTCCGATTTCAGCCGGCCAAAAATCTATGCCACATCTGCAGCTAAAGATTCTACCGAGAAGAAAACTAACCAGTTCAAGTGGCCGTCCAGACACACGAGGTTCAGGTACGAAAAGCTAACATCGCATGCTGCGCTCGTTTTCGTTTCTGTCTTTGTTGCGACCTATGAAATTGAGGAAGGAGAGAGAATGCTCTGGGAATAATAGGGATGTATTTAATTTATATATATTCCTTCATCATTTGGAAATGGATTTATATTCATAAGGCTAGCTAAGTGTTACTTATGGCAAATTTTGTAAGTAAGGGCTGAAAAAGCTGAGAAAATACCGTTATAATAATACGTGTAGAACTTTGCCAATTTTTACTGGAAAAGGCTAAAGATGGAATTATGATATCTTTATTAAATTCCGTCTTTAATTTTGCGTGGCAGGTACAAGCAGCATGGAGATGGATACTACAGACTACTGACTGTGCGCTACGAGAATGTCATCATGCCTAAAGAGTGACGACTCTATTAAGATCACCTCTGGAAGGATGACAGTTGACAGCTAATGCATGCACTAAAAATGTCTATAATTAAAAAGCTGATTTACTGTTTTAGGGAGTTGTGATTTGTCCAAAATTTGAGATATGTGGAAGGTAGCTCTTCCTTGATTTTTGGTGTTACATTGTGCATTGCTTACTATAGAATATGTATGTGCTAAACATCATGCCCATTGGATTAAGTGAAAAGCAATAGACAATAACTGAAATGGATGTTGCGTGTGTTGTCATGCGCAAAGTTTCATTGGTCTCGAATGGGCGAGAGAAATGGCAAGGTACAGCTTTGGTGTCACTTTGTTATCAGGTCATTAAATTGTTGTCTAGGTGTTTTGGTTATGTTGGTGTTGCCGGTTGTACATAATCGAATTTTCCTGCAGTTTAAATAGTTTGAAGCAATATTTTAAATTGATGGTACTTTTTAAAGTGATATTACTTTGGAGTTATTATTTATTATATCAGTTGTACGGCAATTGAGTGGCGCCAGCCGCTCTGAGAATGTTATTCTTGATGGTCAAATGACATTTTTAGTTATAACTACAGACTTATAAGTCAAAGTGCATGGCGTTAATTTTGAAATTGAATTGCAAGGTTAATAATAATTGCGCTATAAAATTCAGTTATACTGATTATTAAGTATGTTTCGGCAGACTTTCGAACTTTTATTCTTTTGTAGTCGTTCACTTTAGATTTGATGACATTTTTGGAACAAAAGCATTGGGAAGAGAGAGAAAAGATTTTAACGGTTTGTAATTTGTAAAACATACGTTTTATAATGTTTGTTTTCACTTAAAATATCTTTTAACAGCCGCAAATGTCCTATGAATATTTATAATAAGGTGTACAAAGTAGGCCATGACTTATCCACTAAGAATCATCGTCTCAACAGCCAATAGCAGGCTCGAGTTGCTTAATGCATATTTATAAGTCTTGCCATGGAGGTATTAACCCAGGAGACGGCATTACGTCATTTTTAGCCCAGGCTGCGTGAAGCCAGTAGCGCGTAGGCTAAATACAGTATAGTGCCTCCATGGTTAACAGACCCAAATCAATTGTTAGCGGCCATCTTCGTAGACCCACACTGTGGCTGCCGTTAGGGAATTTCTCAGCTAGTCGGCTTCACCGAAATGGCGTAATGCGATCTCCAGGAATAATACCTCCATGGTCTTGCCATCGCACGGTGGCCAATCACAATTGTCGTCTCAACAGCCAATAATAGTTGTGAATAGCTTATGAATATTTATATTTTTGCCTAACACTGACCAATAAAAATCGTCTCAACAGTCGTGAGTACTAATGAATTGTTGGTGAGTTTTTTTATAGGTTAAGACTGCGGCAAAAGTGAGGCGCTCTATCTGTTTCGTTGACTTTAGGTCTGTTATTTATATTTGGTTTCTATAATAGCGAATAATATAGTGAATAATCTGAGATCGTGTATTGGTAAATAGGAAAAAACTTTATAAGGGCACTTATCGCATAATATATTGCATTTTTGCATTAATTTAAACGTTCCTAGGTGAAGATAAACGATTGGGCATTAGTAAACTGATACGTTTAGCACGCACGATCTATATAGCACCACTATTGGAATAATGTTTACAAGGCAGTCTAAAGGGGATCGAGGTCTTTGTAATTCGAATATTTGTCCTTGATAGAAATTAAAGTTTTCACTTTGAGGCTTTGTAAGGTTAGCTAGCGCCTAGTAGCCCGGAAATTTCCAAAGCATGTCAATTTATAACTAGCCGTCTGAACAGTGAAGATTGTATTATGACTCTTGCAGAACATTGTGGTCTACCCTGAAAGCGAAGATGGCCGAAGACGAGACTAGAACATTGTTACCGTAATTAGGCTGCATCTTGATGTTCTGAAGAAGGAAAATGATTGAAGTAAGTATTCTGGGAATTTTCTTTGTGTTTGTATTTTACGGCTTGTATATATAGTTAATTAATGTTTTCTCTGCTTAGGTAGTGCGTCTTTTATTTGATGTTATGTAGGTTATCTACAGCTGTGTTGATTAGTTTTGAGTTTTGACTTGAAAGAGCTGAACAGAGTCACAGTCAATTATAAATTACTGATTTTATCGATCAGCAAATAGCAGATATCAGTGACACCTTATGGAGACAGACGATTTCTAGAGTTGTGTTACGCTGTTTGATATTTCGATTGTTCTAATGTGAGAAATAGTAAAGTAGTCAATGAGTAAATGGTTGGTTTGTGATTGCTCATTCAAGTGTAAGTGTGTATATGGCTGATTCTATTTTAGATATTTATTGGATATAACATGGCACAGACGAATAGCACCGATCGGAGACCATGTACTAGAGATGGACCAGAGAAAGTGGTGCTGTTTGATGAAGAAAAGATTATGAAGCCAGGTACTGAGTTATCACATCGTTGCGAATGCACGTTAAATCCATCACAAAGTGAAGAACCATAAGTGCATTGGTGAACACATAGGTAGTTACACAGTGGCCCTGGTCAGATTTGAGCCCACTACCGTCCGGCTGGATGGATGGATGGCAAAAAAAACCTACCGCTATTCCATCACACCCCCTATCAGTATCATGTTGTTGTATATATGGCTCTCTGATTCTTCTGTCTACATTACTTACTTATTTGAGTTGAGAGAGTTGTACTGGTTTTCTGTCTCGGTTGTACTTATTGTAAGGAATGTTCTCTTTATTAAAATATATTAATTGAATCTAATCTCTCATGTTATCTCTCCTCCTGAGCTCAGCATCTAACAGTGTCGTGAGTTCATTTGGTTGCAATATGAGAAAATGGGATATTGATTGAAATTTGTACAGGTGTTCTACAGATTCTTTCCCTTGAAATGCAGTTTAGTTTAGATCATTTAAATGTGTGTGTGTGTGTGTGTGTGTGTGTCTTGCATTTGGAATTGATTGCGTTTCGTTCTGTTTTTTTAGCAGACACTGATCCATTGATTGGTCGTTGCCGCAACTTGCAAGATGACCGCCGTACCAAAGAAGGTTTGTCAATGTGTTTGTCATTGAGCAGAGTCATGTTTGAAACAAACATTCAGTATATATATATACCTATGAACAAGCAACACATATTTTCTTGTGCCGTTATGCGGTGGCGGCTCCAGGATTTGGCAACTGGGGGGCGTTGATTGGGGGCGTTGGTGTGGCAACTTCTGGCAATTGGGGAGGGGCGTTGATTGGGGGCGTTGGTGTGGCAACTTCTGATCATGGATGGGGGCAACCATTTGTTTAGTTATGTAGTATTAAGTATAGGGTCCCAACTGGGAAGCAGGAACTCAATAGGGGAACGGGCTCCGCCACTGCCGTTATGCATCCACTGCATCGATTTGAAAGCTTTTAAAATGAAAGCATAGTCTAAGCCTATTTCTCCATGGGACCAGCTTTGCTATGACAGCTAATGCTGTAAAATCCACAATTCTCTTACCTGATAAAATTATTTGTTGTATGTATGTATATATATATATTTATTTATTTATTTATTTATTTATAACGTAATCATCTTGTATATCTGCCAACTCTTGAGCGTCCACCAAAATTTTTCCAGGGGGTGCAAAACGGGCGGCGGCGGCAAAAGAAAAAAAGCACTATCAAGCAATTGTAAGCGCTATAAGAAGAGAGTGTTCGTCTTACGCTAATTCACACTTTGACTTAGAATTTTAGAACTTAGTAATGCCATAGGCCTATAACTAAATATTTTAGTAGGCCTAATTTTACTTTTTTAACAACTTAACAATTACCAGGGGGTCCAATTTCAAACCCTTGCACCCGCTCCTTAGATCATGAAGGGTAATATAGCTAGACACAAAACAAAATGTTTCCATTTTTACTATATATATATATATATATATATATATATATATATATATATATATATATATATATATTGCTACAGAGTTATATTGCTTATATATATATATTATATATATATATATATATATATATACAGTAGTCTTCCACGCACGGAATTTACTCTCTATTTTTCCGGGGAGGGGTCCGGTGCAGATTCCTACCTGCCTCTAGGGTGCGCTGCAATCCCTGAATTTTTCCACTCCGTACGGGCCTGATATATTAATTATATATGATTATCTATAGTAGTATTAGTAGTAGACTCCTTTAGCGCCATTGGAGTAGTACATCAGCCCCAGTAAATAATCGTAGTCGTGATCTTGTCAGTGGTGGCTCCAGGATTGCAAATTTAATGTAATCCAGAGGATTTATTAATTAATATAATATAGGTATATATATATATATTAAATAAATTATTTATAATGTATATATATATCATTTTATATTAATAAATTATTTTTAATATCATTTTTAACGGCTATATAAAGTTTAAAAAGTGTAATAAAATAATATAATAATAAATAATAATAATAATAATATAAAAGTTTAATTTATGCAAAATAATGTTAATTGCAAAATAATGTTAATTTGTTAATCTGTATTGCCTATACCTACATTATATTCATAGCGTTTTAACTTTAATTTTGATGGGGTGATGATGATGATGATGATGTTGATGAGGTGGTGGTGGTGATTATGATGATGATGATGCTGATGTGGTGATCTACCATAGCGTAGATCTTTAATTTAAATGTTTAATTAAATTAATTTGAAAATTAGGCAAGCACCGAAGGCCATCGCCCCGAGGGGCAATGACCAGCACTTGCCTACGCAGCATTTTATCGCTGCTACCAATTTATCGGGCCCCCCGAACGGCTTGGTGGACCGACCGACACTCAGAGGCGATCCCCGGTACCGGAGTCGCTCCGTGCTTGGTCGCAGCAGTCGTAACCACTGGGCCAAGCAGGCCGGCGTCTAGAGCAAACAAATCCCAATATTAATACCCAACGCCTGAACAGTCACTCCACCTGGCGAATACTGCTGCAATATTATAGAACAGGTATTATAGTAAAGGTGTGTTAGGGCAGAGACAGCAGGCTGTTCGTCCGGCTGTTCGTTGTACGCAGGTGGTCGACGACGCAGCTGAGTATGTGAGAGCGTATACTGTTAGCGTATACTGCGGAGAGCAGGACCCTGTTGCGCAAACTCAGACTGGTGGTCGATTAGCTGAATAACGGGAATCTGTACAAGAGTTTCACTGATGTCTGGACAAACATCTTAACTGAACTGAGCGAACAAAGAGCGAATAACGGGGAATTGATATGTGATGGATGGATTTAATGTCTTTGCTTTTCAAAGCCGTACGGTAAGCCTAATGTTGAATATCAATAGGATTTAAGTTTAATTCTTTGCCATTTGAAGCATATTTCATGAAATAGAAGCGACTGCACAGCTACAGACAATATTATAGAACAGGTATTACAGTGGTTTTCACACAGGCTTACTTAGCCTCCTAAACCACTTAAAATCACCTTATTATTATTATTATTATTATTATTATTATTATTATTATTATTATTATTATTATTATTATAAAGGTGTGTTAGAGCAGAGGGTATCTGTATGAGGACTGTACGCAGTCAGTGGCGTAGGGCGGTGGGGGCGGCATTTTCGAGAAAACCCTTTTTTGCCTACAAAAAGTTTTTTCCTTGTGAAGAATTTTAGTTGGTTTCCTGCCAGTCACGAAGTTCTGTCCGGGCTGCACTGCTCGCCACACGCCACTGGTTGCACGCACGCAGTACCAGACAGAGTAGAGCGATGAGAGAGAGACCGTCTGAGAGAGAGAGAGAGACAGAGAGAGAAGAGAGACAGAGAGAGAGAGCCAGAGAGGTTGTAATACAACTATAATCAGTCAGTTTAGAGGAGTATGGAGCCTATGTACACAAAGTCAGGCATGTGAATCCAGTTTTTCTTGCTTAAATGCTTGAATCTGTTTTCCGATGGCTTCTGTTGTTGTCGAGATGGGTTAGGTACAGATATTTGCAGATTTCTACAAAATTTAATTTGTGTTTTATATATTTATATATACATGGCAATTAGTCTATATACCCATTGGTTATTAGGTTGGTATATATGCATACATACCTATTATACATTGGCCACTGTCACTGAACAGTGGCGTATTTAGAATTTTGGTAAGGGGGCAACCCATGGCGGGGCAAATGGGGGGTCTGGGGACAGGCTAGGCCAAAACCAAGGGGGGCATGGTCCAATGGTAAATACGCCACTTTCAGTTTCTTTTTGTTGGTTTGTTCTCTGTCAGGTGGCAAATCAATATCCCTTCAATGTCATGAAAAAGGAGTTTCAAGAACCAACTACGTGGCATTCATTGTTACGGCGCTATAGAAGTCGTATCGAACCGTTGACGTGTGTTGCAGAATATCTTACGATTGCCGTGGAGTCAGGCAAGCCTAAATATATATATTTCTTCCATACTAGGCAGTGGCGGCTCTAGGACTTGACAAGTGGGGGCCGTTGGGGTGGTAACTTTTAATCATGGGGTTGCTAACCATTTGTTGTTTAATGTATGTAGCATTAAGTATAGGGTCCCAACTGGGGGGCCACGGGGGGCCAGACAGGCCCCCCGGTGGAGCCGCCAATGATACTAGGCCCTACTGAAGCCAGTGGCGTAAACCATTTTACCCCCTTTGGCTACACTTACATTTTCCATTTTTTTCTTGAATAAAGGTGACATGTTTTTTCAAAACATAATTAATCTTAATTATCTTCCTTCATATATGCTAATGAAAATTATATATGCATTGATTAAATGAATATATATGAATTGAATGTTATGTTTTAGAGTCTGAAAGAAATGTGGCCAGATGCAAAGAAACAGTCATAACTACCACATATATTGATTTAAAAACTAGCACATATATTGATTTAAAGATTTAATTGATTGATTTAAAGATTTTAAAAAATTGTGTGCATAATTAAACAAGAGAAATGATGGTGTTCGATTCTAAATAGGAAACCCTATAATACAAAACCATTAACCATCATATATTCACATATATATTAGATTCATAAACATATATATATATATATATATATGTAGAATATTCTAGTACAGAAGATAATATATAAGAATAGTATATAGAAGAACATGTATATAGACAAGAATCTAGTATATACAAGAATAACGACTATATAAGAATAACCATGTATAGAGACAGTAATCGTAATATAGGATTGTAGTAATATATATAGGATTAATAATTCTAATATATTATAGGATGAATCTATTATAGGAGTCTATTATAGGGGATATATATGAGATAGGGGATATATATTCTAGTCTGGTATCATAATACTGTGTCTACATGTTTATAGGGTGTCTTACATCTTACTACATCTTACTAGGGGGGGGCCCAGATGGGAACCCCTTCAGTTTTAGACACGTTTCTAGGGTGTCTTACATGTTACTAGGGGGGCCCAGATGGGAACCCCTTCAGTTTTTTTCACCCCTTCAGTTTTCACGTTAGATTAGAGTAGCACAGGGAACGGGAAGCGCCGCCCCTGATCTATATATAACAACCACCACACCAACAAATTTAATCACTAGTCCAATTTAAAGTCATCATTCATCGTTTTCTTTCAGTTGGGCGGGTCTTGTCCCTTCTTGTTTCCAAAGTGCAGTAATCGCAATTCATCCAACGCTAAAAATAAATAACATCATCTTAAATCGGTTGACTAGGGATGGGGATGGGATGGGGATGGGACAGGCGTAATTGGGGGGTGGGGGGGTGTCGACTACCCTAGGGGAGATGGGATGGCAAAGGGGAGGGGACAGAACGGGGGGTAATGGGAGCATCTCCCCCCCATAAGCTTGATATATTCCCTCCCACTGCTCCAGGTCAGGGATAAATTATAATTACAATAAATTATATTATAATTATATTTAGTGTCAACGTTCATTCTCAGGCGTCGCGCCACATACAGTCTCGGCAAGAGCAACATTTCAAATAAAATGATAGGCCTAATATTAGAGTTAGATTTGCGTCTGTCTTGCCTCTGAGAACACGGTGGAAAACCAGGCTCAGTAGCAATAATGGGTCTAATAATAATCGGCCTCATTCTACTTTTAACATTTTTGAAGTAATCTTGTTGAAGTAATTAATGGACTTACGCGATGATGAACTGCATGGCATGAAGCTAGGATTTGTCGATTAAGTCGGTTTAAGCCGGTGATGAACTAGGCTAATGGCGACGGATAGGGAGAGCTGTCATCACTGAAATTAACACCAACATTTATATTAGCTTTACGTTTAAACTCACAGAGCATTCAATAATGAAAATCAGTTTCTCCTCTTTGCATACAACAATGCAGTACTCAGTGCGTGGTGACAGGGCGGCGGTATATACCGCCCCCATAAGTGTGTATATATAATAATCATATATATATATATATATATCAGTGTGCATATCATACAGCATTAATAGACCTAGATAAAATTTATATATAGGCCTATCTATATAATATATCTATTATATTACATAAGCTCTTAATTTCCTATTTGTTGTGCTTATTATATACTTGGACGGCTGGGGCTTCAACCCAGTGTTTTATACAGCGGCCCTTTCCCCCCAATTCCCCTTCCCCAAAGACCTGGCTTCGGGATAAAACACTGGTTCCTTACCTAATGGCAAACAAACAATTAATTAATTCCACTCGATATTCAACATTACTTTAGTAAAATCAGGCTTTGAAAAATATACATATACATATTCAATCGATCCATCCATGCATTACATGCAAATTTAAAATCCGTTTTTCGTTTGATATTTGTCCAGACATCGCCCGTATCCCGTTTGAATGAATGGTCGTATTCAGCTAATCGGCAACAAGGCTCTGCTCTGCGCAGTATACGCTAACAGTATACGCTCTCCGTACCCTCCTCTTACATACTCAGCTGCGTCGTCGGCCACCTGCGTACAGCCCGCTGTCTCAATACCCTCTGCTCTAAAACACCTTTACTATAAAACCTGTTGTACAATGTTGCGTGCGGTGGTAGTCGCTAGGCGGAGCGACAGTGCAGTCTCTTCTATTTCTATTGGGATATGTTTGCTTTCATGAAATATGCTTCAAATGGCAAATTAAACTTAAATCCTATTGATATTCAAAATTAGACTTACCGTATTACCGTACGGTTTTGAAAAGCAAAGATATTCAATCCATCCATCACATATCAATTGCCCCTTAATACAAATTCCCCGTTATTCGTTCTTATGTATAGGCCTATCTCTTATTCGTCTATATTCGCTCAGTTAAGATCAGTGAAACTCTTGTACAGATTCCCGTTATTCGTTCAGACATCGCCCATATCAGTGAAACTCTTCAGCTAATCGACCACAAGTCTGACTTTGCGCAACAGGGTCCTGCTCTACGCAGTATACGCTAACAGTCGTCGACCACCTGCAGCCGGCTGTCTCAATACCCTCCCTCTGCTCTAGTTCACCTTTACCCAGTGGCGGCTCCACCGGGAGGGCCAGGGGGGCCGGTGCCCCCTTTATTGAGTGCCTTGCCCGCCAGTGACTCCACAGTTGGGACACTATACTTAATGCTACATACATTAAACAACAAATGGTTGGCCCCCCATGATTAGAAGTTGCCACCCCAACGGCCCCCACTTGCCAAATCCTAGAGCCGCCACTGCCTTTACCTGTTCTATAATATTGTCTCGTGCAGCAGCAGTAGTCGCCAGGTGGAGTGACTGTTCAGGGCGTTGGGTATTAATATTGGGATTTGTTTGTTCTAGACGCCGGCCTGTTTGGAGCAGTGGTTTCGACTGCTGCCACCAACACGGAGCGACCCCCGGTACCGGGGATCGCCTCCGAGTGTCGGTCGGTCACCAAGCCGTTCGGGGGGCCCGATAAACTTGGTAGCAGCCATAAAATGCTGCGAAGGCAAGCGCTGGTCATTGCCCCTCGGGGCAGTGACCTTTCGGTGCTTGCCTAATTTCAAATTAATTAATTTAATTAAAATTAATTTAAGATCTACACTAACGTAGATCACCTCAACCATCATTCATCATCACCATCATCCCACCATCATCCATCACCATCACCCATCATCACCATCATCCATCCCCATCCATCTATCACATCCATCCATCATCTATATATCCCTTGCAACAGAATATATAACAGAATATATAAATATGAATAAGCTATGAATTATTATTTTATGAATTATTATTTTATGATTATAATTTTATTTATGATTGATTATTAAAGTGTTATGATTGATTATTAAAGTGTTTCTATAATCATTCATTCAAATTAAACTGAATTGAAAATATGCAAATAACTAACTAGATGACACTAAATCATCATATGAAAGTAAAATATGATAACTCAATCATATGAAATGATAACGTGAATACTAAAAAATAACGCTTCAGGAATAAGACAGAGGTTATAAAAATGATAACATACTATTATCATATTTTAACATAGAAAACATTTGCCCATTTCAATATTAATATTTAAATTCATTTAAGGTCTTAGGGGAAAACCCAAGATAAAACCTTCAACAAGAGAAAACCAGTGTCACCCAAGATTTAATAATAGTAATTTTGTAAAATAATAATAATAATAATAATAATAATAATAATAATAATAATAAACGATCTTTTTGTTGCTTGTCAGGCTAGTCATAGTGGCATAGCACCCTCACACTGAGCCGTAGCTAGGAATTTCGGCGCCCAGGGCAAGATTCATATTTTGCGCCCCTAAATTCTAAATTTCGTCACACACTTTCACACTTTACTTATCCATTTTTCGGCTGATGACCTTTTTTCCTTTTATTCCACAGAGCTATATTTCATTCAATTTTTTCACATCCAAAATGCGCCCCCCCCCCACCAATCGGCGACCGGGCGGGCTTGCCACTCCCACCAGCCCCCGTAGCTACGGCTCTGCCCCACCCCCGTTTCTTTCTGGCTAGAACCGCCACTGGAGAAAACGAAGCTGAAACACTTATACACTGTGAACCGATAAATCCAAAGTTTTTACCAACATGAACACAGGTGTATTGGGGCTTTTTTCCGCTGCATTTCTACGAAAAGTTTGACAAGGTTACAGCCAAGACAAAAAGAGGGTGTGGGATTTATTGGCTCACAGCACGTATTAAAGCGCCTATTTTGTTTGTACTTATAGGCTTATAGTACCTAAGCTTATTTATCGCTGTGTGATAGCATCCGTATTTTAAAAAATACTGCCTGCCTTGCAGTCCAAAGTCTTGCCCTTCCCCCTCCCTCCCCCGGAAAAACAATGAAATGACGTCCCTTGGTAGAGGTAGTATTAGATCAAAGGAAAATGTAATATACTAGAGTGTATCATTTGAGATGACAAGCTTTTTCTCTTGCAAAGACTTTCTAGCAGAAAAATGTCAAAGTACCTCCACCCATCCACCCCTCCTATTCATGGATCCTGGCTTTGCCACTGTATAGCAGGGTCCAATCCTCTCCTGGTTATTGCCCTATTAACAACCTCTTTGCCTTGCATACATGACTTGAGAACCAAGCAAACTTTTAAAAACGACCAAAAGAAGCGACTATCGACTGATGCCAAGTGCATTACCAATTGGCGCTAAAGAAGTTCACTAATAATAATAATAAGAGTTCACACAAAGTAAGCTATGAAAAGCTATGCCTTTAGTAGTATGATTTGAAAATAATTGTTGTTCCAAAAATGTAGTAAATACATCTATTTGCACAATTTTATCAACTCAGAAATGCAGGAATTAATAATAAACACTCAAATTTAAGTCATTTAAGAAGTTAGTTCAATAGCATTTCTCCTGTGTTGAAAACTGTCATTCTAGACCTTTTAAGTATGGCCTAAATAATGCGATCAGATGGTTCCTATCAGTTGGTGGATTAACATATTGGTGGATTAACATATTGGTGGATTAACATATTGGTGGATTAACATATTTTAGGTCCGGCAAACATATTTCCATGGCGGCCCACTGGATAAACATTGTCTGCATGCATAGTGTTCATGAAACTACCGGTAACTTCATATATCATATAGAGTGAATAATTTTGCATGCAAATATGGTTGCTTGAACACAAATTTCAGTTCTGTTTGTCAATTTTTTAAAACCAAAAGTTTATATTCCGAAAATAATGTTAATAGAAAAGGTGGGCCCTAAATTTTAATTTTGCAGGTGGGCCCGGTACTGATGTACCATTGGTTCAGTGGTAAGTCTGCAGCAGTAAAATGCTATGGAATTATGTGTGTGAGCCTGCAAATACTAACTTATACAATACAATAATACTCTAACAATTTCTAAACAGAAATATGCCAAAATATGGTTTGGTTTGGAACATAAAATTTCTATCAAACTCCCACAAGGATGTCTGCATCAGTATTGTGCATCATTCTCTCTCTCTCTCTCTCTCTCTCTCTCTCTCTCTCTCTCTCTCTCTCTCTCTCTCTCTCTCTCTATATATATATATATATATATATATATATATATATATATATATATATAAAATATCTATCTATCTGTCTTTCTTTCTTTCTTTCTCTCACACAAACACTTTTTCACTTCATCTCAATTCTACAAGCAAATCATATCTCACCATTGCTGTGACACCACCTCCACTGGGTCCGTGTCAGGTCCAGCGAACGACTGCGAATGAGCGGAGATAGAGACTGATCTTTTTCCAAGGCTATGGGACAAGTAACCTGACCAAGGTAGCCTCAGCTTAATCTTTGTGCAAGATCCTAAAAAGATATTTATTTAAGATAAATTTTGACTCTCCACCTTTTAAAGTTCTCTTGTCTTGGACCTTAGTCTTGTCAATTGCACTGAATAAATTGTCTGGTAATAGTAATAATAATAATAATAATAATAATAATAATAATAATAATAATAATAATAATAATAACAACAATAATAACAATAATTACAATAATTGTAACAGTATTGTAACAGTATTCTCTGGGGCCTGCCCAACTACCAGCAAAGTCGGCTGCAGATGGTTCTTAACGCCTCTGCCCGGATGATCTTCGGGCTTCGAAGAGAAGAGCACATCTCCCCTTTTCTGAAAGAGTAGCTACATTGGCTTTGCATCCCAGAGCGTGTTGCCTGCAAGAGGTATATCCTCACGTTCCGAGCCCTGGACGATCCAGCTTTCCAGACTACCTGGCATCTTTGGTCCTGAGACCATCGTCTACCGACAGGTGTCTGCAACTGAGGTCCAGTCGAGACGTCAGACTGGTCGTTCCTCCTCCGTCTCGAACGGCAAAATTCGGTGAGAGGTAATTCAAGTGCGGAAATCCCATTCTTTGGAATGCATTACCTGGTCAAGTGATTCGTTCGCAAGGTAACTTAAAACGTTTTTTCTTTGAGACCTTGTATTAGTGTAAAGCGCTCTAGCCTTTGAATCTTTGTTCATGTTTTTACGCTATAAAAATTGACTTTTTAACCTAACCTAATACTAATAATAATAATACTAATAATAATAAGCAAAACACCAAAGGGGCTGTCCATTAATTATGTCAACAATTTTTGACCCCTCCTCTTGTCAACAACTGTCAACTTTCAGTTCCCCCCCCCATAATTACGTCAAAAACTTTTGACCCCTCCCAAGATCAATGACAGGTCCCACTAACAAGGTTATTATTTGTTGCGGTGATGGTCATTTTTTCCATGTTTTTTCCATTGTAATAAGTAGTATTCCAATAAATTTCCTATTTTTTGATTATTTGTAAAAAGTGAAATTGTTGACGTCAATTTCTTGTGACCCCCTCACCTATCTTTGTCAAACTCCCTCCCCTAAATTGTTGATGTAATTAATGGACAGCCCCAAAAGTCCAAAACACGTGTAAAGCTGTCAGCAGCTAGGCAACAATAACAATACCATAAGCATTTCCTCCACTATCAGAATGACTCAGTTCTTTTATTGACTTTTTCCAAAAGGAATAAACAAATTGTACATTAAATGTTTATTGTTTGCCCATGAATGGTCACTGTGGGTTGTTGAAGCCACCACTGGCGTTTCTCAGCAACAAGTAAGTAACAGTAAATCACAAATAAAGTCTTTAAAACATGCACCAAAGTCTATTCTAATATTACTCAATATTCCACCCCAGACCCTGCTGGGGAGCTCAGGATGATGCTCCTCCAAGCCTCTCCTAGTCAGACTAAATTGGATGTGCATGAATTTGGCCAGTGGTTGTTAGGGCTCTCATCTGAAACACTGAGAATCATTTATCTGACGGTTCTAAGGTGATTGCCAAATAGCTGTCCTATTGTCGGCAAATTTGTTCCAAAGTTCAAGATTTGAATTTAGTATTACCATTTTGTTGCAGCAGGGGTCTGTCTCAGACCTCACAGATCCCCACTAAGTGATATATTGACCATTAGCTTTGTCAGGTATTTATCAAAAGCAACCCTTCTTGGTAGGTAGCTTCACATCCTGCTAACATACCAGAGCACAGCCAACCTTCATACAGACCAGTGGACGTTAATGCATGAGGAATCAAATCTTGGTAATCCTTTACTTCAGTGCCATTTATTATTTGTCAGTAATTTCGTGATGCATCTGCATTACAAGTTTTGCAGAAATTGAGGAACAGTTAAAACTAAGTTCTTAATTTATGTCGATTATCATTATGTACCGGTTACTTTCATGCGGTATCCATGATCCCTTCAGTAACCAGTTCTTACTTCTTTCTCAACCTATCTCTGAGTAGATATATACTATGTTATTAGACAAGTCTATATATATATGTGTGTATGTGTGTGTTATTCTGTTTATCTTTTATGGAAATTGTAGAGAAATTATGGAGAAAGAAATAAAGATGTCATGTCATGATAACAGGGGAATGTTATTATTACTATTATTATTATTATTATTATTATTATTATTATTATTATTAAACAATTTATATAGTGCTATCTGCCTGGCGAAGGCCATAGTCAAGAGTGCTTTACAAAGACATCTGATATGAGATTTTAAATAGGTGCGTCTTATGTTCTGTGCAAACCTATCTTGTGTCGTCTCCCTGGTAATTTCCTTGGGGAGGGCGTTCCAAAGTATGGGATTCCCCCTCGAGACAGATCAGTCCCCAAATTTAGCTGTCTCGTATGGATGGGGGACAACTAGCTGCATTCAATGACTGGATCTGAGTTCCATCCGCCAGTCAGATAACAGATCCCACCAGGGGTGTGCTGTGCCCCCTGATTTTTCCAGGGGCACAACACACCCCTGGAAGATAAGCCTGTTTAAAAAAATTGTTTGCTGGTGACGATTTTTAAATAGAAGAAGGAGAGATGACGAACTTTTTTGCTTGTCAAGACTTTTAGGATGATATTCTAATAAAGTTAGTGTCACAATTTTTATCTTGAGAAAATCTGCACCCCTGCTGAAAATTCGTTCCGAAGTGCCTGATAGCCGCTGATCGGACCACTAAACGTCTCTATCAAACTGAGATCAACGGATCAGATCAGAATTCTAGTGTAACATTATTTTAGCAGAGGATCATTATGAGCCGGAATGTTCGTAAATTCCATGTCTAATTCGCTCGATGTCTGCGTCAGAAATTATGTCTGCTTACACACGTTTGATTAAATATAGGCATACACGCGTTCATTGAAATATTATAAATGACGCTAAAGTAAAGGATTACCCAAATCTATACCCGTCCTGGTATAAATAACGGTATTGAATCTGGGCCGATCGAGCAGTTCTCTACCGCGAGAGCCACTGGGCTGTCATGACCCTAGTTTCCATAAGTTTTATGCATTCCACAAAAATAGAAACATCTAATTCTCTAACCTTGTTTACTTGCGTACAATTTCGTAAACTGTGAGCATTTTCAAAATCAGACCACGTGGACTCTTCGTTTCAAAACAACTGACCATAGATCTCTAAACATAAGCGGAATCCTTCATCATCATCATCATCGTCGTCGTCGTCTTCGTCGTCATCATCATTTGTCATCTTCATTTCTGAAGGTTGACGGTCATGAGTTGTTTTCACTTCGTTCTGTCTTCAGCAATCCTTTTTAGTCTTGCGTAGTTCTTTTCCTGTATGTGTTCCTTAACGTCGTCCAGCCAGTCTCTTCAAGGTCTTCCTCTGGCCCTGTTTCCCTCATATCTGCCCTCTAATAGGACTTTTCCTTGTTCTGTGCTTGAACCACGCATTATGTGTCCAGCATACTGAGTTTTCCCGTTTATAATTTCTGTCAAGAGTTGTCACTTTTCTCCTTTTCTCCAATTTTCTTTAGTACCTCTTCATTTGTTATTCTCTCTTGCCAGCCAATTTTCAATATTCTTCTGAAGGACCACATTTCAAAGGCCTGTATTTTATTTTTCACCTGCTTTGTTAGAGTCCAGCATTCGTAGGAGAATGTGATAACCGAGTATATACATAACATCTCAGCATTCGAAGTTTTAGAGTTAGGTCTAGGTTTCTTCTTAGTAGTTCTTTTTGCTTCCAAAAGGCTTCTTTGGCCATAGGAATCCTTGCAATGTGAAATCTCGTCGATTTCTATAGTGGGTCTAGTTAGTACAACGGTAGCTGCTTATTCTTAGCCGACTAGCATTTCTTAAAATAGCTATGGAAGAGTGAATGATCAGCCATCTGTATTTGTGATGCTACGTTGTTAGGCTATAGCCATGGAGGAAGTCATTTATAAGAAAAAGATCAATTTGACCTTAGATCTGAACACATGAGGAGATAATGAGGAATTATGGGAATTTGTTTGAGAGTGTCTACAGCTGCAGAGTGAACACAAACACAAACATTGCTTACAATATGTAACTATAGCATCATCAAAGAAAGGTTCGGATGGCACACTCCACTCCCCCCCAAGCCCTCCCTCTGACTGCAACCGTGATGATAACGACAGCCAATCGCTGGTCGCCTAATCCCCGACGTGCACTCAAATGTATAAATTACACAAAAACAAGAGAAAAAAGTTTTTCAAGCATTTAAACAACTTTTTCACAACTCCAACACTGGCGTCTTCTCTGTGTGCCTTGCATCGCAGATATATCATATTTGTATTAAAGAACCAGGACCAGGCTAGCTGCCCACCCCTGCTTTTGAAATGGTACAATGCAAGTAGGCCTACATAATTACTATTCCTGTTATTAATGAACTATCTAATTCAGTGTGCCACAAGGGAGAGTGATTGAGGTGGCAGCCTCCCCTCCTCCCTAACTGGTCGAGACTGATCTCCCGTGGAAGTAGAAACTTGATTTGGTTACTATCGTGTCCCTAATGGGGGTATAGAAAATGTTTGGGTGAGAGTGGCCAGCACCTACTGCTGCATTGAAAACTCCAAAACCGGTCCAATATCATCCAGTATCCAAAGTATCAACTGGATCTTTCTGGAATTACAAGAGATGACTAGAACAACAAAATTTCAAAATCTTTATTCTGACTATGCCTTTTAAATTCGAGGAAAATCAATATAAAGGATTTCAAATACGATTAATTTGGACAAAAACTGGTCAAAATTTACTCAAAACTTATAAAAAATATTGGCTTCATTTGCCAGAAAATCAACAACAAACCCAATACTGTAAATAAGGCTTGACTGAAAAATCGAAGAAAATCACGATTAGGACCACACTCACCCAGCTATCTGTGTGTGTGTGTGTGTGTTGAGAAATTCCAGAGATTAAAGAGTGGAGATTATCAGAGAAAGGGTTGTGACGTCACCAGAGGTTCTACTGACCCCCACTCCACAGAAGAAACGAATCAATAGTTCTGTTTATCATTCGTATACTGTACATGACAAAGGCAACCTGATTGTCCAAATCCATTGTCATGCCTTGTTTAAGCGTGGGAGAAGGTGCAGTTATGCAGACTGTACTGCACATTTCCCCACGTCCAACTATCTCCTAGTTATTACAGTTACATCACTAGCAAACAGGTTCAACAGCCAATCAAAATCACCGTCACTCCATTAACCATTGGACTATCCATAGAACAGCAGCAATTACAGAATTGATCACGTGACCCTAATTTGATCACGTGACTCACATAAAAAAACATCAGCACTGCAATCGCACCTTAATACTGAAAGCACGTCATGGACTGCATCAAGACAACTGCTCCCAGGCCCGCCCGAAGTTGGGGTGAGCTGCACCCCTTGTAAAAATGTAGGGGGTGCAATGCACCCCACCTGGAAAGATGATGGTCTGCACCCCTGTATCCTGAAATACACAGGGTGCAGAGGGGTGCAGAGAACCTTTTTTTGCTTGTCAAGGATTTGAAAGAGAAAAATTTAACTTCGGAAAAATCTGCACCCCCTGACCAAAATTCGTTCCAACGGCCCTGACTGCTCCATTAATATGCATAAATTCTCGTCAGTATTCATTCGCCCATTCAAAAGTGCATCTCGGTGAATAGAGACTGATTTGTATTCTAAACATTTCTCGGTGCAAAGGAAGAGAAAATACACAAAATGTCAGAAATTTTGCAGGACACTGCACCCACACAACCAAAAAAAAACAAGTGGAAAAAGCAATAGGGAAAAAAAATGCACACAAATATAAGTTTTAACACCCAAAAGCATTTGGGAACCAGACAGGAATTTCAAAGCAGCAACAACCATCAACAACCTTGACCTTTCGTCAACGACCTTGACACCTTCCATCGACAACCTTGACCCCGTAAGGTTATGATATCCGTTTAACTGTTGACGTCGACCTCACTGAAGCTTCTTCTTCGTTGGAACCATCTTGTATTCCAGATTTCTAGCGGCAACTTTCAAAACAATAACTCCAATAAGAAGTCCCTCGAGAATAATGAAGGCCCCCTTCCATTCGAGACGCTTTGCCACGTAGCTGAAAGGCAGTCCAGCCAATATGGCACCAACTGGAGAGAGAGAAAAAAAACATAGAACCAGACCTCAAAGTCAATCGTAAAAACTCGAAAACAACAAATAACAATGAAAACAAACATTAACAATTCGAACAAACACAGACAAATTCAAAATAACACATCAGGAGTTTCAAAATATCTGTCAAACAAAGGTTAATCTTATTCTCATTACACCATAAAACATAAACTCATTACTTCCTGTAAAAATAAACTTCACACAACAACAACAACAACAACGGCAACTGTTTTGATACTCAGAAAATTCAAAATAGTCCAGAAAAATGTAAAAATCTCTTAAAAACACAAACATACCCTCTGTCTGTCTGTCTGTCAGTCTGTCAGTAAGTCTGTCTGTCTGTCCGAGAGGGTTACTAACTGTTAGAGGCGAGAGAAACGATGGCGTGAGACGTCCCTGAAAGATGAGTGGGCGCTGCTTCGATTGCCATGACACCGTACAATGACACCGGACCGTAAATCCCAAAACCCATCGTAAAGCCCACGGCCATTATCCACACCTGGAAGAAAACACAGCAGAAGAGAAACCTAAGAACAGGTGAACACAGGTGGAACGCAAACGACTTACACGTAAAACCATCACCAAATAGGCAATTCAACCACAACAACACTGTACATGTACTTCAAGTGGAAGTATAAGAGCTACCATACAAGTCCCTTCTCACAACACGTTACGGTACTCAACAATCGAAACCACAGGCCAAAATGTGGTACTACAACTGGGAACTCAAGTGAACCAAGAGCTTTAAACAAAAGTACCACAGGAGTACACAGAAGTACCAGAGTTCCACGTCCTGAATTTGTCAGCAAGTAATTATTATTATAGCTCATCAGATCAATGCCTTCACTGTCATGTGATTGTTCCAACCAGTTACGGCCACCGTACAATGTAAATAAAATAATATGTATATTGTATATGGAAGCCATGCATCAGTTCTTACCTGGGATGTTCCAGATGTCACTAGAAATGACAGGCAGTGAAGTCCTGCAAGGTAGATAAATACATAGACAGTGGCAACTGTCATGCGAGGCGTTCCCTGAACATCATCTCTCTGGCTCTAAATATAACACAAGACAACGGCTACAACTGAAACTCAATATCTCTATAGCTACAATTGAAACCCATTAGCAAACAGTTCTGAAATGCAGTGTCAAATAAACTCCATTACATTTAGTAAACATTGAAATTCAGATAATCACAGAGGATCAAACATACTTACTAAAGCAACCAGTTTGTCAGCTAAGTATCCTGCAAGTATGGAACCAATGATTCCTCCAACTTCAAGACTACTTATGAACAAACTTCCTACAAAAACAACAAATACACAGGAAGAAAATACACAGGAAGAAAATACATGGGAATAAAATACATGGGAATAAAATACATGGGAATAAAATACATGGGAATAAAATACATGGGAATAAAATACATGGGAATAAAATACACGACACCCACCAAATCAGAAACATCTCAAAATGCAGCAAAGTCTCTGAATTTCGGGGATTAAAATATAAATTAATCCTTATTTACACATACTTATTTCAATTAATTCAATTCTTATTTACAGTAAATATAAGTAGGGACCTCTCAATTGTTTACTATGATTTTGGCATCAACTCACTTTATGTATAAAAACCAGTATTGTCCATTATTACCATATTAAAGCATCAAAAATATTGTCCAGTATTGTTCAGTATTATCACAATAAAGCATAAAAATTCTCAATAATAACAAATCTTTTACATGCTTTATTGACATTGAAATACGCCCAATAAAATTTGATTTTAAAATGTTTTAAAAGTCTCATGAAGCACAAATGACGACGCCGAAATGAGCATCGATTACTAACCAATGTAGGGACTCTGTCCCAGTTCTTGTATCAGGTAGAGCTGCCCCCAGTCGAGGGTGGCGGTCCGACCCATGAAGAGGACCAGATACGAAATGCATACAACCCACATAAACGGACTGCGCAGCATGTCCTGCCACGTTCCTCGGCCTCTGCTGCGACCTTTGCCTGACAAAAATCCACAGTTTCATCAACATTCACAAAACAAAAAGCCATCAATTGAAATACTACCGTAATTTTCCACATATAAAGAGTACATAACGTATTTTACCATAAATAACAGAACTTGGTTTCTTCACAATATATACAAACCCACATAGATGTTCACTATGAACACTGCACAGCTGACACCTACTTACTTACTTACCTAAATGTCTTATACACTACAGTGATTAACTGCACAAGAAATCTCCAACAGACTCTGAATATTCACAAAGTCTTAAAAATTTCAAGGACTAATAAACTCTGTTAATTAAAACAAATTTTCAAGTTAAGTGACAAAAACTCAAACATGAACTGGTTACATAAACAACAGTATGCTGCTGTTAGATTCAATTAGATTTATTTGCAGCAATTAACCAGATCAAGCATAGACTGGAAAATAAAGAACACAGGCAGCATCTCCTTACCTTTGCCTTCGTTCTTGCTGCCGATGTCAGCACAGCTGGGATGACCGACATCTGTCGGTGAATTCCACATGCAAAAGAAGCAGAAGACGCTGACAACCAATGACGTCAGTCCTACAAAAACCAACTTTCATCTGAAACGAAGTGAAATCTCACCTGAAAAGGTTACGTCTCACCTGAACAGGTGACATCTCGCCTGAGAAACAATCACCTGATTATGTGGTATAATGAAATCATTAACAGAAATACATTATATTACGCAGCCAGGTGAGTTTAAAAATATATACTCAACGCTGGTTAATGTAAAAACGCTGAAGGCAAACGGTTAATGGTCACATGGATTATGAAGTAGATTCAGCACATTCACGGTAACACAAAAGACAATGCAAAACGCTAAAATAATCACGAAGACGTGTTCCTCAATCAATCATGACCCTTCAAAGGATAGACAGACAGACAGGCAAGACCTCAACTGATCCTGATTACATCTAATAAGTCACCTAAACACTGAAGACACCAAACAACAATAAAAACATTTTAAAAATCTCTAAAGAGCATTTAGGAAATGAAATATAATTCAAGGATTTTCAAAGCACCGCTCTAAAAATAGACCACAGAAAACCTGATCGACTGATGACTCAACGCAAACATTGTTCAAACTGATAATTATTATCGATTAAAACGAAACAAACAATTATCAATTATACAGCATCAATAACTTAGAAGCACTAGATAACAAGTGCACCCACTGAGATATGCAAATGAGTGAACCTAATAATCAATAAACACCGATATCTTTTGAAAAACTCGGTTGAAATCACGGCCGCAAACACAACATGCTCTAATGCAGTTTCCCAAACTTTTTCGGTCGGCGTACTTCCTTCAGAATTTTTTGAAAATCCCTGTACCCTAATTTTCAAAGTAAATTTTCAAAGCACACTTTCGATTTTTAAAAATAACATGGTATCTGAATCATGAAATTTAGTAATGTCTTCAAACCTACGAATCGGACTGAATTACTCAAATCAAACAACTGTTACTAAACCTACTAGGTTTTATTAAAGCTTATTAGGATAAAAATATAGTACTTGTAATGAAAACAATAAAATGAATCAATGAGATGGATGAGCTTGCATCTATGTGATCCAACAGGGCGATTTTTGAATTTGCACTAGATACCACAAGAGTCCAATGCCACAAGGTGATAGGACAGGTTAAACTAAACTTATAGCAAATGGTTGAGGGTTAGAGGAGTCCAAAAGGTCTACATCTATCACTGCAGTTTGAGAAAATCAAACAATCACAATTTTTATAACTTTTGCAAAACTTACTATCAAACATCAGTGCATAAGAATTCCACTGAACTCACGGAAGTCCATTTTGTACCCCCTGGGGTAACACCGCTTGGGAACCACTGCTCTAATGATATCCTAACAACAAAACCAAACAATACGCGACTTCCAATAACATGTTAACTGCTCTCACCTGTGGATAATACGGCAAAAGGGAGCCTCTTCTTCTGCACTACTTTCTAGATTTAGAGAATTAAATGCCAACACGTTTTACTAAGAAATCAACAGAAGTGCAACAAAGGTTAATAGCAAACCACAAAAACTACCACACCAAAATTCAGAACATTGTTGGGTTAATGGCCATTTTGGCTGAGAAAAACATAAAAGCACAAAATGAGGAAAATTGGGTAAACCTTTGGTACACGTGAAGCACAAAACAAAACGGGGGAAAACGGGGGAGAATACAACAGGAAAAACACACACAAACTCAACTGAATGCAGAACAAAATGGCCGGAAAAGTCATGCAGCGACACTTACCATATATGGTCATGCTTGCGCGCCAAGAAATTGCGGCGGTGATAAACGTGGTGAGCACTGGGCCAACGCTGCACGCGAGGTTCATCGTGGTGTTAAGGATACTGTACCACATACCGAACTCAGCGGGTGAAAACCACTGAAACAAATTGCAATGGAACCAGAGCATAAGAACCACAGAGACAGGTAGAAACAGGGCTTTGAACTCGTAACAAACAAGCTGAAGGACTCTTCTTGTGCATGAAATCCATGTTTGGCTTTCCAGGCGTCACAATTCAAAATGGCGCGCAACTGAAACCTAAATACTTTAAATCAAGAGCATTCAAAATGCCTGCAGGAAGTGTTGAGATCAATGACACAAAAAAAACCCACAGAAACCAGTAGTTGACGTCACGAGAACTGTAAAATACCGAGTCCAACTCAGGTGTCAGCCGCAAAAAGTAACATAAACAAGACCAGAATTTTATGGCCCACTGAGTATCTAAGATCTAAACAGGCATCATCCAAAACAAAAGACTTTTGTTTTATGTACAAACTAAGTTCCAGGCCTAAGCACCGATATACAAAGAAGAAAAGAGCATATCTATGAAGAGACATACATAAAGACATGGCTCAATACATGACACATACAATCTGTGTCCAGGGAAAGACTTTAGGACATCAGTTTGGAAACAAAAAATACAACAAACCTTCTAACAAGAAGACTTTGACAATTCATTGCATGTCAATATTTTCTAAAATTTTAAGAACAAATGCAAATTGCAAGAATCGCTTCTGATATCTTGAATTTTCCGCAGAAGTGAGGAGATTGTCCGTAAGATATTTTGGTGAGGGGCATACGCCCAGGCACACTGCAAAAATGTGGGGCGGGGGTAATGAAATCACTGTTCTGTTCAAACACACACACACAAAAAATGAACAACTCAACAAATAATACAACAACTCAAACTTGTTCTTCGTACAAAAAAACACAGCACTTCAAAAGACACAAAGAAAAACATATCTGCAACTGCCCACTTAAAATACCACCAACCCTTCCTTATAAAGAAAACTTAAATCAATCGAAATGACTCAAACTGAATGTAATTCCGAGCTAACTCGACCGCCAATACGCCCCTAAGCACTGCTAAGCAAAACAACGACCCTTCAATGTAAGGTTAATGGATCCTATGCATTTTTCACCATATGTAGAAATCTTCACAACCTACCAAATAAAACGAAGCACGCTTGCCACCGAGCTCTTTCAATCAGATAGAGTGTCACTAGCGGCCCAAGAGAGCATGCAATGTTCATTGAGGTCGACAGGGCGCTCCACAAACTAGCAAACTCAGTCGGCTTCGACCACTGCAACGGGAAAAATTTCTCAGCTTGTTAAGAGCCCTACACCACACCCTCAGTCTTATTCTGCCATTTAACAGACCCAACAACTGATTATAAAATGCGTTGATTTCACATTGCTCTCAGGCTACGATATCATTGCTTTTGTTTCATATAAATCTTTTCCAAACAATAACACAAAATTCATAACCAAAATACGGACAATACAGACAAACACAATGATCGTAGTATGTTGTGATACCTGCTTGAGGATTTTGGCACATGCGGGCCAGCCCCCGCCTTGAACAAGTCCCTGAAGAAACATGAACACTGCAAACGGTGTTGCCGTCTGAAAAGCTACGGGGAAAAGTTACAAAAGAAACACATAATTTATTACCAAATTTAATTATAATTACACAAATCAAACCTAGTCACACTCTAAGAGCAGCACTTAAATAATTAATTAGCTCCATTAAACGATCAAACTCAACTCTAGCTATATATACATAAGTCTCAACACATTATATATATATATATATATATATATATATATATATATGTATATATATATATATATATATATATATATATATATGTATATATATATATATTACATTATATGGCAGGCAAAGTACCTTAAGTCATTTTCAGAGTAAAGAATCATAAGTGCAGGGCAACCAGGAGTGAACAATCTGTCCAAAGTCACTATGCACTGAGTAGGGTCAGATTCGAACCCACTAGCCTCCAGTTGCATGACAAGAACCCCACCACTACTCCACTGCACCCCTAGGGGTAGTGAGATAACACTGTATTCTGTCATCCCCTACCAGTTAAAGCGACGGTGAAAATCCCTGAGAAGAAAAGACCGACGGCGAACAGAACTTTGGCGCTGGCGCGATCCGACAGAACGCCGCCACAGAATTTGCTTAACGTGTACGCTAGATTCTGACTGCTGGAAATCAGACCTAAAATGAAAATGATTATATACACTCTTAGGTCTTCATCGTTGTCACTTCTAAGGACAAATATCTCAAAATAAGTTATAGAAAATACTACAATGCAACAACAGATCTAACAACACATGCATTACACTACATTACACTGTAAACAACATTAGATCCTGCAACTTAAGCACATAGTTCAATTCATAATTTCATTCTCCATTTTTTTATCTCCTGACATTAAGGCAAAAATGTCAATTTGTTGAACATACAATGATTGATTGATTGATTGATCGATTGATCGACTGATTGATCGAAAGTGAAGCCAAGTGCCAACCGAGCTGATCCTTGTCGAACTTCAGGTTCAGCATAATGGCTGGCATTGCAAAAGAGAAGCACTTGCGATTGAAGACGGCCAACGTGTAACCGGCGTACATGCTCCAAAACGTCATCCATTTGCAGAGACTGTAAGCCCCGCTGCTCACTGGAGTCACTTCAGCTGCCATCTTCATCAATCAAGTAGACTTTTCTAAAACAAAATCAAAGAATATTTTCAGTCACATCGAATAATGCAAACCCATCAGCAATATTAGCCTCATGCTGAGAAATTAAGCCATTGCCTACTGATACCTTTATTCAAGGGCATATGCCATCATCATTGGGGGGGGGAGGGAAGAATAGTTTTTTAAATAAAACTATACCCACCCATAAATAAGTTTTAAACTCTAGTGATTACCTTTTTAATAAAAAAACTAGGGATAACCTTTTTTGCTGGTCAGACTTTTTTTAGAACATTTAGTCTTCCATTGGGTTCTTTTACATAGAGAATTGAAAATTAAGATACGGCTAATTCCTCGATCATCAATCTAGGTCTACATGCAATTCTGCAAAATATGTAATAGAACATTCATTTTGTTGATTTCTCTTTATCCTGTACAGTCCTTGATGCTAGTGTGTAGAATTAAATGGATGGGCACTGTCCTGCATCAAGCAATGTGGAGAAAATAGTGAAGACCATCATTGAAAATTGTTTATATATAGATTTGAATTATCAGACATATATACACTGGAAAATGTGGCTTTTGTTTGAGAATTTGTCTAACTCGCGGAAATTTTTACACATCTATACAACCACTGTTTAAAGAAGCAAAACTGCACAAAACATTAGCGGATAAATAATACTATATACCCTTCACTAATTATTGGGCGGGGCCGTCCATCGCAGTCTCGCCAAGCACCGACTTTTTGGTTCATGGAAATCAAGATGGAAATTAGACATATAGCGTGTCTGGTCTTTAGGTTAGCCCTAAAGAAATGCTTGTCAACTATTCGCGATCATCTTACTTTTCGCATAAATCAACGCCCAATTTCTGACAATTTTCAGGTTTTAAATCGAAGTTTTGTTGCGATGTCCGTTCGAATCGCGCGATTTAATCTTTAAAAAAAGAAAAATACGAGTTAAAAACTTAATTTCAACACTACGTGTCGTCCATCTTTTCTTCTCGGAGTAAGTAAATAAAGCAACAGCGAATTGTAATTGTAACAGATATCTATGCTCGCAAATTATACTGAAATCAATGAATCATACCAACTTCGATGCATAATAACCATGTCACTGGTTGACTAGTGACTTGTGCTACTTGTTGCCCTCGCCCACTGCCTTTCAACCAGTGGACTTTGTTGCTTGTTTAGAGCTTTCAGTCAACTATCTCATAAGCTCATAACCGATGGCTTTATGATTACATTAAATATGGGATAGTGTAGTTTCGCAAACGCTCAAAGCTACTTCGTATGAAGATGTGCTGTTTTTTTTAAAATCCCACTTTAAAGGACATCTGAGCATTTTGACAATATTTGTACAATAGAAATTCCCAGAGTCAGAGGCAAAATTTCAAATGGAGAGCTAAAGCCCACCTTACGAGGCTATGTCTGATGCAATTGGGTTGTCAAGCAAAGAGGTCTTTACTTATTTAGGTGATGATAGGTCATCCTTAGCTCTGTCAATGTTGCCAAGTAACCACACTCTGTATCATGCCACATAGTAGGCCTAGTTTCATGTGCTGTACTTTGGCCAAATGTATATTTGCATAGCGATGAGTTTTAAGTAATTTCAAAATGAGGGCAATTGAATCAGCAGCTATATTAATTGTGTACCTGAACAATAATAATACAGACAAGAAAGGTAACTAAGAACAGTAATTTAAAAAACTGTAAATGCTCCACTAACACAAAATCATCTTCCTTTTACAATTACTTTACAAGGATCATTTTTACATCTCTTGCTACTTCCCAATAAACAGAGAACAATACCAGGAGATTAGCTAAAGAACATACCACTGCACATCTATGTACTGTAAATTATCTTGGAAATCTAAGATCATTCGATAAACTATTTGCAACAAACAGTTGTTTCGGTTAAACTAAAATAAACATTGCATGATTCAATAGAAAGTCAAATACTGTCAAAAATTTTCTTAGGCGACGTTGCCAAACTTTAACGCATCAGAGCACGACGCCGTGGGTATTACAACAGTACAGTGGCTCTCTAGAAGTCGATTGATTTACAGTATAAGACATTGACATTCAAGGAAGGAGCCCAAAACATTAATGCAGTGCAACAAGCATGATAATAATTTGGAAAAAGGTTGGATAAGATCATTGGGAGGGGGACTAGAGTCAGGTTCTGCGTGAACAAATGATTCCTAACCAACATTACTGTCCGGTGCAAAAACAAAGTAGACTTCAACTCAAATGACAATCAAAATTAACAGAACTTATTCAAAGCATGCTTTCGATCAAAGCAAAAAACCTACATCATCGCCCAAGGATTGATTCACATTAATTCCAGAGATGCATTTCATTCAGTGATTATTATTACTTCATGATAAAGAATTTGGAAAAACCAATCGAACGAATTCTAAAATTCTAGCGGCAGTTTTCCAGTTATCTCTCTATCGGTTAATAATTCATTATTCTTCTTCACGTCCGCTACAGAAATCGAATTCCAACTCCAATCTGTAATCCAGGATTGACACTGAAAAAAAACACATAAAACAAAAGTCAAGATCACTGCAATAACAGTTAGAGAGAAATTTTTATAGTGCCTTTACAACATATAAAACTGATAACCAACAATGCAAAAAATTTCTCTAAAACATTACAATAAATTTCAACAAAGAACAAGAGACACAGACAACATAACCACATAAGAAACAAGTTAACAAATAAATTGCCCACATTTAAGACATCCTACAAACACTTAAAAAACCAGATTCAATGACGACCACACAGCAGTTTACCTATCTCCCTTCCGGGCCCATAGGGGGACACAGTAGTTAACCTCAAGGCGGGCAATACCACCGAGCCTCAGAACAATTCCGGCGCCATACGACAAACGGATATTTTCCGCCAGGCCAACCAGATTGTCCCTCCAGCTGGCCTCTACAACAAACAATGCACGAGTCATTTGGAAATCAATTTCACACGAAACAAAACGTCTTATTGGTTGACATCCACTCAACCTTGATCATGTGACAGGGGCCACTAAAAGCCGAGATGGGCAAACAGTTCAGCTTATTCAAACGCGAAACGGCTTATTTCCAAAAGATTCAACTCACGTCGCTCGATCAGAGCAAGATTTCCGGCGTTGACGAAGAAATGAGTCCGGAAAAGGTCTCCGAAAGATCCTTTTCCGGGTCGGAAGGGAAGCGGCGTGTAGAGGTGGAGACCGCTGCACCAATAGGCATCAGCCCCAAGAGCACAGCCTAACATCGTGGAAAATACATCCATTAAAACAATCTCAACAATAACGACGCTTATAAACCCAGGATTGCCTTCAAAAAATCAACAGCAATTAACATAAGAATTAAACATTAGGGATCATCCATATATTGCGCACACAAAAGAGGCATATATTCAACCCTCCTCCACCGTTGCACACACCGTACATATGCAAAACCCCAAAAATCCAACTCCCTCCCACTCAGTATGTACAGTACATACTATATGGATAAACTCTTATTGCATATAAGAATATATATGCATATATATTTAATATATACATATAATATATATATATATATATATATATATGTATTTAATATATACATATAATATATATATATATATATATATGTATTTAATATATACATATAATATATATCCTCGCAATAATTTTAGCAATAATTTTATTATTTTTATTTAGACAATTTTTATAGCGCAGTATGCATGGCAAAGGCCAAAGTCAAGAGCGCTTTAACACATATAAAATATAATACATGCATAATTGCATAAATGCTTAATAATTGCTTATATGATATACATATGCCCAAGGCAGGAAACCATGGAGATGAATAAGACTTGGTTACTAACATCATTAAAGTGTTACAAGTGTCCATGTTAATAATTATTACAGCAAGAATCTAATCTATTGCCCCTCCTGGCTAGACACTCACCCTCATCGTGTGGACCAACCCCTTGAAGGTTGAAGCCCCGTAGGGTTAGCGGACCGCCCAGAAACACCCGATCCATGATGTTTGGTTTTGAACCTTGAAAGATGTTATTGACAAGACCAAGAGCAACAGACAACTGGACGACCTAAACAACAGCAACGTAAACAACTTGAGAAAACAACTTAAGTAAAGTAAGCAAGTAAAATCCCATGAATTTATATAGCACTTTAAGAAGTAGTGCCACAGTAGTTTATAAACATAGCCAAAAGGTGGGATTCAGTCATTTTATCCAAAGGGTCATCATAGTTGGGATACTATGACTATGGATGAAATGATATTTAAGAGAAATGCCTTATGTTTACACAGAAGAACCTAACTGGGTTGGTTATAACATACTAATATTATAGGGGTATCCAGAGTTTACCAACAAGGTCTGGTTACTCCGCCCACTGGTGGGCAGAAACCATAGAAACCATTGTTGTCTATTAATAGACGCCAATGTCAGAAGCAGATTTCTTGCTGGTGGGCATAGATCAGTGACCATAGAGATTGTTCTATGGATACTCCTATTATGCCATTAGTATTTATTTGAGCATGAGGAAAAGTCAATTAATAAGATAAAGATTCAATTAAAAATATGCAAACCCACAGAGTCCCAGACGAAAGGCTTGTTGATTTGAAACTCAGCTTCTTGCTTCAAGTACCGAGCATCACCTCCGATCCCGGCCAGCTCCTATGGACAGAAACCACACCAGTAAAGAACTCCATTGTGATAATAATATACTCCAATCAGAAGTAAACAAATTATAAAGCAATTAATGTCCATTATCGAATCTAATCCTGAAACTTCTATAGCACCGCTTTGCAATGCACAGAAGCATCAGACGATGGCACACCAAATCAAAATAATTCAAGATCCAGGTGAAATCCAGGCTATCCAGCCGGACAACCAAGCGACAATGCATGGTGGATAAGCCAGGGCAAAAGCATGGACATTTAATCTTGTTCTAAAAACTGGTAGTGAATTAGCACATATGCTGAGGCAATTGGTTCCAGAGTTCCAAAAAGATGAGCTATATAAAGTATGCGATACTTTAACGACAGAAAAGGAGATCACGTTAACATGAAATGAAATTACAGCGTAAGAGTTTCAGAGAAACAACCGTCGATCAAACTAACGTGAACCGCTTTAAGCAGTATGCCTGTGTTCGGAAGTACTTTGCTATCTCTTGTATCTCTTGTCCATGTATGCTGTCAATAAAAAAACCAATTCTAATAAATAAATAAAATAATTAAAATAAATAAAAGACTGATATCACATCAAATGGCAATTACCAGTTAATCTGCTCTCCATTTCAATGCTTTGAGAAATCCCAATCTTCATTGACTTAAACTGAGTGATAATACAGAACACAATGAAAAACGCACCCATTACAAAGTCGAAACAAAAAAACACCCTAATCGCTGACTTCAGACTGTGGCCGGATTGTTCTCGGACAGCAAAGGCAGTCGTCTGGCTGAGACAGCTCAACTCCCTCCACATTCCCTCCCAGCGCAGGGCGTGAACCCCAAAGGAACTCGGAAACTAAACAGAAAACACGCCCGTGCTAAAAATGCAGCCCAACAAACAAACATCGCAGACACCAGCCGTTCCAAATTGTTGCACCTCTGAATAGAAATATTATAACAGGCGCTATATAAGTCCTATATTACATTACTGTACAACTGCATAGAGTTGTTGACGCTGATCCCATTTGTACAAACCGCAAGTTCTGTGAACAGTCCACGTCCTAGTTCACGGTAGCCACTCCAGGGCAGATCCACAGAGTTCTGAAATATCCCAGTCTGAAAGCTGACAACACAAATCACGAGACATTAAGCCACGCTCACATCGGAATCAACAAAGACTACATTACACCTAAATTCACTGCACGGTAAAAGTAACTTTCAGAAAAGCACACGTTCAAACCTGTAACGGTCGGAGAAAAGAAAAATAAAGCAGATAACCGAAAAGAGAAAACTTTGAATCAATAGATGGGTTTAACCATAAGTTCACCATAGATTTATCAAGTCTAAAATTTTCAATCTATGGATGACACGATAGAGAAAGACATTCCAAGAGACGGGCAGAGTTTGGACTCACTGAACGTTGGGGTCTCCGTTGAGGGGTTTGTTGAAGCTAATGCCCCACCCGAGCGCATTCTTTGAGCCGTACATCACATCGCCGATTAACTTCTCTCCACGTCCAGCGCAGTTTGGAAGTCTCAGACTACAAATCTACAGAATTAGGCAATCAAACAATGCATAATAAAACAATAAGACGATAAATAAAACTAGAAATAGAACTAGAAAATTCTCAAAAACACCAAATACAATGCAAAAAATCCAATAATTCTGCACAAAATGTGATCTATTAAGCAACACTACAAATAGTTTGTGCATTACTTAAAGACCTTTTGTTAGTGCATCAGAACAGAGAAGGGAGAGAAAAAAACAAAGACATCAAATAAACAAGATATGAGCATCCTGTGAGTCACATACAACGCTGCCTTCGTTAGTTCCAATGAGAGTGCTGATTCCGCCCGTCACTCGGCCAAATTCCTTAACGTTAAAAGTCAAATCGTAGCCGTCTGGTTTGGCCGCCGCCCCTGAGAAATACAAGCAACAGTGTCCAGATGACATCAGCTCTGCGTCTATACATTCATTTGGCCTACTGTGTTATTAATGCTCAAGAAAATGCAATTAGAATGAAGACTTAATGACTGACTGACCAATTGACTGACTAACGCATTGACTGACTGACCAATTAACTGACTAGTGCATTGACTGACTGACCAATTGACTAACGCATTGACTGACTGACTGACTAGTGAATTGACTGACTGACCAATTGACTGACTAATGCATTGACTGACTGACTAACGCATTGACTGACTGACCAATTGACTGACTAACGCATTGACTGACTGACCAATTGACTGACTAATGCATTGACTGACTAACCAATTGACTGTCTAGTGCATTGACTGACTGATCAGCTAGTAGCAAATGTAACTCTTTGCAAATGTCTGATCAAATAAAAGATAAAATATTCCAACTCTTAATTCTGTCACACCTTTGCTGACGTCGACATTTATCGAGACCGCCTTGAAGAGACCGAGCTGCTCGAGCTGCGATTTGGCAAAATGTGCCTTCTTCACCATCTGAACAACAAAGAATAATTATGCAATTTATGCAACAAAACCTACAACAAATCTGCAGATATCTTTAATCAAATTCAGATCTCGTAAACACCCACAGCACATGCCCAGGCCTCAAGTATGAACTTCATTTCACCTCTGGCACTGGTCCACTGCATCTCTCTCTAATTACCTATAGTTCAAGACTCAAAACCTACCTCTTCTCTAATCTAGCTCATTCTCCGTAACTGACGCTGGAAAATCCAACTGGCTGTTTGGATTTGACAATGGAGGGCTACGATTCAACTTATGAGCCACCATCAACTGATGCCAAAGTACATTACCACTAAGATGGCACTAAACACTTACTTAGTTTCTGCCTGTTTTAGAGGTGGCCACAGAATAACAATAATATAGGAGCTATATAATGATAATGCACAACCAGGTTCATCATAGAACATTGACTGTGACCTCTTCAAAGTTAGTTGCAGAGAACAGAGGTCGAAGGTGCTTTGCGATTATGTCATCCTTCGTTCTTTGAATCCCATCGACCTTTACTGACTGAACTTTCACCTACAAATACCAGTACATCAATCAATTGAGCAATCAATCGGTCAGTCATTAGTCATCTAATCATAATCAAGTCACTCAGTCACTCATTTATAAATTAAGAAAACAAGATCACCAGGCAATTTGCAAATGACAAATAACTTAATAGAATATCGCTTTTTCAATACCAACCGGAACTTGAGAAAGCACGATGACTTGGGACTTCTCGCTGTCTCCCTGTGGTGTCATGTTGCGGTTCGAAGACTCTGAAGAAAGCTGTACAACACATCAATAGAGAATTATTAGCAATCGCTGTACATTCCCTGCTCTGTCTACCTAATAACTTTAAACTATAATTCTAGCATGAATTCCCTATGATATCATCAACTATGCATCTCCTGGCATATAATCTAACAGCGATAGGATAGTTACAAAACTGCGAACTGTGAAAACAGCAATAACAAAGTCTTGGAGGGTCTTAAACGGAACACCTTATGATTTCATGCATATGTTCCAAAGTCCTCTAATAAACAACAATCACTAAACCTTGGCGCTGCATAAATAATATGCAAAGACGGGCGATAATAGCAGATTACGTGACGACAGGGTTGCTGTTAGCAGCGAGTGACTTTTTAGCTGTAAAATGTCATTAACGAACCTTTTCTGCTTCGGAATTCATCGTTTTTCCGTTTGGATTTTCTCAACTTAACCTATTAAATCCTCTTTTATTAGTGTCCCCCAATGCACCGGCGTCGTCCTTCAGTAAACTTAAGACGCTCAGTTTCTGGGAGGGGATAAGCAGCCACATCAATCCCGCATTCTTCTTAGTTTGGCATGTATTCGTTAGATGGCAATAGAACAGTTTTAAATGTAAATGTGAATTTCTTTAGCTTACGTATCAGATCTCCTCATTAGTGCCTTCCCTGTCCAAAGGGCCCTCATAACGAGATCGCTGCATTTCATTTGGCTGCGAAATGGACATCAATGCAAAATATGCACTTCCCGACTCGGCTAATCCTACCGAATGCCCATAAAACTACAACCATTACCGCTAGCCAGGAACCGGAAATTCGAAAACGTCATGAAAATGGCCGCTCTCGGGATTTACATAGCGACCAAGCTATTTCAAATTACTTAATTTGTTCGATTAATTATCGATTCTTCGTATTATAACGATTGGCGGATGCAGTGCACCGAACTGCAACGGTCGTAGCGATCACGGACTGCGACTTTTTGCTTTCCCGACCGATCGAGAGCGAAGGGAACGATGGGTTATCAACTGCCGACTGGACAGATGGACACCGACATCGGCGTCTCAATTATGCGAAAGACATTTCGAGGAAAGTCAGTTTGAGGCAAACCGGCAGGATGGATGGATGGCGAAAATCATGACCTGATGCTTTGCCGACTGTTTTCGACGTCCCTAATCCACCTCGGTTGTTGCTGTCATCACTTCGCCTCTTGAAGCGACGACTTACATCGGTCGAGGAAGAAATATCCAGCAAAGCCGTTGTCCTCGATCACAGTTACGCAGCATATCAGATCGTCACTGCGAAGTCAGGTGGGATACTATTTCATACCTGTTCAAATAAGTTATGATGTCTCTCACGTGTCTCCATCAGTTCTGATATGCTATGTATATGATTGCATTTGAGAGTCCTATTTCTTTGACCTTACTAACTTACTTATCCACCATGTAGCAAAACCTGGCGAATGTCCATGAAACTACGAAGTTTGCAGCTAGTGGCTCTCATCACGTAATCGTAGTCGTCGTCGTCGTCGACACTTCAAGTCTTCATGACTGTAGGCCCTACGTACAATGAAGCTACATGAAACCGGGACCAAACGACATTAGACCATATACATCCACAGCCTTTTTTCTAGGAAAAAGTCTGCTGGGAACGCATTTCCAAGGCTGTCGAGAGAAATTCCTACGGACCCATTAAAATAGCTGTAAAATTTTCCAATTTTAAAAGATTTCTAGTGGTGAGGATGATTTTTGCTCATCGAGTGTAAAAATAGTGGCGATGACCTTTTATGATTATCAAGTGATCAATGCAACTGATAAAAGAACCGATCGAGTCAGTAAGACAATAAATTTCTGAAAGACTTTGTATAGTGTCGTTTCAAATGGCTCATCATTTTTCGTGGCATTCCGAAAGCTCTAGAAAAAAATTGAGACAGGATATATTGACAGTTCTAGTACGGTTTTACACAGCAAAGATGGGGACACAAGAATATGTGGTTTTAATTCGTTTCATCACTCTTCTGAGTTTTTGCATATCTATTGCCTACTATAGCACTAATTCTTGCATTGTCCAATTTCAAACAGGCCATGTTGGCCCACCCAATATTTAGATTGTGGCGCCCTCTATGAGACATAGGATCGACATTGCTGGAGAAAGGAAATACATGCTTTCAACTTCAACTCGACTTCAGTTCACGAAGGCACAAGGCGAAGAAGAAGAAGAAGAAGAAGAAGAAGAAGAAGAAGATGATGATGATGATGATGATGATGATGATGATGATGATGATGATGATGATGATGATGATGATGATGATGATGATGATGATGATGATGATGATGATGATGATGATGATGATGATGATGATGATGATGATGATGATGATGATGGGAATCGTATCATATGCTGCAGACGTCCGATTAACAGATGTCGTAGCCGTGGGGTCACCAAAGGTCATATCTGTCTGGAAATAGATAGATAGATCGCCGCCGTGTGCTCGTATAGGCTAAAATAAAATATGTGATTAGTTGGGAGACTTTGAGAAAGAGAGAGAGAGAAAGAGAGAGAGAGAGAGAGAGAGAGAGAGAAGAGAGAGAGAGAGAGAGAGAGAGAGAGAGAGAGAGAGAGAGAGAGAGAGAGAGAGAGAGAGAGAGAGAGAGAGAGAGAGAGAGAGAGAGAGAGAGAGAGAGAGAGAGAGAGAAAACGCTCCTGTCTTTTCCCGTTGATTTACTATCGTCTTCTGGCGCTTTCACGCTCAAGGGCGCCGCTATAACAACCGATCGTCTGGCTCCCGGTCCCCCGTCGGGCGCCGGGAGACAGGAGGGCGGGACGCAGACGTCGCCCCGACCAATGAGGCGACGTCGGCATCGGCGCCGTCGCGTGATATATCTGTGGACATGAGATTTCTCTGCTTAGATCTATGGTCGGTCTATACGTGATCCATGTCGCCGCTTCCACTGGAAAGACCTTTCCAGAAGTAAGTTCAACCCGTTTGGACGTCAAGAGCTTAAGAACGAAGCATTCTTATAGCGCAGTGCTAGATAAAGAAATATTTAATTATTTTAAACATAGGTATCATGCCTTCTATAATCCAGTGGTTCTCAGACCCTTTTGCCTCGCGGACCACTTTTGAAAATCAATTTCTCGCGGACCACCTGAAAATTTATAGAAAAATCACGACACTGGAAAAATCTTATCGCAATAGTCTAATTTTTATTAACGTTTTTCCCAAAATCTCCGCGTACCACTAGACCTCCTTTCGCGGACCACTTTTGGTCCGTGGCCACGGGTTGAGAACCGCTGCTATAGCCTATAAGAGACAAAGTTCGTGATAGGTTTAAGCAAATGCAGTCTGTTTAAAACGATTAATAGAAAGTCTCGCCTAACTTTTTCTATATGTAAGCCGTGACTTACATACCTGTGATATTATTATATATGTGGTTATAAGTTTCAGTATATGGCTTTCTCTTTTAATCATAATTATAATGGCGCTTTATAAGAATTCATAAGTCTGTCTGTCTGTCTGCAGCGACTAAAGTTTCGATTGTACTGACACTTAGCCAAGGTGTTTTTTAAGGAAAAACTACTAGGGGGGCCGATGAAAAACTTTTAAAATTCCGGACGAAAACTAATTTTGGCACTTCCCGATTTTAGCCTATTAATTGATTGATTGAAATTTGTTTATTTCAACTCAACTTATGACGTACATTCATTTTCCGTTAGTAACAATCCAGACTACTGAGCTCCAGTGAAGTAGAAGGGGGCAGCAGGGGCGAACCGCTTTTACCCTCTTTTCACTGTTATTACTGGTCTTCCAATCCTTCCTTTCTAATTAGATGTCCGAAAAATTCCAACTGTCGCTTCTTATGGTTTGTAGCAATTTTCTTTTTAACCAAAGGCTTTTAATACTTTCTCATTAGTTATTTTTTCTGTTCATGAATTTTTTGCATACGTCTGAGAAACCACCTCTCTGCAGCTTCCAGTTTCCTTTCTGTCCTTGCATCACAGTCTAATAGCTTTATCTACACTGCAGTGTGCGGCTGTGCGCTCGAGCGGGAGTGTGTGCGTCAGTTCCAAACTTCCAAAGACACTGCTTCTCTTAAAACATTGATTCCGAAACTTTCCTGGCTCGGGAGTCGGGACCGACTTTAAAATATCTTGGCCAGCTCGCGACCCACTGAATAAAATTAAAGCATTTGCCTAATAAAGACTGGTCCATAAATCAGGGCCAAGATACATATATATCGATAGCTATCACAATTGGCACATGGAGAGCAATTGAATGAATAGTAGAAAACGTGTTAAACTAATCTTGGCAAAGAATTGAAATAGTATAATGAAACGTACAAAAGATTTTTAACTGGCCTTACTTCCGTTATGGGCCTGCACTCGACTAACATCATTATATTTACGCTTCACCTTGCACCTTGCATGTCTTCTTCGCACTCGAAGGTCTATTAACAAGAGATGCACTGGCATCGTCGTCCAACTGAACTATGTTCATTCACACTTCTTTTCGCTTAAGAAATTTATCCATATTTACACCTTATTTTCACAAAAATCCTGAAATTTAAATAAAGCTTTTTGTATAGAAGAAGCAAACGATATTAGTGCACTCGATCACTATTCAGATACAACATACTTGCATAAAAAGCGGCAAATGGATAAACGCGCCTCAGATATCCTCTGCCCATCATGCCTACCAGCCACCCTTTCTAGCAGAGGCGCGGTAGATACTGGATTTTAAGCCCCCGGCAATCGCCAATCATCATTCCAATGGAGTAACGCGAAGATCATTATCGGTTGACACTGGCCTTGCGTTGGCCGGTGTGGGGCAAGTAATGACTAGATTGTGGAAACGGGCCACACCCACTGGTCACATCTCCCCTCTACCAGAGAGATCAGGTATCCTCGGGTAATCCGCAGACTAACCACGGTCTGACTGGAGTAGACCAAGAATTTCCGGTGCTAGCCCTCAGCCAGGTCTGTGCTTGGCAGGGGAGGCCACAACGACCGGAGGGCTATCTGCAGCAGTGAGCGAGTGATGAGTGAGATACGAGTCACACGACCGCTGGTTATAGCCCAACTGTGGTCAAATGCTATGTATCCGTTAAAAATCTGAGGGAATTTGGCCACTTGCCAAAGCTACGTGACCCACTTTTTGGGTTGCGACTGGACCCACAGTTTGGGAAACAATGTCTTAAAGACTGCCCAACGCCCAAAGGCGAAAAACTAGGAATAACCTTTTTTATGAAAGGGGGCCACCATAATTACTGTGGGGGCCAGGAAAACTATAGGGGGCCGCGGCCCCCGTAGTCAACATGTTAAAAAACACCCTGCACTTAGCTGCTCATCTAGGCAATTGGACTTGTCCATGTTAATGAATGCAATATAGTTGGTCACGTGCTTAGAAGTTGCCACATCCCCTGACCCCAGCGTCCCCGCACTTGCCAAATCCTGGAGCCGCCACTGAATAAGAACAGCAGAAACGAAGGCACTGGAGGGGCGGGAACGCGGAGTGTGTGGGGGGGATGGGTGAGAGAAGGGAAACAGAATTTCGGACTTCTTCTAACTTCATCATCATCTTCTTCTTCCTCCTCCTCCTCCTCCTCCTTCTCCTCATTCTTCTTCTTCTTCTTAATATTGTCGCTAAAGTGATTCTTTGATGGAGCGATTTGTGTCGATTGGCAGACGGCCATTGGCCTCCAGCCGCCATTTCGGAGCGAAAATTTCCCACAATTTTCCGACGAACGACGGAGCGCCTGCGGCCACGTCAGCAGACGATTCCGCCTATAGGGGTATGGGAGGGGAGGGGAGGGGAGGAGGAGGAGGAGGAGGAGGAGGAGGAGGAGTAGGAGGAGGGACCCCGTCGGCGATGGCCGTCACTGTCCACCGTAACCGTTTTCCGTGTCAGTGAAATATTATTATTGGCCGGATGATGGAATTTGACGGCGTCCTCATGCCAGAACTCAACAGTAATTTGTTGCCTAAGATTCCAGCAACAACAACAACAACATATCCGTTCGCTGCCTGTGATATTACAGTATATATATATATATACAGTATATATATACAGTATATATATACACAGTATATATATACAGTATATATATACAGTATATATATATACTGTGTACTTAGATGTTTGCCTTATCAAGCGATACCCTTGTTTCGTTATGCAACGGCCCACACAGACTTCTGAAAGTGTTTTTACTTTTAAGTTACGTAATTAGGGAATTTGAGAGAGAGAGACAGGGCGAGAGAGAGAGACAGACAGACAAACAGACAGACAGAGTCAGAGAGAGAGAGAGAGAGAGAGAGAGAGAGAGAGAGAGAGAGAGAGAGAGAGAGAGAGAGAGAGAGAGAGAGAGAGAGAGTAAACCCTTATTTAGCCACCTCCTCTTCTCCTTCCTCCCCTCGTTCGGCCTGCTGTCTCAGACCGTTAGTCCGTCTGGCGCCTGGAGCAGCCCGCCTACCCTCCTTCCCTTCTCCCCCTCCCCATACTTCCTCTGCTTTGAGCTATCGGATCGCCCTGTGTGCAGACATTTTGCGAAATCCAACCGAAGTGAACAGGAGAGAGAGAGAGAGAGAGTCGATGATCACGTGATTTAGAGAGGTGGAATAGCCGGCAACAGCAGTCGGCGACCTGCCGCTCTCTTCGTGGGCGTCTCATTTCACCGCGATGGCGTCGCCTTGTTATCCTTAGGACCCGACCCTCTGATCCGGGTTCATCATCGCCAGAAATCGAACCATCTCCGCCGACGACCGCCCCCCCCCCTCTGACGTGGAGAGCTGCCAGGTACGGCGGGCCTTATAGACTTCGGTTGCGTACTTATAGGTAGGGGCTCGACTACTAACGAGTAACGAGGCTAATAGGATGAGCAACAAATAACTGGAAGCAGATCACGTGATCTGGATAAACTCTTCTGATTGGTCGACCGCAATCGCAAGGCCTCATGGGATCGACGAAGACGTTAGTACATCATGTTATCATCGCTGAAAATCCGAAATATCTATATTATATTAAAATATGTTTTAGATATGAAATATTTGCGCAAAATTATCCGCATTTAGACAGCAGACTGTCTATTGTTTGATTGTAAAGTACAATATAATTTTTAAGAAATAAAAAATCGCCCGCTTAGGCCTATTCGTTTTATTATGACCACCCCGCCCCGCCCCCAACCACGCAAGAAAAAGAAATACTGGACTTTGCCCGCGTGCACTGACAAATATTTGCGTATGTTCTGCTGTAGAATAGGCAAACGTCTGCAGACTACAGATAACCCAACTGCACACACACGCACACACACACACACGCAAACAGATCGACCTGAAATACGAAACGCGGCGCTATATCAATTAACTGATACGATGACGACGACGACGATGCTTGTACAATATTGCGTGGAAGCACAGGACATAGTGGCGTCGATATATATCCGATGTCAGTACAACCACACAGCTAGAGGAAGACCCTCTCCATCCCCCTTCTCCTCTCCCTCTCCCTCTCCCAACCGGACGACGCAGATTGTCCAATTAGCTCCAAGGTCTCGCTGCTCCACGTCGGCCTGTTTGCCGCCTAAGGGCCGGGGGAGGGGTGGAGTGAGGGGTGGGGGGAGCGGAACGAAGGAAGGAAGGAAGAACAGATTACGGAGTAACATCAGTTAGATCCGTTTGTGGCAGTTAATCTCTCTCCCTTTCGCTTCGCGCTCTTCCATTTAAAAAAAAACCAACACCAGCATTCCTATCGAAGTAACTGAGGTAGGAGGAAAGCGGTGGAGGGGGTCAAGGGGTTAGGGCTATCGTGGGGTCACCGGGTCATGACCTTCGCGTAATTGCTCGTTGCTTTCTCAGACTTATGTTTCACCATCGACATGGTTTCATCTCGTCATCGTCTGCAGTTATAAACTGGCGCTATAAAAATGGAATGATGATGGAGAGGCGGATAGTCATTCGAACAAGGCACAGAGCACCTGCCAACCACCGACTATATATAGTCTATATATATAGTCTATATTATATATATAGTCTATATATATAATATATATATATATATATATATATATATATATATATATATATATATATATATATATATATAATGCCCGGCACTTACATGTAAATCGAAGTAAACAAATAAGTATATAAGTATGTACGTAAGCAACGCAATGTTATTTATAGATTATGTGTTTCGCAGAGACAATAAATAATTATTTCGAGAAAGTCTCTGCCCGATTGAAACCGCGCTACATAAATGGACCGTATTAGAGCGCAATGACGTAAGTCACGTGACGCCATCGAACATTGAGTGTCGCAATTAGGCAGACCAGGAGTGTTTTGCCGTTGCCATGGTACTCTCGAACACACACACACACACACACACTCTCTCAGACCAATGGGACAGCAATAAAGTAAACAGGGAGATAGGTTATAGGTCAAGTAGCGGCAGCAGCGGCGGCAGCAGCGGCGGCCTGAGTCAACCAACGGAGCGTCTTGTTTGTTTTCTACGGATGTTGGATGGGGACATGTCGTTCTGACGAGTAACAATATTAAAAAACTGTTTTGCAGGCCTATATTCTATTTAATTTACTTTTTAGAACGAGGTGGCCTCAGAGGGTTTCCGTACAGTCTGCATTTACTACTGCGTGATTGTGCTGTTGCTACCATTTTCGGGTAGATCTACTGGTTTTCCTTTCCTATCTAGCCCACTGATTAGGTGATTATGTCCTTCAAGGCCTGACATAGTAAGCTTTCTCTTTCTATTTTTTTCTTTCTATTTCTCATTCTTTTCTCTTTCAAGTGACGACCACGCAATAGACGCGAATCTCAGAGGATAACTGTTTAAAATATCAACTGGGTCTGGTCGGAATTATCCCACACAAAAATGTTAAGATATTCAGACGGGGCGTGGGCAGCTAAACCCCCCCAACATTTTCGGCCTTCACTGAGATGGGTCGCCGACCACAATTGAAAGATAAGCCTTTCCTTAACCCACAACAGATCGAGCAAAAACATCGATTTGGAGAACAACGAGAGAGAGAGAGAGAGAGAGAGAGAGAGAGAGAGAGAGAGAGAGAGAGAGAGAGAGAGAGAGAGAGAGAGAGAGAGAGAGAGAGAGAGAGAGAGAGAGGGGTCTTGACCTGAGACAGCGGATCGAAGATGTTTGAAGAGCTCCAGAACAGAATAGAAGGAGGATTTGTTTGGACGTTGCCCAGGCCACATCTTAGGTCTCTCTCTCTCTCTCTCTCTCTCTCTCTCTCTCTCTCTCTCTCTCTCTCTCTCTCTCTCTCCTGCAAACCTGGACTTTTAACTAAATTCCGTAGAATGATACTAGAATCGATGTCATTTTGCACAGCAAAATTCGTTCCTCTGCATGTCGTTGTAGCAAAACTCTAACAACTTAACAATTAACACTGTCCATTATTTCTAGGCTAATTTACTTTTTAGAACGAGATGGCCTCAGTGGGTTTCCGTACATTCTGCATTTACTACTATTCTATATTTCTAGTTAACTCTGTCCATTATTTCTAAGCTCTGATCTGCTCTTAATTCTATCCATGGATGTTATATCATCCATCGAACCGGGGATAACCGAGCTCTATGCGCCGCTACCGCTGGAGCCTTTTAAAAGAGACATTATCCCGTGGAATTCCAGACGCTATAATTAAGAGCAAATATTGTTGACAGGAAACTGAATATGTAGGTTGCGGACAAAACCATAACAGAAACGCTAAGTAGACCAGGATAAATGAGATCATGGATACTTCATACTAGTAAGGCAATGATTATTATACTGGTTTTCAACCAGGCTAACTCAGCCTCCTAGACCACTTTAAATAACGATAGGTTTAGACTCTTTAGTGTCTAACTGTATATGAGTACTGCATTACGTGTTAATGGACAGAGACGAAGGCCTATCTTGGGTATTTGGCGCCTGTGATATAAAAGAGGGGATATAAAACTATATAATGAAAAGGTTAACGAATGTTTTATTAGTAAATCATGACATTTTATTGACACAAGATTAAAACTACAGATGCACTTTTCTTGCTTTTACAGATGCCAATTGGTCTATGATGATATGCCAGGGATATTTTTACACCCCCTAATACCCCCAACACCCCCTCAATTTGAGGTCGACACCCCCCCCCCCCCCAATTCACATTCACAATCTTAGAAACATCCCTGTTATATGCTCACAGTCAGTTTTCTCAGTGTCTTCTCTTTCTACGCCGAGTAGAGAGCAAGATCACAGAATCTTTGTCGCTCCCTTCAAGTGGCGCCCAGAGGGGCACCTGTCCCCTACATTCCATGTCCTGATTGCGCAACGAGTGTTAGATAAGAGTGTTTATTATCTGTATGCATATTTGTCTGTCTGTCTGTCTGTCTGTCTGTTTGTGTTTGTGTCTGTCCGTCCTCTTAGTTATTCCAGCCTGCAGCATGAATTAGAGATTTATCTGGAAGAATTCTCTGTTGAAAGGCGAATGGTGAAAGGAGAATTCGGAAGCAAATTAAAAACATTCGGGGTCTTAATTTTAATAATAATAATAATCTAAAAACTCCGATCTGCCTTTGATGTTGAAGTTCCTACCGCTTCGTTCCATGCTCTGTCTCGACCGGGCGTTTATCTGCTCTTATTTTGGACTCGCTAGCCTTCCCCCTCCCCCCCCCGCCCCCTCGAACGAAATACGCCCTCCCAGTAATTATAATCATCAACAAGAAGGAGCGATATGACGTGACTAAACCAACGATGTTGACGTAGGATTTGAAAATGTAAGATAAACAACCGGTTAAGTGGCTCTTGTGGCGGTGCAAGGTGTCACTGTGCCGCCGCTGTAGATTTTAGAATTTAGAACAGCGGCTCATCTGTCGTGCGTTTAGCCAAGCACTGAAAACAATCCAAACAACCGAGATCGCCATTTATATCCGCCAATAAATAACCCTAAAGACCCGAAGGCCCATAAGCCCCCTCCCCCTTACCCTCATCGCTCTCAGGCCCGGAGCTCATTGGCCGAAGCCCCTGCTTAGAATCAATCAGCTGTTTTTTTAAATCGACAGAAAACGGCGGCGCTACAAAAACGCCGCATTGTCTCGCATATCTATGCTGTAAACATCTATGTTTTACAGGTGCAATAGTTCACTCTGTGTGTGTGTGTGGGTGGGTGTGTTTATGTGTACGTGTGCGTCCGACAGTTGAATGCACTGTTCCCCTCTCTACCATCTCCACACTCCCATCTGCCTTTGGTTAAGTTTGGTGCCGCTGCCTTACACTGCGCCGTGCGGTTGTCCCGCGTTCCGTTGTACGTGCAGTAGAAGACGGGCAATTAAAAAAGGGTCGTCCCAACGGCACCGCGTCTGATAACACGACGACCGCCTTGGAGAAGGTCAGGTAAAATATCTGTGTAAATATTTACAACCAGATGTGGCTTCTCTTGCGAGATTCTCTCTCTCTCTCCGCTGTGGCGCTATATATTTTCCCGATTTGCAGAGAGAATCGAACGCCGTTGTTGGCAGGCAACATGTCGCGTGAATCACGTGTTAATGGATGACAGTGAGTGTCAGTGACTGTCGTTGTTATTGGATTCACGAATGACGCGGGGTGGTCCGTGTCATGTCTGTTGTCACGATGGGTGCTGGAAAAACTCACACAGTTTAGCCCTATACAGGATTCGACGGCAGGACCTTCTAAAAATAGCTGCGGAGGGGTTATGACCCACGACCTTACCCAGACCACGAGGCACACCCGGGGCAGGTCGTCCCCGCCGCCCGCCGCCCGCCCTCTGACCGGAGTGTTGCCGCTGTAGAGGCGTGCGTTTCTTTGTCTCGATGTCGAGGCGTTTTCTGGTGAAAAATCCGAGGATTTCAAAGACAGTTATCGGAGACGACCGCGGATGGTTCTGCGGATGATCTCTGCCGATTTCGGCGGAATTTGAGGCGCGATGACGTCATTAAGGGAGGACAGGCCCCCTTCCCGTCGAGATCAGGACTAATTATTACGGATTAAGCGGGGGCTTCGGTTCCGTTGGGATTTGCAGCCGCGTCATCGGAGCCCAGGACGTGCATAATGGATCATGCACGGACTGCGTCTTTATACGAGTATAAGATAATCGCCACACGGGAACACGGTAACGTATACCTGTATTAACTGCTTAACGATTCCAACGCACCTGTTGAGTGCAAGACGAATGATCATCAACGTTCATTTTTGCCAAACGAGTGATAGACAGACAGACAGACAGATAAACAGACAGACAGACAGACAGACAGACAGATGGACAGAATGATTCTCTCCTTTAGCGTTGTAACTTGTATATATATATATATATATTATATATATATATATATATATATATATATATAATTATATATATATATATATACTTTATATATTATTTGCATGTTGTCATGGTGCTATAGGGTATAATAGGTATAGCGTTGATTCGCCTGTCAATAAGATGAAAGCGCTTCAGAAATCACTTCTTTTCTTCTCTCCTTCTCTCTTTCACTCTTTTACTATAGACGCGACCTTTGTTGTACACGACTGCCGTTGTGTTTGGCATAAGCCTCTATAGTACAATGACAATATATATATATATGCCATTATAGCCACAATACGACAATAGTGCTTAACTGAATGTATTGGGCATGCAGAGTACATACAGTATATATATATATATATATATATATATATATATATATATATATATATATACTGTATGTACTCTGCAGGCACGTTGGAACGAATTTTTAGCATGGGGTGCAGAATTTCAGGGGCGTAGCTAAAAATTACTCCATAAAAAGTAAACCTGACAAGAAAAAAGGTCATCGCCTTGCACTTGCACTCTTAACTCTTGCTCGCTAGGACAATAGCGCTATATAAATCGGCCTATGACTAATCACCCTTCCTTAATCTGCTTCTATAAAATCATGACAAGCAAAAACCTGCCAGTTATAATGAGCCATCGGTTATAAAGTATGCCGCATGCAATGTGTGTGATGTGCTATCGTATTGGATGGCATTGGTATTTATTGTCAATTGACTGTAAACTGTAATCTGTAATCAGCTTACCGCAAAAGTTACAAACCGAGTAAAAGAATTGTAATGAAATTTTTCTGGAATGACACAAATGATGTCTCTCTCTTTATGTGTTTTAGAATTCTCTCTCTAATTCGGTGCAGATTCGAAGCAGTTACTGCGATATATGTATTTAGGGTTTCGCTTTTTTCCGGACACAGTGTGTATAGTTACAGGTCGCTATATATCCGTAGAGTATAGGTAAATACAGATGGTTAAGGTATAGGCTGTCCAGCTTAATCTCCTCGGGGAGAAAATCCCTTCCGGCGAAATACGTGGATCGATATTTTGAGGAAGTTTCTCATTGAGTTTTATTGGCAGATTCTCTGCGCTGGACTTTGCCTTGTATACAAAGATACGCTCGTCAACGCTCAGTTGCTCTTCCAATCTATCGATCTCTCCCCAGTTATTACAATGCAACTCATGCGTCGATGCTGTTACTATGGTGGCGCTTCAAGATGTGCGTTACTATCAAACAGTGGCGTAACGAGGATTCCAGAATTGAGGGGAGGAAGGGGGAGGGGTAGGTTGGCATTTTCAAGCGAAATAATCAAGAATCTTGACACAAAACCCACCAAAATGTCTCTCGGTTGAAGCAATTTCGTTTTTTTATCATCACACCACCTACCCCTTGTCCCCTCCCCAAACTGCTCAACGGTTTTGCACGAATCCCATCCCGAATATTGAGGTGGGGGCTCTCCTACCCCCCCCCGTGGTTACGCCGATGCCGTTAGATGCCTACTTTGTTGTTCGTATCGTTAAAAAGAGATTCGAAATGGATTCTTTCTTCTTCGGGTATAAAATCTCGTCTGAACGGACTAGAACTTTATGTATATACTGGATAAATTCTCGTGTCTCTCCATAAACCAACTAACAGTGTGTAATCGCCTGCATGTACTTTGGCGATACTCGAAATGCGGTTGGGTTCAGTTGGTTTGACTCCACTATCGCTGGTAGAAATCGGCCTCCGGTGGAGTCGGAAAATGTCTGGGTTAAGCTGTCCTAAACCTAGAGCTCGATTGCACATTTTGCCGATTGTTCCGATTACCGATTGTTCCGATTGTTAGACAACCGATTGTTTCGCCGATACCGATTATCTGTCGATTCTCCAAATCGGGCGTTTTTAATGATCATGCAATCAAATTTACCATAAAAGTGGCACCTGCCCTCCGTATGCTGGTTCAATTCGAGGTTTGCCAAGAGATTCAATGCATAATGGATTTTGCTATCAATACTTATTATGTCAAATTTTAAATTTCTATGTTCACGAAAATAACCGATTGTTCCAATCCTAATAATCGGCCAGAAAACAAGTGTTACCTTAATCGGTACCCCCTGGCGATTACCGATTGTTCCGATTGTCCTAAAATCCCGATTGTGAATGGCCGATTAATCGGTACAGCTCTACCTAAACCCCCTCGACATTGGTGGGGGTGGGTGGGTGGGAAGTAAACCTCCGAAAATTTCTGAAATAGTGCATAGATGTACGTTAAGATGTCCGGTACGTTAATAGGTTCATAATAATAGTAATGCTAATAATAAATAATAATAATAATAGTAATAATAATAATAGTAATAATAATAATAGTAATAATAATAATAATAATAATAATAATAATAATAATAATAATAATAAAAAATAAAAAATAATAATAATAAAAATACTAATTAATAATAATAATAATAGTATTTTTCCAGTTGTTGTATTATCTTGAATTATCTCGTCACTGCAGATGCTGAGGATGGTCTCCTAACCTCCGAGGATACTTTTGGAACATGAGGTTCCGTCCGCGGAAGATCCTGATCTATCTGCTCGTGGCTGTCAGCGCCGTCGTCATCCTCGCCAACTTCCTCAGCTTCAGCGTCTCCCATCGGACCGGAGACGGACTGCCGGTCCGCAAAGATCCACTTCCGGAACAACTACGTCCCAATCTCGTTCCCTTCGAAGAGCGCTTCCGGAAATACGTCATCGACAACGGATCCCAAGTTCCGGTCTCGGAGGACGGTCACTCGTTTCCGACGAGGACAGTCCCACCGGGTCTCAGTAGTAGGGTCGTCGCTGCTGCCAAGGAATCGAACGCTGTGGCGAACCTCTCCACGGCAACTCCTCCTCCTCCTCCTCCGCCGCCGTCCAGGAATTGGATGGACAACGAATGGTACCGGGAACAGTTTGTCCGGCACGTCTGGAAGGGGTCCGCCGCCGACAGAAAGACGTCCATCTGGGTGGCGAAAACCGACCCGAAGCTGACCGTCATGGACGACAGAATTCTCGAGCAGATGGTCTACGTACCGAAGAGATACCGCGGCTCGCGGTCGGCGGCGGACAGAGGCCCGCCGCCGCCGCTCCCCGTCAAGACCATCTACGTGCCGGGCGGCGTTGACGCCCAGACGCCCCTCGGAATGCTGATGTTCGTCCGGGAGAGATGTCCCGTCAGGGCGTGCAACATCACCACAGATCCGGTCCACGAGACGACCGCCCATCTCCGGCTGCTCCAGACGGACGCCTATTTCACCGCCGCCGACAAGAAGCCGCCCGGGCAGATCTGGGCCATCTGGATCCTGGAGAGTCCGGCGAACACCGTCGATTTCTACGGTCCGGCGGACCTCATCAACTGGACGGCCACCTATCGGTGGGACTCGACCATCGTAACGCCCTACGCAAAGTTCGTGCCTTTTCGACGACAGCAGCGGCAGCGGCAGCGCCGAGAAGAAGCGCCTTCGGTCGGTCGTAACTACGCGGCGAACAAGACGCGGATGGTCGCCTGGTTCGTGTCCAACTGTAACGCCAAGAACTCGCGCTGGGAATTCGCCCGGGAGCTGGGCAAGTACATTCCCGTCGACGTATTCGGCGCCTGCGGGACGCTCGAGTGCCCGCGATCCGAACAGGGCGAATGCAACGACCAACTGAACGCCGACTACAAGTTCTATCTGTCGTTTGAAAATTCCAACTGTGATCATTACATTACTGAAAAATTCTTCGAGAACGGACTCGGGTAAGCAAGAGCATTAGCCACGGGGGAAAGGGGGGGGGCATGGGCCCCTTTTCTGGCTGGGACCGACGTGGGATCAGAGATGGCCATGGGTCCATTTTTAGAACCAAACTCATCAAAAACTCCAACCCAATCAATCCATGCCGGCAACAGTGGCAACCACAATCAATCCATGCCCCCCCCAGTTGGGACCCAATACTTAATGCTACATGCATTAAACAGCAAATGGTTGGCCTCCCATGATTAGAAGTTGCCACCCCAACGGCCCCCCCAATTGCCAAATCCTAGAGCCGCCACTGGCCGGCAATAGGGTTATTTAACCAAACCCACCGTAATGCATTGCAATTTCTTGCGCAAAACTGTTAAGAAAATTGAGGAAGGTTTGGCATAGCATGATCGAATGGAATACGTGAATGTGCGAAATGAAATCCTTGGAGAGCTTTATTATTTCTCATCGGGAACTTTTTTCCAAGAAATTTATCGACATCCCCAGGATTCCAGAATCCTGACTACGCCACTGAACATGAGAGAAGATTCGCTTTGATCTTGCGCCAAAACGCACTTAAATAAGTAAGATCTTGTGGATTTTATATAGCGCTTGTAAGAGTAGTACTGGAATGAGTTGTCTTCGTCTATTCGCGGCTCACTTTTCACTTTCACACTCATTTCATTGCGAAGACCAAAGTCTTCAATCCCTTCGAGTCCTTATCAAGCGACTATTATACTATAAAAAGGCCAGGAACGCGCGAAAACGGCGCTGTAGGGCCTATAAGTAAGTTCCTTTGTTACATTACAATGATTACATTGTCTGGTTATTCGTATGCGCTTTACTCAAGTTTACTGTATACCAGTGGCGTAGCCAGGATTTCCGGAAGGGGTTTGGTTTTGCCAGCTTTCCAACAATCTTGACAAGCAAAAAAAAGGTCACTGTCTTTCCTACGAGATTTTTCCTTTTAGATGTTTACAAGGAAAAACGTCATCACCTTTGGCGCTTAAAATATTTTGTTTGGCAGCGCCAAGGGGGGGGGTTGACCCCCAAAATCGCGTCCGAAAATAAAAAATTGCATTGAAACACAATAAAAAAATTTCGTCGGCACCTAAGGGTGGTTTTAACTCCCAAATCCACCGTTGGCTACGCCACTGCTGTATACTATTTGTCTATTTTAACTTAAAGTTATATCCTATGACTATTTCTAATAAGTCTAAACGCATCGTCTGTCACACACTCTTAGACGTAGTATACTGTAAGTCTCTCTGTCTCTGTCTCTCTCTCTGTCTCTGTCTCTCTCCCTCCCTTAATAGACTTTTCTCTATTAACTAACTTTGCATGGCGACATTTGATTCGCGCGAACGTCTGTTTAAAAATTAACTATACAGGCTTTAAGTTTAACGCGTTAAAATTCTCTCTTCTCTCTCTCATCTCTCTCTCTCTCTCTCTCTCTCTCTCTCTCTCTCTCTCTCTCTCTCTCTCTCTCGATACATGGAACAACTTGGAAACGTGGAAAAGGCGGTCATACGTAGAATAATCATGAGCCATCCAGAACGCGACAGAAATAAGAGCATGGCGAAATAGCTGAATCCTCGAGACAGCGTCTACGACTGTTATATTCTCAAGTGGGTTGGTGGCAGTTGCTTAGTAAGTCAAGACGGCATATCTTCTTGGGGGAGGGGGGTACATGTTGAGTATGGCCCTTTGGGAATTTTAGGCTTAAATTTAAGGCTTTAGACCGGTTTCAAGGCAGTGTTTTATAGAGGTCTGTTAGGAGGGGAAGGCCTGGAGTCTGTTTCAAGGAACATAGGTATTCGCTTTGGGTGATATGTATTGTGGGAGACTGTTCATCCAGTTGCGACATATCTTTGTACACGTCCAATTAGTTTTACGGCAGCTGTGAGATAAGATTAACCGTACTTTCCCGTTGCTTTCCTGCAGATCAAAAAAATTCCCCTACTTCTCTAAGGCTATACTACTAAGGCCAGGATGAACTTAATTTTCAATAATAATAATAATAATAATAATAATAATAATAATAATAATAATAATAATAATAATAAAAACAACTAGGTTTAGAGTTGTTCAGTATAGAGTCTGCCTTGTGTGAGAACCACTATTTGTTATACCTTTTGAATATAGCTTTTGATTGCTGCAATTGGCGCTATAGAAGTGCATACTACTACCGCCACTACTACTACTACTACTACTACTACTACTACTACTACTACTACTACTACTACTACTACTACTACTACTACTACAGTAATAATAATGACAACAACAACAATTATTATTATTATTATTATTATTATTATTATTTTAATATTAGGCCCTATATTATTGTTATCTTCAACGCAGTAACGACGTTGTTCCGATCGTAATGGGAGCTCGGAGGGTAGACTATCGGAAGGCCGCCCCTCCAAACTCCTACATCCACGTGGACGACTTTTCCAGTGTCAGGGCTTTGGCCGACCATCTGGTGAAGCTGAACGCCTCCGATCGCCTCTACAACGAGTACTTCCGGTGGAAGGGGTCAGGGGAGTTCATCAACACGAAATTCTGGTGCCGTCTCTGTGCCTTACTCCACGACGAAGAACAGGAACAAAGACCCGACACGTGGTACACGGACTTCCACAAATGGTGGACACACGAAGGGGCGTGCTATTCTCAACCTTGGAACAGCGGCGATGGTGGTGGTGGTGGTGGTGGTGATGGTGATGATGATGATGGCAGTAATAACAATAATAATAATAATAATAATAATAATAATAATAATAATAATAATAATAATAATAATAATAATAATAATAATAATATACGTGCCAGTAAATGAGCTTATTAGGTTAATGTTGGGTAGAAACGGTGTTGCCGCTGTGTCCTCTGATCTCTAATCAGGCCCGTCTTTATGTGTTGGAAATTGGGCACTGTGCCCGGGCCCCGCGCCATCTAAGGGGCCCCGCGCGCTCCATAAGGAACCCACTCGCTCCAGCCTTTTTTTACGTTTTGACCTTTCTTTAAACCCCCCTTTTGCCTATCTTAATACCGCTGGAGGATAATCTAATTGAAAGATCGAGCACCAGAATACGCGATTACCTTTTTTATCGTCAACTTCTAATTAGGGCATCGGAAAAATACAAAAACAACGTTTTTTTCACCCCGCCGGAACTGCTCCGGCCGCAAGGTGCCAGGGGCCGAGTGACACTTGCAAAAGACGGGCCAGTCTCTAACAGTGGCGGCTCTAGGACTTGGCAAGTGGGGGGGGGCGTTGGGGTGGCGGCAACTTCTAATCATGGGGGCCAACCATTTGTTGTTTAATGTATGTAGCATTAAGTATAGGGTCCCAACTGTGGGGGCCAGACACTCAATAGGGGGGGTCGGGCCCCCCTGGTTCCCCCGGTGGAGCCGCCACTGGTCTCTAATTAGGCGATGGTAGGCCCTAATTCTCTTGATATTTTTGTAAACTGTCGTATACATGTGTCTATTGATAGCAGTGTTTATTCTAGCCACCTTGACGTGGGGGGAGGAGTTTGAAATGAATGAGGGGGACAAGATTTGTCTCTCCACGCTTTTTTTTTGGGGGGGGGAATTTCCATCCCCCAAGCCAACATTTACACATTTGTGGGAATTTTAAAACTTGGGGGAATTCCCCCCAAAACAGTCCTAGAATAAACACTGATTGATAGTAATAATCAAAATTTTGCTAGGTAAAGAGTAGTCTAGAGCTGAGAAAGATATTAAGAAACGCGTTGATTTTTAAAGGGACCTCATGTGAGCTACAGTAGAACTTCGTTATAACGTACTTAACGGGTCTGCAAAATCTAGGTACGTTATCTGAGGTACGTTGTTACATTCAATACCATCCAATACGGTAACTCGTCACACGAGACCGTACATTTGCGGTGCGTTATAACCGACTCCGTTTTAACGAATTTCTATTGTATTTCATTTTTTCATTTGATGTGCTGTTAATCAAAGGCGGGGCCTGACAAGGGTTTTGAATAATTTACCCCCACCCCACCCCAAGAAGCCTCTCACTTTTCCCCAATCTAAATGACGATGTATTTAACCTGTGAGCGTTTGACGAAAAAGAGAAGTCGTGATTTCAGTTCACTTCCCAATTTCAAAATTCCTGTTGATATTATTGCTTTCAATTTACAAATTTTATTCGCTAAAACCAGGATCTTTGATCGGCCGGCTTTTTGGAGTCTTAATGTGTTCAGCTCCACTGTTCCAGTGGCGCTAGCGCGAAATCTGGATTCCAGACTTCGTCTGATATTCTGATGTTTTTTTAAAAAAACAGGATCTGCGATATTTGAAATAAATTGCGAACTGAAACTCAGATAAATGGTTAATGGTCATCAGAGTAGCCACGGGGCGGACAACCCTCCCACCTAATCGAACTAAACCCTTTAAAGTGATAGATATCCAAAATGCGGGTACAGATTCTTTTTAGGCATCGACTGGGCTTTAATCGGTGCAAATATGAAAGCCCTACGACACCACAAATTTTCTCACAAATTTCGAAAAAATACCATGGACTATAGTCCATGAAAATTTTTCGGGCGACCCAAAAATTCATGTCGCTATTTCACCCAAATTTCTATTTAGAACCCTCAAAGGCTTTGCAGTGATGTCAGTGGACTAGAAAAATCCGTCACTTTCCACCTTATTAATGTGTCTATAGGCCTAATGGCAATAATTATAATAATGGTGGCTATACATTGTATAGATTTTAAAACCCTTTAAAGTGATAGATATCCAAAATGTGGGTCCAGATTCCTTGTAGGCATCGACTGGGCTTCAATCGGTGCAAATATGAAAGCCCTACGACACCACAAATTTTCGCTCAAATTTCGAAAAAATACACTGAGCAGTGGGCAGTTTGCTATTGCAAACGGCAGCAGCGACGCCAGACTGGGGGTGGGGGGGTGGGTATGGCGAGCACCCTAACCCTCTTTTACAGCATTAGAATGCGGTAGAATTACTATTCCACGCGTAATCAGTGCATTACCGAACTTTTAAACAATATTTTTATCTATCCGATAAAATTTCTTTCAAATAGTAACATGGACGGCCATGACGTGTCCCAGTTCGTCCGACGCACAATTGCTTTTTATATAGAACGCTCGATACTTACGACCAGTAGAGCCGACCATACCTCTACCCGCCCCCCTTACAAAAAATTTCTATGCAATTTTGCACGAATCTCACGGGTGGCTCTGAAGGCAAGTGGGGGTGTTCAAACCCCCCACCCGTGGCCTCGCCATTGCCTATTGTTAGCGTGGGTTGGGTTCTGGAAAAATGGACCTACGGTCATCTCTGCTAACCCCTAAGCCGCAAATAACAGATACACACTTTTGAAAGTCAAATGTGGAGAGAATTATTTCCAAAAGACGTTTAATATATATATAAAGAACGCAATCGAAATCCTTTTATTGAATGACAGATCATGATTTCAAAGCGGTCGAATTAAAAGTTTTAAGTTTCTAATGCTTAGGCATCATTGACGTTCAAAGTGAAGTAAACAGAAGTAAAGATTACAGAGCAAAAAAAGAACTCTTTCTTGGATGGAAGAACTCCGGTACGTTAAGGTCACCTTCACATGCATTACAGCCGACACATGGAACCAATATCCACATAATGCTAATCCTTGTAGAAACTTCAATACATGTACCTATTACAACCTGCTAAATTATTTTAACAAGCACAAAACAAATCATGATATTCTGTTCATCTTTTGTGAACCTGATCCTTTTCCAAATGGAAGAGGAAAATCAGGACACTAGACTTCAAAGTACAGTGGCGTGGTCAATCAATCAATCAATCAACTTCTATCAATCAATCAACTTCTATAGCGCCACTATCATAATGCCCATGGCATCAGCCCATGGTGCACCAAATCCCAATAGAATTAGAGCCAGGTCAATCCGGAAGATCAGTATGATATTTGGTCAAGATTTGATTTGACCGGATCTTGAGCTTATTTTGATTTCACGTACCATCAGTTGATGCTCTTCTGTGCATCATGAGGGGGCGCCATAGAAGTTCAAGATTAGATCAGCAGCAGAAAATCACGGATTCATAAGCATTTCTGCCAACAGAACAATGAACCAGTGTCTCAAAGTCAAATCGCCATAGATGCTAAATAATTGTGACAGTGTTCTATCCAGACTCCAGGCCTTTGGGGGAGGAAATTGACTTGGGTGGGTGGGGGGGGAAGTGACACAGTTCAATGCAAACATTTGTGTGTCAGTGCTGGAATTTTGGGGAGAATTTTTGTAGTTGGGGGGGGGAGGGAATTTCCCCCTACTATCAGGCCTGTATAAAACACTGAGTGTGCAGAGTAACATTATGGTTGGTTTTTTTCCTGTCGTCCGGTGTTTTACTAAGGACACTTCCTTTCGATGCAACTTTTGCCCGATTCGTCGTATTCTGGTTTTGAGAACCAAAGCTGTTGAAAGGAACCCTTCGAAAACAAACACACTTGATTAAATGAAGTAAGTAAGTAAAATCCCCTGAACTCATATAGCACTTCGGAGTGTAGTACAGTAGCAGCTGCTTACTCTCCAGTAGATAATTACGAAAACACTTCTACAAATTATTCATTGAACACAAGTCACACTACTCAAACATTCAGAGCATTGCCACCATCATCATCATCATCATCATCATCATCATCATCATCATCATCATCATCATCATCATCATCATCATCATCATCATCATCATCATCATCATCATCATCATCACCACTACCACCATTAATATTGCTACTACTTTCTGTTATTATTTCTACTGCTTTTTCAATAATAATAATAATAATAATAATAATAATAATAATAATAATAATAATAATAATAATAATAATAATAATAATAATAATACTACTACTACTACTACTACTACTACTACTACTACTACTACTACTACTACTACTACTACTACTACTACTACAACTGCCACTACTACTGCATGTACTAATATACTAATAACAATGCCAAGCTTAACAATAACAACAAGAACAATAATTATAATTGCAACAAAGAATGATGAGTAAAATAGAGTTTAGCGTTGTGTTACTCACGAGAGATGCCAAAATAGAACCGCCAATCCAGGTGCTAAATCGTCGTTCTGCATTCGATTGGGAAGAAATCACCTTCAGTCTCATGCTCTGAAAATGAAAAAACCCCCAAGAGGTAAAACAAACCAGACACATGACCGACTGCCGTAGCCATGGCAACGAATTATTTCATAACTATAAAAGCGTCCAATCAGAATGATGCTACACCGAAGCAAGCGTACTGTACTAATCGTGTAACGGTAAGGACTGATAGTAACAATGGCCGAGCCTGTAGTGATATGATCATCACCTCTGTAATAACTGAAAATATCATAGCATTACCATTTGCAATCATAACTGCCAATATAGACATACAATCAGAGAGAGAGAGAGAGAGACAGACAGACAGAGACAGAGTGAGAGAAAGAGAGACAAAGCACAGAGAAGTGAACAGTTGACTTTAAGAACATGCTGCATTTTACCAACCGGTGGTATTTTAGCGGTAAGATCAACGCTTAGTCGATCACCGAATCCATTGAGTGAAGCATTCCCACCAACCACCATTATGCTGTTGTACAAACTCTTAAGAAGAAATAGAAACAACATCACTATAAGAATCAGTACAAAATAATGATACAACACATACGGTGTACTGTATATGTCTAACATGTATTCATCTAATCTCAAGCTACATTAGTTAAGGTACCTTTGAATTTGGCCCTTGCCATTCCAGGGCACTATAACAATTGTAATAATAATAATAATAATAATAATAATAATAATAATAAATAATAATAATAAATAATAATAATAAAATAAATGGTTATCCTAATTACAGTGAATTCAACCCAATAAGACACCTCTTAATATCACAGCAATTTGGATCCATGCCTTGCTATCAATCATAAATTCAAGTCAAATTGAATGTGACACAAGTCATGTCCCACTGCATGACAAATAACAACATTACAGTGCATTACTCAATGTCACTGCATAAACATCTCTTGTATACAAGACAAGATTTCTAATAATAATAATAATAATAATAATATAATAATTATGCACTTCTATAGCACCAGTTCTACTTGAAAACCAGGATAAAAGTCAATAACGGTTGCAGGTAGACAGGTGTCAACTGTAGCAATTGGTAGATTGAATGCTGAAAAGGCTGCGTACAGGTCTCGTGTCGATGTCACATAATCCGATGCTGGTGCTGACGACAGAACTCATGCCCAGCATCGTTGAACTCAACGGGTTATCCTAAACAACACAGAGAGATATCAGCAACAAATAATATAACAGAAACATCAACAAAGATAGTATATATATATATATATATGTATGTATATATATATACATAAAACCAAAGATAGTTCACATTGTCAACCATATACTGAAAATACCTTCAAATAAATCAATAAAAATACTAAAAGGACGAAATTATTAGATGCACAATAAAAGATCATTTTACTTTGATAAGCGATGGATTGAAAAGACCTTCCACCAACTGGAACCGCTCCGCTCCAAACTTGTGATTGTACCCGTTTGGCATTTCGTACAACTCCGGAGTCATGGCGAGGATCGACTCCTCCTCATCCTCGTAGGCGCTTTCCGGGACCTGGAGGACCGAGGCGGCAAAGTCTCGCAGTACTTCCTTTACCGCCTCGTCGTGGAAAGACTGTGTCACCTCAATGTTGTTCTTCCTCTTCCACCTCGCAGGTTGGTCTTCGAGAACCGGATGCTATGACAATGACAACCGGTCATTTGGAAAATGTTTAGAGAAATTTAAAAGTAGGAATATTCTCAAATTATGCACTCAATTAAGAAAATGAACGCACGTAAAAAAAGCGCAGAAGAAAAATCTTCTTCGTACTTTTTCGGCAATGAGATAGTTCGGCGTGATCTCGATTTTGTGCGAGTCAAGAAGTCTTCTGCATTCGGCCGATACGAAATCACCCCCAACGGAGATCTCACAATGGCTGCAAAAGTAACGTCTCATCCAGTCACTAGATGGCAACGTTAACTGCTTGAATCAACAGAACCTCAAAATTTAAAATATTATATTATTTATTACATAACAATATATTTCAAAATTTAGTCTGGTTCTTCTTGCTCCCGAGTACATTTGTCCTCTACGAAATTAAAACTACAGCCAACGTTAAAAGATAAACTTATTGAAGGACAAACATTTGCATCATACATCGTACATCATACACCATACTCAGTGACAAATATACAATAGCAATGCATTCATAATCTGTGCCTTGAATTCAATGCTAACGAGATAGTGGGTTTTACACAGGCAGGACCCTACTGAACCACTTCAAACCTTATTATTTATAGCTATTTATTTCTAAATAACATCAAATACAAGCAGATTCCCACTACTACTAATTGTACTGAGATCTTCAAAAGTAACTCAGAGCCTGCCTTGCTGAAGGACAAAACCATCGTAGACAGGAGTAGCCGTTGTGTGCGTTGCCCCGCTGTCCAAGACAATGCCCATCGACCGACCGTTTGCAAAGCTGAAGGCGAGAAATTTCTCCAAAGTAAAGGAAACATCTTAAAAACAGCTTGGTCAAAAGTTCCAATAACCTCTGCCTGTGGGCGCCCACACATGGGGGCAAAGACGGGGTGTTTGCCCCCCTCTGAAAAATGCAAATGTACTTTTGAAGCTAACTATATTTTGGGTTTTAACCAATATTTTCACCCTTAAACACTACTGATTGATACACAAAGTGAAATTGAGAAACTTAACTTTAACTAAGAACTGTGGAATTGAATATCTTCAAAACTAAATTATGTCATTCTCCATCGTTCATGGATAAGTTTTTTCAAAGTCGAAAAAAATTAAGTGACATTCTCTCACACAATGTAACACATTACTGTCAGTAACCAGTGCAAATTGGAACATCGGACAACGGCAGTAAGGTGTCCAAATGTTTCAAAGCAACCGGCAAATATCACTGGGTACAAAATGGCAGAACAACAAAGCGAAACCAACAAATCTGAAACCGAACAAAAAGATACGCCGATAGCACTGCGTTTTTGCAGAGGTAGAAGGCCGGAATGTTGTACTTTTCAAACATAATCTCCGTCAGTTTTTCTCGTTTACCACGAACATTCCACTGTGAAAAAAATCAAAATATATTGAGAAAAATAACCACGATACAACAAAGCATCATAATTTAGTACATGGTCAAAACCAAATGTAGCACAACTATCTTCACAACTATCTTCAACTTCACCCTATTTGAAAATGAGAAATATAAACTTTAATGCATCAAAAATGTGCCCCAAAATGAAAATACTGAATATTATTTTGTTAAAATATTAAGCTCTCATCATATACTAAGTCCACTTTCTACTCAATGCAAATGGACAGTTAGCGATTTCAACCAGGTGGGATAATTACAACAGGTTCGGACATGAGCAGTGGATGTTGGTCTGGAGTCGAATTCATCTGATGAGCGTAGAAATATTCGATCGTCTTCTCGAATAAATCCCAGTCTTCGACTGAAACAATCGGAAATTCAATTAACCACACACTGTAACACTGAAAGTCATTCAATTTCATTTAGCAGAATTCATCAAAAAATCATTTTTAAAAACCCTCTTATGGTTTGCATCAAAAACAGAGACTTTTCCATTAATTCAACCAAAACTGGTGAAAAATTACAAACTTTCTATGAAAAGATAAAAATCAAATTAGGCAACTGTTTCCTCAAGTTTTCTAAAGCTCATTTGCATTTGTTTAAATATTGGAATGCATTTTAACTGGAACGTGACTGACGACAACCACGACCCTCCTTCACTCACTCATTCCGTCCTTGAGAAGGCTGACCAATTCCATGTTCTTCCTCGGAACTCGAATATTGACGGTGTCGATGAAGAGCTTTTTGTCGGAGAGAGGTCGCTGAAGAAATTCACTGCTGCCCATGTCAATGTCCACGTCCGTATCTTTTATTACTCCTATCAGTGATGGTATGTCGGCCTTGGTATAACGCAAGAATATCATATTCAATAAGGCCAGGAATTTATCAGCAAAAATAATTTTCAAGTATTAGTAATACACAGCTTCTAAGTATGCATTAGTATACGGTACTTAGAAATAAACAGCATTAGAATACTTAGTAATAACAAATGCTGACTATAAGAAAAGCGGCTCATTACCTTGGGCATGTCTTCACCAGCATAGCCTCCGCGAATGGAAAAGGAACCGATATCAAGAACGACTGCCCCAACCTCATCTGGTTCAATAAAACATCATTTCATACAAAGCAACCAATCTATATGCAACAATAATACCTGGCAGTTACACAAATCGAGGCGCAGTGTCGGTTCCACGATTTTTTGCGGGGGGATGAAATGAATTCATAGGAGGTTGGTGGAGGGATGAAAAGAAATGGCAAATTCAATAAACTTTGCCAAAAATGAAAAAGGTTGACAAGCAAAAAATGTAATTTATCTCGAATTTTACTAGACTTTTCCAAAAAAGGTCGTCACCCGCAGTTTTTCCCGTCATTTACTTGACTTTTAGCCAAAAAATAGGTTGCCAAGCAAAAAGTCCGGAGAGTCCGCTGGGGGTACATCTCCACTCATCCCCCACGTGGAACCGCCACTGTCGAGGCGCAACATAAATTTGCGATCGTAGGCTGCCTGGCCGAGGGATATAGCAACGGAGATCAGCGCCGCCATATGAGCCCGTGAGGCTCGGGATGGACTTTGACTTTGAGGCCAACGGTACCGTAGTCTAACGCCCCATTTATCGCCAATTCTTTATTTAATTAATTTTATTTCGTGGTTTAAAAGATGAAAAACTACATCTTTAATAAAAACATCGAATAGATTACCTCCTCCGTAGACGCCGCTGCTCATTTTCACGTATTTTGAACTGAAAATGTCAGAATTTCTAACATTTATTATTTGCCAGCAATCACTTGCTCAAGGCTCAGATAACATAGAGTTTGTACTTTATGTTAATTGATAATGCTCCGCTGTTTTTGAAATATACAACTTAAGAATTAATTAATTAATTCTTAAGAATTAAATAGCAGCATCAAGCTTCAAAACGATGCATTAATTAATTAAAATGATTGTTTTTAGAGGTTTGCCTGAGAAACGTTGGCGCGCTTAAGTGCAAAAGTAGATACTACAAAATAGGGTGCTTATATATCAATCAAAGCCCTGATTAATTTAAGGAAACTTTTTTATCTAACCTTAATTAATGATTTTAAAATATGCTGTCAAAATTTGGATCTTTACATTTCTCAAAGGCCTACAATTTGGTTTAAAGCTCATCTAGGCATTTTTGTAGTTTAGTCTGCGTCGTTGCTTTTGTTGATGTGGCAGCGATTAAAAAAACTACATTTTGCTACATTAGAATGGTATTAAATTACATATTGTGCAAGAAATGTAGCAATGAAGCGTTAGAAATTGAGAGTCGATTGGATTTTAGTAGTTTAGTCAATTATCTTAATTCGTGCATGTTGTGTTGCTTATGTAGCGCCACATTGTGTGTGGTCTTATTTGATATCGCGCTAGTATAGACCCGATTTATATTTTACAATTTATATTTACAGTGTTGTCAAGGCGTCATAATGTTAAATTGTATTGTGAAAATGCTGCTTCAGTCGTGAACCCTTTGTTTTGTAGTCTGCATTATTTAACTTTCAAAGTCTACTGACGGTTGTCCTCCTATTAATCTGTACCTGTGCTTATGTGAGATCGTTTTCGCCACGAATTCTGGACAAGAATAAAGAGGGGTAAATGTCTGGATTCTGTTATGTATCCAATTACAGTTAACGTTTCCATGTCCCTTTGGCCTTTGCTTTGTATGAAAATGATCATGTGATGGAGTAAATTAAGCCCTAAAAATCTGATCTAATATTAAACCTCTATAGCGCCATTTCGTAATGCACAATCACACACGATCCAGGTCAAATCCGGGCTATAAAGCTGGATAACCAGATGGGTTTTTGGTAGTGAATTTGCATTGCATGCATGAGGCTGAGGCAACAACGAGTTCTGGAGTTTGGGGCAGCCACTGAGAAAATAATAGTGGCAAGAACTGTTCGAGTATGAGAGAGAGTAAGGAATGTACCAACTAAAAAAAAAACAAGCAAAAAACTAGCAATGAAATTCATAGAAGGCATGCTGGTGCTGTCTAAATAAACTATGATTGCATTCAAATAGCATTTAATAGTTACGACAGAAAACTCAATTTGCAAATCCATCACATTAGATAAATGTTTACTTTGCAGGTTGCTTGGAATCTTCTGGAAATGTGCTCGAATTGGTAAAAGTTTAAATTATTTAGTTTTCAATGCTATTTAATATTTTCAGTATCACTATAATAATAATAACAATAATAATAAATAATAATCATTATCATCATGAACTGATTATGATGGCATATCGTACAAGTACTGCTAGGACACCTTACAATTAAAAAAACAATATTCTGACATTGATCAATGTTCTGGATAACAACGAACAAACAGAGCCGTTTTCAGTTCTCATTTAAATGTTTCTAGTTGTTTTGTAGAAGTAACTTAACGTTTTACTGTTACAGTATCTTTATCTCGCTAAGACAGAGGTCTTGGGGTGAATTTCTGTTTTAGGCGAACGAAAGAGCCCTTACGTTGCCGTCTGCTGCATAGCAATGGCGTTTAGCATACTCTTTCTCACGTAAGATCTGGTCGTCACGTTATTCGACACGTGTTTTCTGTGGAATGTCTTGTGTTCGTTTGTCACATGCTACAAGTCGTCTACAACTGCCTTAATGACCAGATATTAGCGAACTTCACAACCACACAGATGACATAATGTAATTAAATAAATTATTAAATGTTATGCTACCAGTGTTATCTAATAAAGTTGGTTTCACTAGACTAGACTGACTGACCTCTGCTTGAGATATTGTTAATTTTACAGTTGGTGAAAAAGCTAATGCACAATGCAGTGCAGTCAATTTCTTTACAGAGTGACTTCTAAACAAGTTTTCAGCGTTCTTTGATTATGTGGAATAAAAGAATACAATCTTTTCTGTACAAACCTTTTAGAGTAATTTGTTCAAAAACTGTTCATAAATTCTCTCCCAAAAGTGTTTAGCAGACAATTTAACTTATTAAAAGAAAATGTCCAGGTTTTTCTGTAACATAAACAATTATGTTCTTCTAAAAATATTTGACAAACCATAATATCTATTGTGTTGCAATGACTTGTTACATCAAGATGTCGTGGTCCATTGGCAAATCCTAAATCAAGCAAATATAAAAATCTATTTACTCAAAAAAAATTACAGCACTGTACACAAGGTTTCAGGCTCAACGTTCAGTTAATAATTATGCACTTCTATAGCACCATTTCTAATACTCAAGGGTATCAATCAATGGTACTTCAAATCCATCCGCAAAAGACCAGGTCATTCCAGAGAGTTAACTGAAATTGCACTCCACAGAGGAGACAGATTGGATACGGTCAACCATTTACCATCTTCATCGTCTTGGCTTGCATGTACCTGAATGATGATAACGTATATATTTAAATTTAATCATAAGCTTCTATAGCGCCACTTCATAATGCACAGAAGCATCAGCTGATGGCACGCCAAATCAAAATCATTCAATATCCAGGTCAAATCCAGGATATCCAGCAACAACCATGTGACAGTATATGATAGATAAGCCTCAACTGAAAAATCTGGAAAACAGAAACTGAAAACCAATTGAATATAAATTCTTTCATATTGCCTCTTGTAAGTGCATAGAATGGTTGAGAGTATACAATTCAAATTATCTGACTATCATTGTGTTTGTTTGGCTACGGTATTCTACTGTTATTTAACTACTGATATTAACCTGATACCCATGAAATTTCTTCTGCCCTGATTGGCTGTCATCTTCTTCGTCGGAAAATTCTTCATTTGTACGGCGATAGCTGAGGAAACATCATAAAGGCTATTGGGTAAAAGACTAAAGGGTAAATATGCAATAGCGATTACTTCTGCTAGGTTGGGTGATGTGTGTAGGCTTACAACCTAATTAAACCAAGGCCAAGTTAAACAAGTAGCTAAATTTAAAAAAATGAGATGATGCTGACTACTGGATTATTTGTAAGTTTACTGGGCTTAAATTTCAAAATTAGAATTAATAAAGCTAGTAGACTATGTTGACAGTCGATTCCAGTAATTCGGTAAGAAACTGGTAGAACTCTTACTGGACACTGTCAGGGTTGTTCTCCTGGTTACGACACTGCTCCAGTTTCACCTCCAGCATCTTGACCTCCGACTCCAGTCGCTCGTATTGTCCGTGGAACTGTTCGACCTGCTTGACCATCTGACGCAGTCCTGTGTGGTCAACAAAGATAATTACATATCCTTCAAAGATCGTCCAGTTTCTAGTTCTAATTTTGTCTTGGATTTGGCGTGGTGCCATCGTCCGACGCCCTAGGTGTTATGACAATGGCGCTATAGAAGTGGATTGATTGAATGTGAAACGGGTTACAAGATGAAGACAGAACCAAGACTTCATCATCAGTGATTTTATGGGATACTAAGGTTAGAACGGGGTTCAGGACAGGAACACGATTTCACTAAGAAATAAATCAAAAGCCATCATTTTAAAAGAAAATATATGAAAAAAAAACCGTAACAAAATATCCTCCAAAATCTTGATTACTGTAAATAAATTCATTCGTACTCTGAATGTGATCAACAATTTTGCGTAGGTTTTCTTTCGAGTCGACCAGCTTATTGGCCACGTAACTGAAAACCAAATACAGAATCAAGATCCAAATCACAATACTAAATTATTATTATCATTAATAGCAACAGGAGTAATATTGCTAGCAGCAAACAAGAGAATCCCAGTAAATGGGAACAGAGGTCAGTGTACATTGGGACAAATCTGGATTGTAGCCATTAAGGAATAAGCTGCTAAATTGTTGATAAGTTATTTGCCCCTGTTGCCTAGCAACTGTAACTGCAAACATATAACAGTACATTTTCTGAATGTAAGACATAATTATAAACAAAACAGAAAGAGAAATTTTGAGGAGTTTCCAATTAAATACATGGAAATTCATTAACAAACATGTTAATTCTAATCTCGACATGCTAAAGCAGTTTTTTAACCCTTTGAAAGAGGCAGACAGCTAGTGCATATAATAGAGCCTAATTGCTAAGGAAGCCAAGGTTTAAAGGGTTAAAGAACTTGTGTAAACAAATTTTGCTATGATAAATATTAAAATAATTTCGAAACAAAAATAAATGACTGTTGCCAGGTAAAGGAAATTATCAAGACAAATTAAGCGTTGCTGACTTACCTGTCGAGATTTATACCTGAGTTAGCGCCACTGCTGACCAAAGCAGCCAATGCAATCTAACGACAAAAACCAAGCAACAAAACCTGAGTTCACCAAAAGAGAAGACTTCTCATTTCAAACATCACAATTTTGGTCAAAATTGATAAAAATTAATAGGAAAATAAACATGAAATTGAAAAGCAGTGATATTGTATGGTTGTAATTGATTTTCAACACAAATCCACAAACGGCAACATGCACTAATAGACTGTTTGGAAACAATGCAACTGGAATGTTAATGTTAAGGAACTAATCCCAATCAATGCTAAAAACAATGCTACCCTGCAAAGAGACTTTGATTCTGACATTATTACTATGGCACATAATAAACTGTCAGTCTAACAACAACTACCACTTCTACACACTGTGACTACTACCACCACTACTACTATTACCCTAACACCACCGCTACTACCACCATTATTATTAATACTACTATTGCTGCTACTGTTGTTGTTGCTGTTGCTGCTGCTACTACTACTACTGCTACTACTACTACTACTACTGTGCACAATCACAATGTACATTAAAAGGTAAGCAACAATGCTAATGTCAGATTTCAAAATAGAAAAAAATTATGCTAATGAATTGGTTTTAATATTAAAACAGAAGCTTATTACTTGAGAAGGCGAAAAGAGGAGACAAGCGTCTGTGTGGAGACAATTGATCAGAAATGTTTCCACGCCCTTCCGCAGTTTTTCCAGATCTGAGATTTCCGGACATCGTGTCTAGAAAGAACACATTACAGAATTCATGGTCCACAGTACGATAAAACAGTTTCCACTCTTCATGATACCTTCTATTGAGTATATCGAGGGTGCTTTGTTCAAACAGTTTCAATTGATACGTGCAACATATCTAAGAATGTGAAAAATTGCCTTTTTTAAAAACACCTGGGAATAACAACAATAGGTAGGATATAACTGGGAAAACAATACAGGATCAATTTCTTCGTAGCTTCTAAACTTGAAATCTACCTTAACCCCTTAACTGTGTATTTAACTGTAACTCAATGTAAAATGGACGGATATATCTGGGGTTCCCAGTTAAGGGGTTAATACTTGAAATCTACCTTAATACTTGAAATCTACCTTAATGTCGATGAAAAGGCCTTCAACTGGTCGGTAGGGATTGTGAACAGTCAGATGAAAGTGAAGAATTTCAAGGAGCAGCAATTCCTCGGATAGCAGTATGTCCCCGGCCTTGTCGGCCTCGTATTTCACGTCCTGAGCAGCGGCCTTCTTCACAGAGGAAATGTTCTTGACAAACATCTCAATTGGAATGTTGAATTCCTCGACTTTGCACGCCAAGTAGATGCAGGAATAGCTGAAATGGACATTGTAACCTTTGTAATTGTAATTGTAACCGATATTAGCTTAAAAGTTAACCCCTTTACTGTGCAACTATTTCTAACTCAATGTAAAATGGACGAGCGTGACTCGGGGCGCCCAGTTAAGGAGTTAACTTTAAACAGTAACTTTAAAAGATATAGTCATCTTAAGAGGACCACAGCCTTGTGGATTCAGGGTAAAACAATGAGCGCCAGTTCCACTTAAATGCAAGTCACTTCCTTTGCTAATTCAGTGCAAAACCCAGAAGTTATCCAGAACTGAAACACACATATTGAAATAAAAATACAACATACATATACTTATTAATTATTTATTTATATAACCTAAATTTTACGACACCTATCCACAGGCCCCTACAAAGTGAACTTTGGTTCTGACATTATTACTACTGGCATAAATTAATTACAGAATCAATCAATTATAGAATTAATTGAACCAATGCTTTAACCTACAGAACATTCCTTGGATGATGGTCCATTACCGAAGTATGAAGAAAGAAGCGCTTGAAGTAGCACATGGCAGTTCCCTGGGAAAAATATTTACTCCAATAGTTAACAATATATATATATATATATACACACAGTTACACACTGTACACTGTGAGTCAATAGAAAACATGCAACTGTAAATTATATATATATATATATATATATATATACACATATATATATATGTGTGTGTATATATATATATATATATATATATATATATATATATATACATATATACGTGTGTGTGTGTGTGTGTGTGTGACATTGTCCTCCATTCATTTCTGAGTCAAATAGTGAAAACATTTTGAAAATCGGTTCATGTTTATGAGGAAGTTATGAACAAATACACAGTGGCATGTTTTTAATTGGCTCACAGTGTATATATATATATATATATATATATATATATATATATATATATATATATATATATATATACGTACATCTATAATATTAAGATCCTTATTCTGTATGTCTGTTACCTTCAAGCGTTTTGATTGGTAGACGGTTTAGTCCTTACGTCGCGATGCGTTGGTGGGCGATGTTCGAAGTCGACATTGCTATTGGTAACAATTGTTCGTAGTTTAGCACGGTTTAGTCGAGTCATTGCAGGGTCAGAGGGGTGGGCGTGCGACGACGTTGCTATTGGTAACAATTGTTCGTAGCTTGAAGAAGTTGCGCAATTTTAACGTACATTTTAACATACACAAAAAATACGTGTACAGCATCACAAATGGTCACAGTTGCGTGATTTTAACGTACATAGGCCTAATTATTACGTGGCGCAGAGCTTGGCTAGGTGGCTTCTGTACAGTACATCATTGAAATGTTGTTCAGCATGAATTCAATGATTGGGTATTAGGTATAGGTATTGGATTAGTATTATCCTGCACTGTGAGCGAAGCGAGCATCTTTCTAGTATATATCTAAAAATATACATATATATGAAAATATTTAGTATAGTCAACTAGTACATAGATTCTCTTTCACTGAAAACAAGAGCCTCAAACTGTGCGTACCAGGACGTAGTTTGGCATCGGTGGTTGAAATGCGAGACAGAAGTTTTTCAGTTCATATTCGTAAAACCTTCGAATTTTAGACTCCTCTTCGACCGTCAGAAAGAACCTGAATCGAGACGTGTCCTGTAAGCATAAAACCAAACGGCTGAACTGGTGAATATAATAAATGTAAACCTTACATTTATACAGCACCTTCATAATAATGAACTGGCCATCGGAACTAATCAATTTCCACTGTGCACTGGTGGACATATGCAAGAGCCCGAGAATTGAACCCAGGTTGGCAGCAGGCAGGGTACCGCTCTAACAACTGAGCCATTTGTGAGACATAGCATTAGTACATGCTAAGTACCATAATGCATGTAACTAAATTTATTATTAGGCCAAATTACATAATAGTTAAAGTGCTCTAGACTTTGGCCTTCGTCAAAACCACGGCGCCATAAAAGTTGTCTTGATAATAATAAATAATAATCGTTGATCAATTGCACATGTTTGGCTTGGCCTAGCCCCTTAGATTGCTCCCCCGCTGATCTGACTGAACTTTCTGACTTGACCTGCTCTTATTAGGATTCGATTTGGTGTGCCATTGGTTGATGCCCTAGGCATTATCACAGTGGCGCCATAGAAGTTAATTGATTGAATGATTGAGCCTCGATAAAGTAACAATTCAGTTTGAATCATTCTAAGAATCACTCACCTGGAGCCAGAACTGCCATGCAAAAAATTCTGACTTACAATGTACAACAGAGTCCAAAAATACTAACAGAAAAACGATGTAAAGCAGAGATTCAGCTAGAATAATTGAATTTAATCGTACATCCATTTGGAAATTCTTGGAATGGTTTTCTACGTATCGTTGGCTCGCCTCTTCCCTCAGTTTCTCCAGTTCTGTCACCGGAAAAGTCCAGTATTTCAACTGCGAAGAAGTCGTATACATCCTGATGATTTACCTGCAAAAGGGTACAGAAAACGATGGCGCTATATAATAATCAAACTGAGCCATAAACTGAAGAATCACTAAATACAGACTAATTTTAATTAGATGACAACAAACTTAAATATACTACAAATGAATCCTTGACATTAACAATAAATTTACTTTTTTCCTTTAAATATGAAGACTTTCATCGACGACTCCTTAATTCTTATACTCCTAATATCGCCCTTATTTCCATAGATATTACTAAAGTCTAAGGAGTAAGGATCCTCTATTATCGTTCCCTTTCCATAGATATAACTAATTAAGGAAACTACATCAGGTAATATATATAGATAGTACGAGCCAGTGATATATGAGTGATTTCCCGCCATTTCGTTAAGCAATAGAAAATATCGCAGATAAAAGTCTGAATGCCAATCACTTTTGATATACAAGAGATAGTGGCCGAATTTTTGAAAAAACTTGATTACTAGGCAGTGGCGTCGCCAGAAATTTTTGGTTGCGGAGGGGGGAGGGGGCAAAAGGGGCTAGCGTGTCAGATTTCTTACCCACCCCTCACCTCCTCCCATTCACAGAAAACTTTCACACCGGATTTGCGCGAATCTGGTAGATGGTCTAGGGAAGGTTGGAGAGACAGTTGCCCCATTTGCCCCCCGTGACGACGCTAATGTTTTCAAACAGGCTTACTTAGCCTCCTAAACCACTTAAAATCACACTATTATTATTATTATTATTATTATTATTATTATTATTATTATTATTATTATTATTATTATTATTATTATTATTATTATTATTATTATTATTATTTGGACGCGGTGAGCATTTGGACACCGAGGGTATTTGAACGCGGTGAGCATTTGAACTTGGAGGGCATTTGGACGCGGAGGGCATTTAGACGCGGTGAGCATTTGGACGCGGTGAGCATTTGGACGCGGTGGGCATTCACAGTGGTTTTCATACAGTGGCGTCGCCAGGAATTTTTGGTTGGGGTGGCAAAAGGGGCTACCGTGTCAGATTCCTTACCCACCCCTCACCCCCTTCCACAGAAAACTTTCTCACCGGATTTGCGCGAATCTTGTAGGTGGTATAGATCAGGTTGGGGGGCTGTTGCCCCCATTTGCCCCTTCCCCCCGTGGCGACGCTGTGTGCATTATGAACAGAGACGTCATTTCACTGTTGTTTTTTTTTTGGGGGGGGGGGCAAAACACTTTCGATCTGACAAGTTTGCGAAAAAGTTGACGACCTTTTTTATTTTGCTTGTCAGCCATTTTTGCGAGAGATTAGTTACATCAATTTACTCGACATCAAGCCCTGCTTTAGGGGTTGATGACCTTTTTTTGCTTTTCAGTGTTTTTACCAATCAAATTTACATTTAAAAACTAATTACCACAAACATTGGCGAAAAATTTTTTCTCTAAAAATCATGGGGGCAACGATTCCACCTGCCCCCCCCCAATGACGTCCCTGATTATGAAGTGGCGCTATAGAAGTTTAATATTAGATTAGATTATTAAAATAGAAATGTTTTTAATCCGCACATTTATGGTCCGAAGTAGACGTAATTATCAACTATAAAAGCGCAAATAAAATGCGACCGTAATGTAATGTGAATTATCGTCGATTTCTTTAGCGCCCGCATTTCTGGACGCCTACAAATTATTGGAAGATGAAAACACCGCTATAGCACTAGCAGACTATTTCTGTCCGAAACAGAGGCGCTATCTGCCTTTGCCTTTCCGTGCATGTTAACCAGGGCGCGATTTGCGAGGGGAAAGGGGGGAATATTCCCCCCCCCCACTGCCCAACTGCATCCCCCTACTGCTACATTCCCCACCACTACATCCCCCCACTGCTACATTTCTCAACAACTACATCCCCCCCCCAAGCTCGACATATCCCCCCCCCCCACTGCTCCAGGTCACAAATCGCACCCTTGTGTTAACACAGTGGCGTCGTATACCTAATAACCATATCGTAATGTTTGCACTGCGTTTCAGCATTTTGCAACCTTTATTGGATTTTTTCCCATTATTTTATCGCATACTGTAAATATTTGCAGATGCGTCAAGTTCGGTTGTCGCGGTAACGTGGGCCGGTTGCCATGGTTTCGCCCGCCCGCTACGATCCTCTCTTTCCCCATCGGAAGAGCGTCTTCAGCTTATGGTCGCGAAAGACTTCGGTCGCCGACTTCTTGACCTCGGCAGCTGCTGGTCCCCGGGCGGTGGCTCCGAGACCGGCGGCCTCTCCCTCCTCCTTCTCGCCCTCCGCCTCCTCCTCCTCCTCCTCATCCTCCTCATCATCCTTCCCGTCAGGAACTTTTCTTTCCAGGGTCCCGCGCAGCCGGATCCCCTCGTCCATCAGCGTCCGGAGTTGGCTTTCCGGGTCCGATTGATCTTCGAGGACGATGTCCCCGCCGTCGCTCGCCCTCATCGCTTCCCTGATGATGGCAACCAGGAAGCGCTTGAGGAATCCCACTTCCGGGTTGCTTTGCCACGCACCGGTGGTGGTGCCGTCCACTTCCGGTCGGGCGGTAGTGGAAGCGACACCGGAAGCGCCGATCGCGGTCAAAGAACAGGAAAGAAGAACGACAACGAAGAAGCCGATTAACTTCCGTCCGCCGGATCGCCTCTTCGACGTACCAACGATGACGTCATCGCACGTGACCATCTATAAATAGAAACAGGATATGGACTTCTTTGTCTTCTTTGAAACGAACACATGTTTTAAGTTTAACATTAAATCCATTAGACGAAAAAACGTAGGTCTATTACTAGGTACTATGAATTTATATAGCGCACTGTCAGAGAGTGTGTGTGTAACGAAATCATTGCATAGAACTCTAAACGAGGACTGGATTTAGACGAGAACTGACCCCATTTGGTTAGACATACCAGTCACACAAAGACAACGCCAATTCCTAGATTAACCCCTTAACGGTGTATTTAATTGTAACTAAATGTAAAATGGACGGCTATATCCGGGATCCCCCAGTTAAGGGGTTAAGGAACCTGCTCGTTACCTATAGGCCTCTGTTCTTCTGTTATATCGAAGCATTGCCTTATATCTTCTCATATGAAAACGTAAGTTGGGGCCCATGAAATCGTGGCAGGGATATTTTTCACACCCCCTAACACACACCCCAACACCCCTCCCCGATTTGAGACCGACACTCCAGACCACCACCACCCACCAATTTCAGCTATGCGATGACCTTTTTTGCTACAATGTCAGACTTTTTGGCAGCCTGGCAGGGACCCCAGAATTTACTGACACCCCCTCCCAAATTGATAATCCTAGAAATAACCCTGACTCGGGGTCCTAGACAAGAACCTCGCCAGCCTAATGCTGAAAAGATAATTAAACAACGAAAGATAAGACATTATTTCTAATGTGATTATTAAAAAGGTAAAATGCACATTGTCGTTTACTTAACTCGCGATTGTCGGTGAATTCTGCGGTGAATTTCTATTTGCGCGTCCCCTGCCGAAATAACTCCGTCGATTCGACTGGCGTTGGAATAGGACTGACCGCCCGAGGCCGGTGACTTTAAACAAGAGAGGCGCGGAGGCTCTTCGTTGTGTGTCGCTGAAAATTAGTCGGGATTTTGGAGAGCACCCCTCGAGAACTCTCTTCTGGATGCTCAGCGAAGATCGACGCAATAAAGCAGAAAAGCAGACGAAGACAGGAACAACGAAACGAACACGGACAAGAAGAGAGAGTGATGAAGTGAAGAAGACAAAGAGAAGTTATGACTCTAAACGGAAAATACAGAAAGAACATTTTGAGGAAAAGAGATTTTTAAAAAATGGTGATCAAAGAGGCGGCGGTTTCAAAGTTGTCATCGCCGGTTGTCATTGGCAACCGAGTCGCCCTTCAGAAACCATGACAACGGCGAATGAGTCACAATGCTCTGGCGATGGGCGTGGCCTCTGATGCTTGATGGACAGAAGAATTCGTGCTAAATCATATATATATATATATATATATATATATATATATATATATATATATATATATATATATATATATTTTAAGCCCTCGGTACTTCATTCCCGAGGGCTTATGAAAAAATTGTTATATATATATACAAATATACTATATATACTATTATATACTATTATATATACTATATATTATATATACTACACATATATAGGGTTATACATAGTACGCAGCGACGAAATGGTCAAATTTACTTTGAATATTAGGGGGTACATATATATATACATATATACATATATACCTTCCATTGGCTTCTGTCAGACAGCAAATTAATTTTACAATTTGTCGTTGTCTATGAAACCTAAGGTTGCAGGCATCGCGTCTTCTTCAAAGGCTGCCCAGCCAGCGCTACAGAAACTGGCGGCTCCACATGGTGAACCCGGGGGCCCGTGCCCCCTAATGATTGATTGCCTGCCCCCAGTGTGCCCCCTGTTAGGACTCAATACTTACTACTACATACCTACCAACAAATGGTTGGCCCCCATGCTTAAGGAGTTGTCGCCCCAACGCCCCCTTCCCCCACTTACCAAATCCTGGAGCCGCCACTGCACAGAAGCTAGCTTTACGCCAGAGACTACGCAGAATATACAGCAAATGATCTATCGCTTTCTTGCACGAGTTGAATTATTTCTTTGGATCTGAATTTGAATCAGGTTGACATCCGATCCCATTTCCCTCTTCCGCGTCGGACAATCGATCGAGCGCTTCTATAGCGCCATGGTTAAAAATACACAGTGCGAGCTCATTACGCCCAAGTAATTGAACGATTTCAACTGAGAAGATAACATAAACAAATATAGACGATAATAATCAAAACAACCAGGATATAAAACACACCATCCTTCATTATATATACATATATACACTATATACACTATATACACTATATACACTATATACATATATATATATATATATATATATATATATATATATATATATATATATATATATATGATGGCTAATGATGCTTTAAACGACTTGAATGATCGGAAACTAATGATATATAGTATCAACAGCTTAAATCATTTTTCCATTGACCGCAGTCGGTCTGGGCCTTGAAGGCCTTCGAGCTACGGGCCTAATACAGACCTATGCTCTGAGAGAGAGAGAGAGAGAGAGAGAGAGAGAGAGAGAGAGAGAGAGAGAGAGAGAGAGAGAGAACAGGAAACATGCAGTGATAAGCACTCGTTGAAAATCCGTTTCCTTGTTTCTGTATTTTTCTCTTCGGAAGACCTGTCGTGCGTCTGACCAATTCGCTCGTTTTAACTCGGGGCACAGAGGGGAGAATTTCACACAAAACCAAAACACCCGAAATCTCGACTACAGAGGCAGAAAGAGAGCCAGAGAGAGAGAGAGAGAGAGAGAGAGAGAGAGAGAGAGAGAGAGAGAGAGAGAGAGAGAGACAGACAGACAGACAGAGACAGAGACAGAGACAGAGACAGAGACAGAGACAGAGACAGAGATAGAGAGACAGAGAGACAGAGATAGAGAGACAGAGAGACAGAGATAGAGAGACAGAGAGACAGAGAGACAGAGAAGGAAGGAAGGTAGAGAGGGGTGGTAGAGGTTGTTAATCTCTTATCTCACAGTGTGCGTGTGTGTGTGTTGTTGTTGTTGTCGGTCGTTGTCATTTTGTCGAAACTCAGGAATAAATTCGTTCCGATCGTTTCTTTTCAACTGTCGAGTTGTGAGTGAGAGGTACGTAAAGCCTTAGATCGTCGTAGTCAACATCATCATCATCATCATCATCATCATCATCATCATCATCATCATCATCATCATCATCATCATCATCATCATCATCATCATCATCATCATCATCATCAACAACAACATCATCATCATCTCTGTCATCGTCGTCGTCATCATCATATCATTTATCGTCGTCATCAGCGTCAAAGCATTCAGTATAAAGAAGAAGCGTATATAATGGCAGAAAGGAAATTAAATCGAAGTACAGTAGGTAAATATGTAATAATAGAAATTAATTTGATTAATACCAATAATAAATAAATTATATGTATTAGAAAGAGGGGCACGTCGTCCCCTCTCTAAAAAATGTAAGGGGGGTCGCCGATACAGTGCAGTGCTTCGATACATGAAATAAAAAAAACAGAGAAAATGGGAAATCCCCGGATGTGGAAACTCACAAACAGGTGGTTAAATGGACAACGTTGAGTCATTGACAGATTGATATCGAGTTGAAACAGAAAATGGCTCCGTGTAAATCACGTGACTTTGTCTCCTGGGGTCGGTTAAACTTCCTGCGAATTCAAACTGGCGTCATACAGACCCACCTTTTGACTTTTAGACGCCCTAGGCAGATTTTAGTTTATTTATTTATTTATTTATTTATTATTATTATTATTATTATTATTATTATTATTATTATTATTATTATTATTATTATTATTATTTATGCCAAGAATAGCAAGGCAAAGAAAAGAGTATTAAACTATATTCATTCATTCATTATTATAGAAAGAAGCGCCTTAAAATTTTTTTCGTCTCCGTTTTATTTCGCCCCTACAAATTTGTCGCCCTTAGGCAGTGCCTAAACTGCCTAAGCCTTAATTAAGGTTTCCCTGGCGCCATATAATTAATAATTACAGTAGATCTTCGTTATAACGGACTTGGTTAAAATGTATACTCGGTTACAGCGAATGGCAATGTACGGTCTCGTGTGATGCGCTACCGTATTGGATGACATTCAATATAACGCACCTGGGATGATCAGTGTGGTCTCAGCTATTGATTATTTCTCAGTTACAGTTTCAGTTTCAGTTACAGTTAATTATTTTTCAGTTATTTTCAGTTAATCGCCAGTGAACACTTTAATGAAATTTTGACGCTTTTTCTTAATAGGCAATAACTCTATGCTCTCTAATTGATTGAAAAATCTACTTATATCTCCATATTTTTACATGCGTATAGATCAAAAGAGGCTGTCCATTAATTATGTCAACAATTTTTGGGCAATTTTTGACCCCCCCCCCGTCAACAACTGTCAACTTTCAGTTACCTCCCTATAATTAATTAAGTCAAGTTCTACTGTACATCGTAGTAATGCCTTGCTACTAGCATAGTCGTTGTATGCTATCTGCTGTCTGGCGATAGGAAATGTCTCGGCCGCGTCGGCAGCAGCAGCAGCAGCAGCAGCAGCAGCAGCAGACGACCACCTGTTGTCACCTGTGCAACAGTTCCATCGAAGTGGAATCCAGGTGCTCCGACTTCGAATGTCGTCACCGCCTCTGTTCCAACTGCGTCGCCGTTTCCAACGGACGCCCCGTCTGCCCCACCTGCTCCCCCTCCGACCTACTTCCCCTCTCCTCCTCCTCCTCCTTCCCCACCCTCACCCTCACCCTCGACCAGCTCGAGCGGAAGTACTTCGTTCACCCAGACGCCGTCCACCTGAAGACGCCGAATACGCCGAAGACAATCGACAATGACTTCCGACGCTTCCCCGTCATCGACGACGACGCTGACGACGACGACGGCGAGGACCGCTGCGACGCCAAGGTCGTTGTCAAGGGCAACGGGAAGGTCGTCAAGGACGAAGGTCAAGGTCGCCGTAGAGATTCTTCGCCCAACCGAAAAGTCGTAAGCCCAAGATACGACGTAAGTCCCCCCCCCCCGTAACTAAGTAATTAATTATTCAACTGGTAATTAACTACAGAGTTAATTAATTCAGCATAATCGTATCAATTTGCCAATTAAGTGAACATCCGTCGAGTTAATTAGTCAAATAATTAATTAATTAATTTGCCCAGTTAACCCCTTAACTGGGAACCCCGGATATATCCGTCCATTTTACATTGAGTTACAGTTAAATACCCAGTTAAGGGGTTAATTACGCTTGTACTGATAATAATTTAAAACGATCGCAGATGTAAGAAATGTCGTTTGCTTCTCTGCATATTATAGGATTCACAAAATGCAAACTTCTAAGTAAGTAACTAACACATCGGCAAACTTATATAGCGCTTTCGTACTAGCACCGCAATAGCTGCTTATTCTCATCCGACATAAGTGGATTGTCTTCATATCCGGCGGCGTCATAGCAGAGACGTTATTTCACTGTTTTTCAGGGGGGGGCAAAACACTTTCGACCTGACAAGTTACAAGTTTGCAAAAAAGCTGACGACCTTTTTTTGGTTAGTTAACATCATCAAGCACTCCTTCTTCTTTAGCGCGTGTAAAATCTAAATAACACAAACATTGGCAAAAAAATTTTTTCCCTCAAAATCAGGAGGGGCAAATGCCCCCCTGCCCCCCAAATGACGTCCCTGCGTCATAGAGAACATCTACTGTATTTATGTTTGTTTCTTCTTCTAATTTTTACAATCGAGGTGTCAACATGGCCGCCGAATGGGGAACTTCCGTCGTCGACCGGAACCGAATTCGCGCACAACCGACACAATTCGGACACGCGTCGTCGCCTGTTGACCGACTACATCCGGTGCCTCGGGGAACACTCGGCCGCCTATCGGAACAAACTGCACGCCATGCAGTCAGACGCGACGCTGTTCGCCGATTCGATCGCCGGCGCCGAGGCGGAGGTCCGGCGCCAGGCGCGCGACTGGCGCCACGCCATCGACCGTGACGAGAAGGCGCTGCTGCTGAGGCTGCGGTCACGCATGACCGAGCAGACGGCAGAGGCGGACGCCATCCGTCTCGATGCGGAGCAGACGATAGAAAGAATGGATGCGCTGACTAGACGGATACAGGACAAGATGGCGGCAACGGATACGGCGGGGGAGAGGCTGTACGACATCCACTGTGACGTCAGCGGGGTGTTGGAGGAGAGGGTGGGGACGATGTCGTTCGGAGGGGTGTCCTACCTGTACGGGGATGCGACCCTCGTTTCAATCAACGAACGGGGTTCGAATCTTTTGGGTGAAATGGAGTTTCCTCCGATAACGGAAAACTGTGAGTCGATATTTCTCTTTTACTCGATTTTTATTTTATATACTGTATTTGTTTTTTTAATATTTCAGTTATCTAGACATCTGAACAACAGAAGTCAATCCCTCATAATTCTACCATCGACCAGTTCGCGTCGGTAAAATCAAGAAAAGTGCAGTCGCAATTATTTCAATTTTCGTGTCAATAAAATGCCACTTTGATTCGCTAATCAAAGAGTTGCTAATGTTTAATTTTCTCCTCACCCCCTGCAATGGGCGCCTGGGTACGCCGCTGTGTGTGTGAGTGTGTGTTGGTTGGTTGACCTTCGATTCGTTCTCTGTGCAGTCGATGACCATTCGATGTTCCTCTCTCCTCCTCCTCTCGTCCGTTCCGTCGACGCCGGTGACCTTCCGATCGTCGGCATGGCCGTCCTTGACCTTCGACTGTTCGTCCTTCGAGAGAACTGTCCCGAGGTCATCGTCTACGACGCCCGATCCTTCGTGCCACGGAAGTTCCTGCCTCTGCTCCACCTCCTCTCCCCGATGCTCGTTCCGGCCGCCGTCGACATCGCCTCCTGCCCTCGGACTCGCACGCTCTTCGTCGCCGACGCGGCCAACGGGGTCGTCTACCGTCTCGACCCCGACGGAGGCGGCCTCATCGGCCACTGGAAGCAGTCGACCGTCGTCGGGCTGTCGGTGACGTCACGCGGAACGCTTCTCGTCGGGACCGGAAGTCGGATTCTCGAGTGCGACGCGCAGACCGGAAGGACGCTGCGAACCGTCGCCGGGGCAACGCTGTCGAAGTCGGCCGCCAGTTGGCGCAGCGGCGGCGGCAGCGGCAGCAGCAGGACCATGATGCACTGTCCGAGGCATTTCCTGTGGCGCGAAAACAACGAGACCCTAATCGTCTGCGATTGGAAGGACTCCTCCTCCTCCTCCTCCTCCTCCTCCTATCCCCACAGCGTCTACGACGTGTCCACTTCCGGTCAGACGTCACACCGTCACGGGAACGAACCCGGATCGGGCGATTCGGACCTCTGCAGACCCGGTCACGTGGTCGCCGCGCCGCTGGATCACGTGATCGTCGCCGACCAGGGCAATCGGCGAGTGAAGCTGTTGAACGCGAGGCTGGAATTCGTCTTGAATCTCGTCGATCGAAGGTCTTCGGCTCCGACGAGACTCGTCTTCGAAGAGGACACCGGACGTCTTTACGTCGGAACAACGGACGGAAAGATCTACGTTTACCGTATAGTCGCCTAAGCACCGACGACGATGACGTCACTTAGTCTCTACAGCAAATATATACGGTGACGTCAGAGTTCCCATAAATTAGGAGTAGACGATGACGTCACAGATTCTCTATGAAACAGCAAATATACGGTGACGTCAGAGTTCCCATAAAAGGGGAGCAGACGATGACGTAAGAGCTTCATGAATAGCGAATGAACGATGACGTCCGAATTTCTATAAAAGGAGTGAGCAGTGACGTCAGACGCTCTATAAATAGCGAGCCTAGGATTTCTAAAAATGGCCACAGTAGATGAGAATTCGTGTCTCTAAAATAATAGCCACTAGAATTACCTTCGTCGTGAACATATATCGCATCATCATCATCATTAAAGTGGCTGTTTGTTAAATTAGTGATTGCTTTAAAATAATAATAAAATATGGGTTTTAAGTGCTTTGATAACATAAGCCTGTGTTATAATCACTATAAAACTTCTTCAGTTAGACTGTTATTAGGTCTCTATTATTATTATTATTATTATTATTATTATTATTATTATTATTATTATTATTATTATTATTATTATTATTATTATTATTATTATTATTATTATTATTATTATTATTATTATTATTATTATTGTTATTGTTATTGTTATTGTTATTGTTATTGTTATTGTTATTGTTATTGTTATTGTTATTATTATTATTATTATTATTATTATTATTATTATTATTATTATTATTACTATCATCATCATCATCATCATCATCATCATCATCATCAGAACAATCAGAAAGATATCATTCAAATAGCGCGACGTCGAGGAAATAGGATTTTCGAGCAGCGATGACGATATTCGGGTTTGACTGTCTATGACTTGATAGACGCACGGATCCCTTATCTTGTTTGTACGTCTGCTATGTCACGTGACTGCTGTGGTCACGTGGGTTGACATTTGTGACCGGGAGACGAAATCTAGGTCAAACGCATTTTTTACTATTCTGATCGAGTGCACAACTGTCCGTTCTGACCCTGAGTGGACATCATGGGAGCTATGGGGCGGGGGAGGAGGGGTAGTGGGGGTGGGGGAGGTGGAGGAGGAGAGCAAGTGATACAGAATAAAGCTGTGTTGTTTGGGAGGACGAGAGGACAAATTAACTTCCGTATTCGACGCATTATCTGTGATCGTGCAAGTGAAATGTAACTAATTATAATTAATTAATTATACTTTATTGTTATTCAGATTAGCCACTGCATGTGTACTCCGGTCACAGTCATTAGCGTAGTCCGATATCGCTTATCAGAAAATGGACAATTTTTCTGACTAAAGTAGGCATACTTCAAGTACGTCTGATGCTCGCTTAAGGCCTTGCTAGTTTCCTCTGTCTGTCTGTCTGTCTGTCTGTCTGTCTGTCTGTCTGTCTCTCTATCTGCCTGTCTCTCCTTTATCTTTCTCACTGACTTTTACTTTTGGTTCTTGCGTGACCGGGAAGTCTTACAGCGCATGCGCAAGATGATTGTGAATAATATGGAAACTAGCCAATTGCCCTTATATATATATATATATATATATATATATATATATATATATATATATATATATATATATATATATATATATATATATATGTTACGACGAAGTTCTACTCTCATTCATTTGTATTTTTATCGACAAACATGTCTATGTCTATACTTCGATGCCACTCTCCGCGTAGACTATTTTGTGAAAAACCTTTGGAACGGCCATCGAAAAAAAGCATTGGGCAAAGCACAGAGCACACAGAAGACTTCGACAGCTTAAACGGACGGACATCAACGCAAACATTCGTTGACAGTGGACTTGTTGTTTCACACCTATTGGCGCCATTATTACACCGACTAGGCACCGAGTTCGAGTTAACAATGCGCTGTCACGTGGTTCTTTCACGTGGAATGACGCCATCCAGTTAATAGCGCGATTTAAAGCGGTCTAGGAGGCTAAGTGCGGTCTGTGTGAATGAACACAGCGAGAAAAAGGCGTCGGACGAGAGAATTCTTTTGTGTGGAAAATAAATATCCTAAAACCGTTTCATCGTCAGAAGAAGAAGAAGAAGATGCCGAAAGACGTGAGCTCATTCTTGTGTCTGTTAATTAACTCTAGTGGATTCTTTTGTTAGTAACCGCGCACAAGGGGTTAACCGACTTTAACCCTGCGTAGGTTCAAGTAAAATCTAGAATTTGCATAGCATGGCGAAACTAGTACCGCAATAGCTGCTTATTCCGAGGCTCATCGCAAAGCAGGCAGCCAGACAGACAGACAGCCAGCCAGACAGACAGTGTTAAGACTATTAAGTAGTTAGCGATTGAGTTGATCAATTTGTAATGCAAAGTGAGTTTGACATTTTTACCGTTATTTATTCGGCCGATAAAGTAAGACAGATAAAGCAGGCAAAAGAGACACACACATACACATACACACACACATACACACGCAGAGGAGCAGACAATCAGGGGCTCGCCGATCTTTATTGGAATGCTGACGACTCGAAATCCTGTCGAATGAAATATCGTAACCCTGTATTTGCATTCGGTGTTGGCCTGAGAATGGTCGGTCAGTATTTTTATGTCGTCTCGATTAAAGGACCATTTAGAGGACTAACAGACGAAAACAGCCCTTGAACCATTAGGCCTACAATGGTCGAGCAGGTAAGAAAAGAGGCCCGTAGGCCTAAAGGTGGCCCGGAGCCATTGACTTTGAATGTATAGGCGAATTCAGATAGGGCCTACGGTTGATCGCTTTTACACAGTGTCTCAACTGTGCAATTCAAAGTAATAAGATGGAAGTCCCCAACAGGATCAGAGTCGGTCTCAGCCAACATGAGGCCTAAAAAGGTCATCCTTCAAACCTTCCTAATATAATTTACCCATCTCTGGCAAGCAAGCAAAAAATTGTCATCCCTACATTTTCCCCTTTCCAAAAAATAAAAAACCCGTCGTCACACTTTGGGGGAATTCCACTCCCATGCAACATATCAAAAATTTTGCGGGGAATTTTTAAACTTTTGGGGGGAAATTTCCCCCAAGAGAAGGCCTAGAATAAACACTGTGGGACCGCCAAATTTATGATCCACCGTGTCTATAGAAAAAAAATTGAAACTAGCTGCAACTGTCAACGCTTGTCTATTTATCGTTATACAGTAGAACTTCGTTATGACGTACTTAGCGGGTCTGCAAAACTTGGCACGTAATGTCCGAGGCACGTTATTATATCCAATACCATCCAATACGGTAGCGCTTCACACGGGACCTACTGTGTACATTGCCCGATTTGACCTGGATCGGTAATTATTTTGATTTGGCGTGCCATCGGTTTATGCTCCTGTGCATTATGAAGTGGCGCTATAGAAGTGTTAGATTAGATTAGACTAGATTGGATACGTTATAACCGTGTACGTTTTAACCAAGTTCTACCGTGGTTGTACTTGTGGGTGACAGGGGGCATTGGGCGGCCCGTCCAAATGCCAAGGCTGGCCTCGATCTGCATGGGTGGTGCTGTGCATATGGAGAGACAGCGTACTTCCTGTTTCGATCAACTGTATTTATAATATAATTTGAACTTCCGCGTTAATTCGGCGTTGTTTTCAAATTCTCTGAATTTCTGTCTCTCGCAGTGTTGCGTCTGCCTTAGAACTCTCGAGGCAGACGTCGACGTCGGCCACCTGTTCGTCTGCTCTCACGCTCTTTGCGTCGTCTGCCTCGACGGTTTCGGCAACCACCCGCTGCGCCAGGTGTGTTTCACCTGCGCCACACCGGACGCCGTCGACCTACCTGAGATGGCCGTCTGGCAGACGAAGCAGGTGTCGAACACCTTGCTGGTCGATCCCGACGCAGACGAGGACACGAGAAAGCCTCCGAAGAAGAAGAAGGGCGACGCCACCGAGCCCTCGTCGTCGTCGGTCATCATCATAGGACCGATCGGTCCAGAAGCGCGCCATCTTGAAAAACTGGGCGGCGGCGGCGGCGACCTTGAAATAGACGACGACGATGACGTCATATATACGCGACGTTCGAAGGAACTGGAGGCGTTTCTGCGCTCGATGAGACGGAAGAGAACCGAGGCCGAGAAGAGAGAGGCGGCGTTCGAGGCACACGTGGACGAGGTCCGGCAGAGGATAGCGAAGCACGCGCAGATGTGTCACAGCCTCATCGACCGCGACGCAGCTCGCCTGCTTCAGCAGCTGGAAGAGGCGAGGACGGCGACGCTGACGGAGAGCAGGGCGATGAGGGACGGGGTGAGGGCGGTGATCGACAGAACCAGTCAGCTGATGGCGAAGGGACAACCGCTGGAGACAAAGGACGTCGAACAGGTGCTGTCGGCGCGGGTCAACGGGTCCGTTCAGTTCCAGGAGATCCAGGTGACGCTGAACATCATCGTTCCGAAAGACGAAGGTAACGTCGTCGCCAGGATCACCTTCCAAGATACTCCAGGTGAGCGAGAGAGAGCGAGTCGTTGAGCAACTGAGTAAACTAATCAGTGAGTTAGTGAGTCGATCAGTGACTCATGTTGCTCAGTGAGTCAATCTACGTATATTGTACGAATAAAATTGAATACAGTAGAACCTCGCTATAACGTATCCACGGTTATAACATAATCTCGGTTATAGCGTACCACAATGTAAGGTCCCGTGTGACGCGCTACTGTATTGGATAGTATTGGATATAATAACGTATTAACGTACCTCGAATGTAGCGCAGTAAATTTTACAGACCCCCCCCCGAGTACGTTATAACGAAGTTCTACTGTAAATTGGCAGATTGAAGAAAGTCGTTAACGTCGTTGAATAAATGAGTGAAGTGAGAAGTGAGACATTAATTGTTCGTTGACTGATTTGGTCGACAGGTTGTCAATTATAGTTTTCATCACGTAATGCAAAATTGAAAAATCTTCCTGAATCGGAGTAAACTTCTATTAAATGCTGTTGGTCTCGATCTCACCACGTTTGGAGAGATTATGTCCTAGGGAAGGGAAAAGGGTAAAGGGGGTGGGGCCCTCTTTTTCATCCAAGTTTACGTCAATGTTTTCGGTTTTGAAAGTAACAGAGTAGCAGGCTTAGAATTTTCTGCTGACTCAGCAGAACTCTGGCCTACTTTTCAGACGATTTCGCCGTCCTTTCTCCCCCCGCCCTCATCGGATCGATCCCGGGAAATTCCTTTCCCGTCACGGGGATCGCAGTCCTCGATCGCGAAGTCTTCGTCGTCAACGACACCGATCCGGAGGTGTTCGTCTTCCAGGTGGGAACCTCCTCCCACGCCACGCACAAGCGCTCCCTGTCCCTCCTCCACCTCCTCTCCCCGTCCCTGATCCCGTTTCCTCTGGATCTCGACGCGTGTCCGCGAAACAGGTGCGTCTACGTCCTCGACGCCCAGAACTCTCAGGTCTACCGACTGGTCCCCAGCGACGGCTACCTGGTCGCCTGGTGGGCGGTCCGTAACCCCCGCAACCTGTCGGTGACGTCATCGGGATCGGTGCTTGTGACGGAAGAGGGAAAGGTGGTCGAATACGACCCGAAGGGAAGAACGATTCGCTCCGTCTTGCCCCCCTCGGGGTTCTCCGCCCTCCGTCTCGGCGGCGAAAGGGGGGCGTCGATGCGTCACCCGCGTCACGCGGTAGAGTTCGACGGCGGCGCAGGGTTGGTGGTCAGCGACTTCCTCGACGACCGGACGCCGCACGTCGTATACGTCACCGAGCGCTGCAAAGGCACGCCGTCGCGTTGGCATGGCAACGCGCCGCCCACTTCCGGCGCCGACGGTTTCGACGAACCGCGACATCTGGCGGTCGTCGACGTCAGCGGTCACGTGATGGTCGCCGACCGGAAGAACAATCGGGTGGTTCTGTTGAACCGGAAGCTGGAGTACGTGAGGGACCTCGTGAAGGACTCGGAGGTCAACGAGGTCAGGTCACCGATGAGACTGCGCCTCGACCAGGCCAGAGGTCATCTGTACGTTGGACAATCGAACGGAGTGACCTTGATCTTCAGGGTGCTGTTATAGCGCATTTAATGAAGAGGAGATACTAGTAGACAATAGATAATTTCGTTTGAGGATTTCTTTTAGGCAACGATTAGCCACGGCATCTTGTCTACAATTGTAACTCTTTTAATCTGCATCTGATTAAGCAAAATAAATTATCTCTTTCACGGTAATTTATAACCGAGTATACGTTATAACTGAGTTCGTTATAACGAAGTTCTACTGTACGAACTTGTTTAGGCTAGAACCGACTGAGTGCGTCCAAAAATACGACTGTCCCAGCGGCGCAGATAGGCCTAACGAAGCCCCTGAGGGAGGGGTAGGGTTATTAGGGTAGAGGGTAGGGATGGGGGCTCGTAGGAGAAGGTGCTTTCCAACTAGTAACAGTGTGTCTATAATTCCCGTTTCTCTTCATATTCACCGGTAAGCGATATGCTGTCACCAACACACAAGCACTGGTGTAGACTTACATAGTATGACATTATCACGCGACTGCTGTATACATCGTAGTTTGAATGTTTTGAAAAGTACAGTTAAACCTAAGTATACAGTGGGATATTAGACTAGGTCTTTATATGTTATCTTGATTTATGCATATATTGATTATACTTAAAGAGGTTATCGTGAAAACTGAAATTTCTTTAAAATCTGTCATGGTTTTTGGGGGGTAAACTGCGAATTGTGTTTGTTTTTTGTGGAATCAAAGATAACAAATGCAGAAGGCAGACAGAAGTTGAAATACAGGGATGCAGGAAGGAAGAGAGAGAGAGAGAGAGAGAGAGAGAGAGAGAGAGAGAGAGAGAGAGAGAGAGAGATAAGAAGGGAGGGAGAGAGAGGGAGAGGGAGGAGGAGAACCACAAATAACAACTACTATTTCTGCTACTGCTACTACTACTTTCACTATTACTGCTTCTGCTGAAGCCAATACTAGTGCCGCCTATGCTACTGCTAATACTAATATCACTACTACTACTGCTGCTGCTAATTCTACAACAACAACAACGACTATTAATACTACTACTGTCTACTGCTACCAGTGTTTATTCTAGGCCCTTTGAGAGGGATTCCGCCCCAGTTTGAAAATTCCCCCTCCCAAAAATTTCTATATGTTGCATTGGGGATGGAAATTCCTGCCCCCCAAAAAAAGTGTGACGAGAGGGGGTTTTATTTTGGAGAGGGGAAAAAAGAGAAGGATATGACCACATAGAAGAGTATTTGAAAGAAAAGGAAGGATGTTATGACCTTTTTTTGCTCGTCAAGGTTTTTGGGCAGACAAATCTTCTCCCCCCAAACATTTCAAACTCCCCCCCCCAATGTCAAGGTGGCTAGAATAAACATTGACTGCTACTATTTTTATTACTACTACTACTACTACTACTACTACTACTACTACTACTACTACTACTACTACTACTACTACTACTACAACATTGCTTTTTGGTACAATTGGGAAGCTGTTATTGGGCTAAGGGGGACCCGGATCCTTGGGTGAGAAAATGTAGAACGCAAATTATCTAACATTTGATTTACTGCTTCAGAAGTCATTCTGACGCCGACCAAGCAAATACTTTGCCTGCGTTATAAATAATTATAATTGAATCGCACTCAAATCGTCACAATTACGCGGACCGTATAAACAGTGGAGTGGAAGGAAACCGACTCCTCATCCGCTCCCTTCTCTTCCGTCTCCATCTTCTCCTCTTCCTCCTGAACGTCTCCTCCATTTCCAGGCAGAGGAAACGACAGTCGAACTCCCCCGCAAACAACGGCCAATGCCCTAGATTCGCTAATTATAATTATTGGTCGCCGATCGCAGAGGGGGTGGGGGGCGGTGCCATGGGGTATCCGCCAGATGGGAGGGGGCATCCAAAATGACGCGGCAACTTTCTCTTTTGCTCTTTGACGCCTAACACCGAGGTGACGGGGGGGGGGCATCCAAAATTACTTTGGCCCCTGGGCGACCCCCACTCTTTAGCACGCCGCTGTTCGATCCGCAATATCTCTTTATTGTGTCGCAAAATGTGAGGAAGCAGATTCTAAAATCCGGGAAGTAAATCTGACGGATCTCGGTCAGAGACTTCGTCAACAGTTGTATGTGCGTGTGTCTGTTTGTTTGTGCGCGCGCTGCAAATTGCAACGCGCGCCTGCAATCGTGTGAAAATCAAATACTGACCTAATAAAGCCGTTGTATTTCAAGGCAGACAGCTTTGATACCCCTCCTCTCCCTCCCTCCTCTCTCTCTCTCTCTCTCTCTCTCTCTCTCTCTCTCTCTCTCCCTCCCCCACACCATCTCCACTGCTAGACGGATGTGAGAAACTCGGCCGCTTCTATGGTCTCATAATTAAACAATAATTATTTCGGAAGATTTTTAGCACTGTAGGCCTACATTATACCACTAGCGGCTAGGCATTGTGGCTAGCACGGGTTAGCGTTTCAATATTATTCTAACGTAGAGACAATTGACTTCCGCTGAATAGAGTTATGAGAGGCGCTATACAAATGCTACGTTACATTACATTTCAACTGCAAGGGGCTGTCCATTAATCGTATGTATGTATGTGTGTATGTATGTATGTATACTGGACTATTTATATAGCGCCGTAAGGAAAATAGGGGCGTTTGAAAAAGCTTGGCAGTTGTTGACAGGGGCCCAGAGGGATCAAGAGAAGTTTACGTCAAACAATCATTTCACTTTCTACAAATAATTAATCAAAAAATAGGAAATTTCGTGAAATGCTATTTATTACAACGAAGAAAAGCCCGACAGGCAAAAGAGGTAGTCATTTTGACACTTGATGAGCAAAAATGGGGGAAAGGTCATCACCGCACACACAATAATAACCTTCCAAACTTATTAGGGGACCCGCCACTGATCTTAGGGGTCAAAAATGTTTGACATAATTATAGGGTAGTCACTGAAAGTTGACAGTTATTGGCAAGGGTGGCGAGGGGGTCAAAAACTGGCCAAAAATTATTGTTGGCATAATTAATGGACAGCTCCTAAGCAGACGTAGGCCTAATGGAAAAATAAGGGGGTTGTTTCGGTTGAGAACTTGGTGGGGAAACGGGGCGTATGATATGGTGGTGAAATCGATTTAGTTCCATGCAGTAGTGTGGAATACTACTGATGACACTTCATTTTGATTCTTAAATTTGATATTTTAATGGAAAAGATAAAATTGTAGAGCAGATAGAATTCTCCACTGCGTGTACATTATATGATCAATATAATGGCAAAATAAGGGGGTTGTCTCGGTTGAGGACTTGGTGGGGAAACGGGGCGTATGATATGCTGGTGAAATCGATTTAGTTCCATGCAGTAGTGTGGAATACTACTGATGACTCTTCATTTTGATGCTTAAATTCGATCTTTTAATGGAAAAGATAAAATTGTAGAGCAGATAGAATTCTCCACTGCGTGTACATTATATGATCAATATAATGGCAAAATAAGGGGGTTGTCTCGGTTGAGGTCTTGGTGAGGAAACGGGGAATAGGATATGTTGGTGAAATCGATTTAGTTCCATGCAGTAGTGTGGAATACTACTGATGACTCTTCATTTTGATGCTTAAATTCGATCTTTTAATGGAAAAAATAAAATTGTACAGCAAATGGAATTCTACTCATCGTGTGCATTAGGTTATTAATATAATGGCAAAATAAGGGGGTTGTCTCGGTTGAGGACTTGGTGGGGAAACGGGGAGTAGGATATGTTGGTGAAATCGATTTAGTTCCATGCAGTAGTGTGGAATACTACTGATGACACTTCATTTTGATGCTTAAATTCGATCTTTTAATGGAAAAAAATAAAATTGTACAGCAAATGGAATTCTACTCATCGTGTGCATTAGGTTATTAATATAATGGCAAAATAAGGGGGTTGTCTCGGTTGAGGACTTGGTGGGGAAACGGGGAGTAGGATATGTTGGTGAAATCGATTTAGTTCCATGCAGTAGTGTGGAATACTACTGATGACACTTCATTTTGATTTTTAAATTTGATATTTGACTGTAAAAGATAAAATTGCAAAGCAGAGAAATTCTGAAAAGCGTGTACATTATATGATCGATATAATGGCAAAATAAGGGGGTTGTCTCGGTTGAGGACTTGGTGGGGAAACGGGGCGTATGATATGTTGGTGAAATCGATTTAGTTCCATGCAGTAGTGTGGAATACTACTGATGACACTTCATTTTGATTCTTAAATTTGATATTTGACTGTAAAAGATAAAATTGCAAAGCAGAGAGAATTCTGAAAAGCGTGTACATTATATGATCAATATAATGGCAAAATAAGGGGGTTGTCTCGGTTGAGGACTTGGTGGGGAAACGGGGCGTATGATATGTTGGTGAAATCGATTTAGTTCCATGCAGTAGTGTGGAATACTACTGATGACTCTTCATTTTGATGCTTAAATTCGATCTTTTAATGGAAAAAATAAAATTGTACAGCAAATGGAATTCTACTCATCGTGTGCATTAGGTTATTAATATAATGGCAAAATAAGGGGGTTGTCTCGGTTGAGGACTTGGTGGGGAAACGGGGAGTAGGATATGTTGGTGAAATCGATTTATTTCCATGCAGTAGTGTGGAATACTACTGATGACACTTCATTTTGATTCTTAAATTTGATATTTTACTGTAAAAGATAAAATTGTAAAGCAGAGAGAATTCTGAGCGGCGTGTACATTATATGATCAATATAATGGCAAAATAAGGGGGTTGTCTCGGTTGAGGACTTGGTGGGGAAACGGGGCGTATGAAATGTTGGTGAAATCGATTTAGTTCCATGCAGTAGTGTGGAATACTACTGATGACACTTCATTTTGATGCTTAAATTCGATCTTTTAATGGAAAAGATAAAATTGTAAAGCAGAGAGAATTCTGAAAAGCGTGTACATTATATGATCAATATAATGGCAAAATAAGGGGGTTGTCTCGGTTGAGGACTTGGTGGGGAAACGGGGCGTATGATATGTTGGTGAAATCGATTTAGTTCCATGCAGTAGTGTGGAATACTACTGATGACTCTTCATTTTGATGCTTAAATTCGATCTTTTAATGGAAAAAAATAAAATTGTACAGCAAATGGAATTCTACTCATCGTGTGCATTAGGTTATTAATATAATGGCAAAATAAGGGGGTTGTCTCGGTTGAGGACTTGGTGGGGAAACGGGGAGTAGGATATGTTGGTGAAATCGATTTAGTTCCATGCAGTAGTGCGGAATACTACTGATGACTCTTCATTTTGATGCTTAAATTCGATCTTTTAATGGAAAAAATAAAATTGTACAGCAAATGGAATTCTACTCATCGTGTGCATTGGGTTATTAATATAATGGCAAAATAAGGGGGTTGTCTCGGTTGAGGACTTGGTGGGGAAACGGGGCGTATGATATGTTGGTGAAATCGATTTAGTTCCATGCAGTAGTGTGGAATACTACTGATGACACTTCATTTTGATGCTTAAATTCGATCTTTTAATGGAAAAGATAAAATTGTAAAGCAGAGAGAATTCTGAAAAGCGTGTACATTATATGATCAATATAATGGCAAAATAAGGGGGTTGTCTCGGTTGAGGACTTGGTGGGGAAACGGGGCGTATGATATGGTGGTGAAATCGATTTAGTTCCATGAAGTAATGTGGAATACTACTGATGGCACTTCATTTTGATTCTTAAATTTGATATTTTACTGTAAAAGATGAAATTGTAGAGCAGATAGAATTCTGAAAAGCGTGTACATTATATGATCAATATAATGGCAAAATAAGGGGGTTGTCTCGGTTGAGGACTTGGTGGGGAAACGGGGCGTATGATATGTTGGTGAAATCGATTTAGTTCCATGCAGTAGTGTGGAATACTACTGATGACACTTCATTTTAATTCTTAAATTTGATATTTGACTGTAAAAGATAAAATTGCAAAGCAGAGAGAATTCTGAAAAGCGTGTACAATATATGATCAATATAATGGCAAAATAAGGGGGTTGTCTCGGTTGAGGACTTGGTGGGGAAACGGGGCGTATGATATGTTGGTGAAATCGATTTAGTTCCATGCAGTAGTGTGGAATACTACTGATGACACTTCATTTTGATTCTTAAATTTGATATTTGACTGTAAAAGATAAAATTGCAAAGCAGAGAGAATTCTGAAAAGCGTGTACAATATATGATCAATATAATGGCAAAATAAGGGGGTTGTCTCGGTTGAGGACTTGGTGGGGAAACGGGGCGTATGATATGTTGGTGAAATCGATTTAGTTCCATGCAGTAGTGTGGAATACTACTGATGACTCTTCATTTTGATGCTTAAATTCGATCTTTTAATGGAAAAAATAAAATTGTACAGCAAATGGAATTCTACTCATCGTGTGCATTAGGTTATTAATATAATGGCAAAATAAGGGGGTTGTCTCGGTTGAGGACTTGGTGGGGAAACGGGGAGTAGGATATGTTGGTGAAATCGATTTAGTTCCATGCAGTAGTGTGGAATACTACTGATGACACTTCATTTTGATGCTTAAATTCGATCTTTTAATGGAAAAGATAAAATTGTAAAGCAGAGAGAATTCTGAAAAGCGTGTACATTATATGATCAATATAATGGCAAAATAAGGGGGTTGTCTCGGTTGAGGACTTGGTGGGGAAACGGGGCGTATGATATGGTGGTGAAATCGATTTAGTTCCATGCAGTAGTGTGGAATACTACTGATGACACTTCATTTTGATTCTTAAATTTGATATTTTACTGTAAAAGATGAAATTGTAGAGCAGATAGAATTCTGAAAAGCGTGTACATTATATGATCAATATAATGGCAAAATAAGGGGGTTGTCTCGGTTGAGGGCTTGGTGGGGAAACGGGGCGTATGATATGGTGATGAAATCGATTTAGTTCCATGCAGTAGTGTGGAATACTACTGATGACACTTCATTTTGATTCTTAAATTTGATATTTTACTGTAAAAGATGAAATTGTAGAGCAGATAGAATTCTGAAAAGCGTGTACATTATATGATCAATATAATGGCAAAATAAGGGGGTTGTCGCAGTTGAGGTCTTGGTGAGGAAACGGGGAATAGGATATGTTGGTGAAATCGATTTAGTTCCATGCAGTAGTGTGGAATACTACTGATGACACTTCATTTTGATTCTTAAATTTGATATTTTACTGTAAAAGATAAAATTGTAAAGCAGAGAGAATTCTGAAAAGTGTGTACATTATATGATCAATATAGGCCCTATGTGTATGTTAGGCGGTAAAGCTTGATTAATTAGGCCGATTAGTTCTAGGTCTGCAGAAATTCTGTGAGAGATATATATATATATATATATATATATATATATATATATATATGCAAAATCGTGGAGGTAATAGATTAACAAATGAAAACAGCGGTATTCACATTTGTTATATTCAATTCAGTTCACGTCTCAAAATAGACTTAACAGACTTTTAAGCAAATCTTGGAAAAATTTGGGCAGTGGACAAAATTATTTGCCTGATGATCGCCATCCAAACCAGTTCATTATACGACGAAATAAACTCAAAACGAGGCTCAATTTTAAGGATCTTCGTATAGTTCCGCTGTTCCCGCTAATCGTCCTCCGCTCCCTCCGACCGATGGCTGTTCCTTTTGCCGCCCCACGGATGAAACTGTCTTCCGTGTTCGCTCCGTCCTCTCTTCCCGCTCCAGGGATGGAACTTCCGTTCGGTTTCCACGGCAACGAACCCGGCTGACCTTTTCCCGCCCCAGGGGGTGAAACGGACCTTCGCCGCGTCGACTACCGCTGCTGTGGCGCCACCTGCCGAACGCCTCCGAGGTACGCTCAGGCCGGGGTCGAGAAAAAGAAGGCGCTTCCCGGTAAGGATCGTGTCGTCGTCCTCACCACCTCCGCCCTCTTCGCCGACGTCACATCCGGTCGGACAGGATTCGCTTCCGGTCTGCGTCTGACGCACTTCCGGCGGAACAGGAAAATACGGATTTGCGTCGTCACGCGACTCTTCGGACACGTGACATTCCGACAGCTGCAGGAGCAGCGCCGTCGCGAAGAGAAGCGGAAACCGGAAATGACGTAACGAGACCGCCATTTTGACAAGATGGCGAACGCCGAGACGAAAAGTGAAACTTCTCACAACGAGAGAGAGAAAGAAAGAAGAATCTACAAAGAACGTCTAAAATTCCGCAAAATTCACAAAAACCATACGAACAGACAACTGCGAAATTTAAAAAACTACAGATTTATGTTTTTAATATTATAGATTTTTCAATCCTTTTTGCATCTGGGGCTGCGCCCTGATCCCGATGAGGGTCTCACAGCGCCCCAAGATAGAATGGGGGCGAAGTTGACCCCTCTTCAAGTGAAGGACGCCCTGCATTCTGAAACCCTGGCCAGTGGCCACGCCAATAATAATAATAATAATAATAATAATAATAATAATAATAATAATAATAATAATAATAATAATAATAATAATAATAATAATAATAATAATAATAATAATAATAATAATAATAATAATAATAGTTTCAGATCCAGATTTAAAACACATCTCTTCCATTTAGCATTTCCTCCATAGTCTGTCTTGCTCTTTCCCTCTGACTGATCTCTGGAATGACCTGGTCTTTTGCGGATGGATTTGAAGTACCGTCGATTGATACACCGTTGAGTAGGCCTATTATAAATGGTGCTATAGAAGTGCATTATTATTATTATTATTATTATTATTATTATTATTATTATTTTACTTATCTAGTTGAATGGGGTTAGAACTTAGACCCTTACCTCGTTTCTCGAAATCAGTTAACCTCGCTGGACGTAACTTCAGGACGACGCTGGACTTTACTTGGACGGCAACCCTTGCACCTGCAGTGTAATAGTAGGGTACCGGATCTCTCGCACGGTACCTTTTATACGGCGCCGACACAAACGGGCGCGGGTCAACGGGTGCTGCTACGCGCTCGGCATTTCAATCGGTCCCCTTTATGGCTCCCCGGGGCCCCCGAGGACCGTCGAAAGAAACGCAGGCCGAAGAAGACGGTCGGGAAAAGACGGCCGTTGCATCCATTGTAATGGAAAATACGCTCGGACCGGGTGACGGGTGTTTCGAAAAGAGGGGAGGGGAGGGAAGACCGGGCGGCGGCAACATCTGTGATGCGATTAAGTCGATCGTTTGAAAGAAAAGCCGTTTCGGCGCAACGAAGAAAATCACGGCTCAGTAGAATTAGGGAAATCGCCGGATAATTATATTGTGTGCTTCTATTGCTTCCGCTCCTCAACTACTGAGTTCAACTATTCTCAACTATACATTCCTCCGATTAGGACATCGCTCTAAGGCTTCGGCAACCGCCCACCCCGGCAACGAGAGAGAGAGAGAGAGAGAGAGAGAGAGAGAGAGAGAGAGAGAGAGAGAGACAGACAGACAGAGAGACAGAGAGAGACAGAGAGAGAGACAGAGAGAGAGACAGAGAGAGAGACAGAGAGAGAGTGGGAGAGAGAGAGACAGAGACAGAGAGAGAGAGACAGAGAGAGAGACAGCGACAGAGAGAGACAGAGAGACAGAGAGACAGAGAGAGAGACAGAGAGAGAGAGAGAGAGAGACAGACAGACAGACAGAGAGAGACAGAGAGAGAGAGAGAGAGACAGACAGAGAGTGGGAGAGAGAGAGACAGAGACAGAGAGAGAGACAGCGACAGAGAGAGAGACAGAGAGACAGAGAGAGAGAGAGAGAGAGAGAGAGAGAGAGAGACAGACAGACAGAGAGACAGAGAGAGAGAGAGAGACAGAGAGAGAATTGGCAATTGCCTTCTTCTTCCACATCCGTTGCTGCACCTAGAACGGTGGGGGGAGGTACACTGGCCTAACCACGGGATGTGATCCCTATTTTGGATGGGATTTGGGCAAAACCGGAGAAATTTTTCTTGCGGGGGTGATTTTTCTGATTTGAACAGAATCCATGTGTCAATAACGACTTCACCATGTTTTTTCTTGTAGGTCGACTACTAAATAATAATAATAATAATAATAATAATAATAATAATAATAATAATAATAATAATAATAATAATAATAATGTAACCAAATCGCTCTTCTACCCCCCAATTACAGTTTTTATGTCCGAAACCAAGTTCACCGTTTGGCAGGACGCTATTCTAGAAATCCTATCCGAGAGTTAATTTACAATATTCCAAGAAACAGTCAGCACACAAAAGCCAAGATAATTGTATTCCGAACAGGGGTTGGGAAGGGGGATGGGGTGGGAAAGAGGATCAGCTGACCATAAAACTGTCTTGGCGGCGCAACACAAATCATAGAAAACCCGGAAGATGAACCTAAAAGAACAAACCAATAACTCCCGCCGTTGTTCCTCCAAAAAATCCACTGAATCCGATATTTGAGAAAACCTAAATCATTTCCCAGCTGGAAACACCGAACCTTCCCCCCACCCCCGCCAAGGAATCAAGACAAACTGTGTACCTCTACCACGGTACAAACCCATCCGGACCGAGTGAAATTTTTGCACAATTAGCGCACAGCTGCACCGATTAATTATACAGCTGTCAACAAAACTGAAACATTGACTCAGCAGAAGAATTCTCTAAGCGTAGGAATCGTGCAATCAATTGTCGTAAACTTCTAGGCTCGAGCCCCCCGCTTTTTGAGTCTACCCTAGGGAAGGTATAGGGGGTGGGCCTCCCATTTTTCATCCAAGTTTACGCCAATGCATCAATGGTAAGTCTGTGGAAAGCTGAAGCCAGTCTGAAACCATCTTTGCAAAGCTTTTGACATCGGTTACCATAGAAATACCCAGTGGCGCAAATCTGGCGTCAACACTGGGGGCAGTGGCAGCTCCAGGATTTGGCAAGTGGGAGTGGGCGTTGGGGTGGCAACTTCTAATCACGGGGGCCAACCATTTGTTGCTAGGTATGTAGTATTAAGTATAGGGTCCCAAAAGGGAGGGGCAGACACTCTTTAGGGAGCACGGGCCCCCCACTGATTGGGGCGGGGGAGGTAGAATCGTCTAGTCAGGTCAGACCCCCTTTTCGGCTCCCAGAAAGCCTTGAACAAAAAAGTCACACATTCTTCCCTGTCCAAATAGATCGGTTTTAATCCTGGCACCTCATCATGGGGGCGAGGATATAAACATTTTACCAAAGGCACAAAACATTGGGGGATAATTGATACTCTGTCCCTCCTACTAATTATTGGGGGGACCGTTCCCCCGTGTTTTATGCCCTTGGAAATACCAGTACAGTACTTCTGATACAACCCTGGTTTCTAATAGAACAAGACTTTATAGTATACCATTGCTCGAGACCCGACTTCTATTACAAGTCAAACGGTAATGTGATCACACTTAACAAAATGGCGGAAAACTGGCTTAACTCTCAGACACCAACGACACGTTCTAGTATTAATTAAATTCTATGGTAGGAATACTTTGGATGGAAACTTGTCCCAACTGCTACATTGTGCAACATGAACCAGCTTATCATTGACAATGACTACTATGGAGACCAAAGACAACCAGAATGACATTCAATTGCGGGAGAATGTCATGAAGAAACTAATAAGTTAAAAACAAATTCAAATCTATGAACTCATCATCGTGCAACTGAACAGAAACTTTTATATTAAATAATCAATTTTCTGTCTTCCTCGAAAACAGAATCAAATAATTATTACATGACAATGAAACAGAAGGCACAGACAGCACGTTCATACAAGACTTCCACCGAATTCACCAATTGTCAACACTTGTCATACAGAAACAAGGGGTAAACACTTGCAGGACACGACAAGACAAGTCTGGTCTCTGTCTCTCTCTCTGTCTGTCTGTCTCTCCTGTCACTTCAGAAACTTGTTGACCTCGGGAATGAAAAACTGAGCCGGTTGTGGACGTGGGTCGTCGGTCAAGTAACTGGCGATGTACTCCGGTCGAACACAGGAAACTCCCGACCGCACCATTCCCTCAAGGTCGACCTTAAACCACAACAGAGAGAACAATGAAATCACCAGAGAAAATATGTCACCGATTCAAAACCAAACAAAATAGCTAACAACTGACATCACATTAGGATAAACACTAATAAAATGTCACTAAAATTCAAATAATTATATGCAGCTATGCTCATCAAAGATAATGATAACCGTATTAATAATAATAATAATAATAATAATAATAATAATGCACTTGCCTAAACTAGTTCCAAAACACAAAGGCATCAATAGATGAATATGATGATAATAATAATAATAATAATAATAATAATAATAATAATAATAATAATAAATAATAATAATAATACATCCATAATAATAATAATAATAATAATAATAATAATAATAAAGTATGGAGTGGTTCACTGTATCAAATGCTGCAGACAGATCAAGAAAAATTAATAATAAAAATAATAATAATAATAATAACAATAATAGTAATAGTTTAAAGAGTAATACCTGAAACTTAAGTTTAGCCATGTCAATAAAAGCATGCGTAGCTTTCGAATAATTCAACGGCAACCTAAAACAGAAAAAACAACGAAACAATACAAAGCAGAGATCACTTCAATTCAGACACAAGGCAAAATACCACGTATAAAACAGCAACACGTAAACAAATAGAAGTGATCACTAAGCTGAATACATACTTATTCGACAGGACTGTCGCGCCACCAGCCTCCAGGAGGCGCTGGAAACCGTCTTCCCTCCGGCTTTCCGTCAACAGAAGCACCCGCCACGACTCGAACGCCCCACGAGTTGTTCTCAACGCCCTCTGAAACAACCACCAGGCGTCATTTTCACTGTCAAACGGTCACTCTTGGACGTTAAGCTGTTCACAACTTTTCCAAAGGTCGCCGAGCAGTGGGCAAAAGGTCAGACTCGAACCCCCACCCTCTGATCCAACGGCAAGAATACTACTGCCATTCCACCACACACACCCCACCCAAATGTAGAACCAAGCATGTTGAGACAACCGATCATATGGAACGCAGTATCTGCAGAAAGCAAAAGAATTTTACAAAGCAAGAAAAAAAGCCGAGAATTTTCTGGGGTCGAAGACCGTCCCAACCTTTCCCGATTTCGAAAGTTGCTGGCGCCACCGGCAAGCGGCCTCCGCAAGTTTCAGCATCTGAGATGGAAGGCCACTCCAGATGGAAGCTGTGGCTTTTGCTCCCCATTCATAAGATTCTTCCTATTTGAAAATGAAAAGCTAAGACGTTAGAATGGGCAAATCAACATACAAGTAAACACGTAATATGAGAAAGAATTTTATTAGGCAATAATATATAAAGACCCCAAATAAATTACTGATGCTAAATGGATTTTCAGAGAGAAAAAATTTCAAGTAAACAGAAAAATATGCAAAACTGTAACCACACACGATCAACAAGTTGAAACTAATTCAATAAATGCTAAATGGGCAACTGTATTCTAAACTGGTTAAGAAAGAAAAATGGGAAAAAAGTAAAATAGCAAACAAATCAGACGTCGAATAAATATACCGAAATAAACTCGTTCGCCGTTACACACGCGTCGATGTAGGACTTGTGTAGAACCCACTTCCCAGTGGCAACACAGGCAAGAAATTTCTCATTACGAGTCGGTTTTTCTGCACATAAACATAGACTTTCGATTAAAAATAACATCTGTAAAAGTTTTAAAAATAACAGCCAATGACAGCAGACCAGAACAGAAGAGAAGAGAGAACATGAAATTCTACAACAGCACGCTGTCTTGGCCGACCAACGTAAGACCAAAAGGTCAGGTCAGGTCTTCATCCTCCAGCTGTGTTGAGCGATCAACTTCTTCACGATATCTCTCCCAAAAAAACCCGAAATAACATAAAAATTTTCGGTCTAAGACAGTAACAATAAAAGTTTGATCGAATACACCGCAGCAAACACTTGATGAAACACACGGTACTATCATACTTACCTATTATAAGATGAGTGCATTCACTTGCGTAGTTAGTCGTGTCCAGAGCACTGCCGCCCAAGTCTTCGATGACGCGGGCAAAATGGTCTCGTTCCTACGTTTAGAAAACAGCCCCTATTACTAATGGATAGTTCCACAGCCATACAAACACAAGACACAAATACTAATAAGTATAAAATCCAAGATAATGAACCAGGGCATTGCCACGATTAAACTTACATGAATACAAACTGCAGTACAGTCGAGCCTTTATAAGAAAAGTTGGGTGACTAAATTATATGTTTTGCTATAATCAACAACTGTCATTGCATACATTGACACTTTTACCAAAACCAATCCAACTTATTACAGAAAATTGTTGGGACTGCCACTGATGCATTGACTTGACATAAGGAAAGGCAAATTTATGGGAAGAATACAAGGGCACAGCCCCCAAAATTGTTGGCTAATTTCTCATCAGGGCAAAAGGCCAATAAGTTATATATATATTATGGAAAGCGAACTAACCAACCCCCCCAAATGAATTCCCGAATCTGGCCCTGGATATGAGCAGGCTGTCTCTGTTATGGTGTGATTATAATGAGGTTCTTCTGTATTTACAAGGAAGCTTCACAGAATGAATGAATTTTCGGATTAAGAATAAATGAACGAAATAAAAAACGATTTAAAGTATGAATAAAGGCATTTAGAGACTGAATCTGCATGTGGTTGTAATGCAAACAGACAACAACCGCCGTACTTCGGGAGACAGGCCGGAAAATATGAAGACTGGTTTTGAATCGCTCCTTTTTGCCGTTCCCTCCGTTTTAGAAGTCGACGGCTGACCAGAGACGACGAGCTTCCTGACTTTATTTTCCACTTTTTCATCCGAAGATTTCCGATCTACAGAAACAACACACACAATGTCCTGGCTGTTCACACACACACACAAAACCACAAAGAACTTTATTCTCCAAAGTCACAATCTACAAATGAAAACATTGCTTCAAATTGCAACAACTAAAAACCACCCTTACTTACTTACTTGACTATTGTGCAAACTGTTTTTCTTTAGGAACAGAAGTTTCCAACGATACCAAATACACTTTTTCGCTGACCTGCAGATGGCAGCAGCTGTGACTTCTTCGCATTTTCAGACGTTGAAGGCTTTAACGATCCGGTAGTTTTCGTTTCGGGCTTTGATGCTCTGGTGGAATCCACTGGTTCCACGTCAGAAATAACAATGACATCCTAAAATCATCCAAAGAAACCAAAACCAATCAGAAAAGCCAGAATGACTGACCGTCAGTAGACAAAAACTACAGACTAAGTCAAAACAATTGCCATGCATGCAAGTGCTAGAAAATAAACATTAAAAAATGCAGCTCGCTTGTCGGCATTTCAAAATTAGTAGCGGGACAGGGCCACCCAACCCATAAATTCTTACCGACAACCAAAAATCTAAAATTTTACCTCCACGGGGGCTATTCACGACCAAAGGGCGGTGGTCAAACCTCACACCCCTGGGAAATCAAACATTGAGTCGCCCACTGTGGAAAGAAGACAAAAGCGGTGACAACAGTGTCTGATGGTGGTACGTGCAGTCACCTACTTTTTCAGCCACTGTGTTTCGTGCCGCGCTAGCCGTGCCACGGTCGAAATCCTGACCAGGAGACTCGCTGTTTTTCTCCAGGTCGGAGGCAAGCATCTCTCTCTGTTCTCTGCAAAACAATCAATTCACACAACACATACAAAAACAACAAATCTTCAAAAAGTCCAAAGTGATTGGCAAATTTCCAACCTTCCTGCCTAATTGCCGGTGCAAAACGCACAAAATCAGTTTAATCTACTGAAAACCAGTTTAGTCTACTGAAAATCAGTTCAATCTACTGAAAAACAGTTCAATCGAGTGAACTTTTCTTCCCAAGATAAAGGATCAGGGCAAACCTGGCTCCTGGGTCGTCCCACACAACTTCAACGAACTGTGAAGGCTGAGTGTGAAGTTCAGCAAGAGTTTCTACAGAATAAAACCAAGCGAATAACCTAAATTCAAGTTCAAATCCAATAGCAAAGAAAACAACTGACAACCCCGTTGTATCTTAACACCAAGGTCATTTTATTATGGAGATACAATGACTGTGAACGACCAATGCTTGTTCCAAAATAACCCAAAAAATGGAATACACTTGGTCAAACTAGAGATTGGCTCTCGTAGAGGTTGGACCTTAAAGCATATCCCTGTTTTAACCATCAGCAGGAACAACAATACATTACAGCAACAAGCTGGCTTACATTACAGCAACATGCCAGATCTAAGCAGCAGCAGCAGCAGCAGCAGCAGCAGGCCTTCATCTATTGACAGCCTGCACAAGACAGTCAGCTACCTTGAATGAGACGAGGCAAATGAGTTGGTTTTCCATGGCCTCCTTCAACTTGGGACAGAATGTAATTAGAGTAATTAATGTGATTAATTAAAATGCAAGTTAGAAATGTTATTAAATGAAGCAGCGTTAAAAATTAATTTTGGAAAAATAAATGAAGTCAAGCAGACAACTCAAAGAACTGAATGTGTGTGTGTGTGTGTGTGTGTTTATATTTACTTGTACACATTGGAGCCTTTGGAGCAGAGGTTGTTTTTCCGACGTTGGCTGCCGACTTCAATTCTTCTAAAATATATTTGTAAATTTTTACAAGATGAAATTAAATCCACTTAATTCTGCAGTCGTAAAATGCAGGTAAGGAAAGATAGCTTATTAAGTCAACCGACTTTTCCCAGGACAGTTTTGCAATGCCAATTCTTGACCAGTTAAAAAAAAATTACTTGCCATTTCTCAGTATAAAATTACAAAAGGTAAAAAATTTCATAGACCACATATTTTACAGTCAATAAATCAAGCATTAAAACAAATCTATAACATTATTAACCCCTCTGTGGACAGTATATAAGTCCATTATAACAGATCCCATAACAAATAAGCCCATAATACATCTACGGGTATAAGAAATAGCAACTGCAGAGATGGCATTATACACCAATGGGCAATGAGTCCACGGTTAATGTTAATGATGATGATGATAAGCAATGTTACAAGATGGTAAAAATCTTAACCCCTTAACTGAGGATCCTGGAAATATCCGTCCATTTTACATTGAGTTACAGTTAAATACACGGTTAAGGGGTTAATAACCAGTTTCCTCCTTGGCATTGCCTTCAGTTGTCAAACGATTCAACTTTGAGACGCTGGCGTTAAGGGAATCCTTCTCAGCTGCCAAATAGAAATGCACAGTAAAATTAAACAAACTGTGTCTATAAACACAGCACTAAAATATTCTATTATATTACATTACGGCACGGACATAGGCATGGAACTGTCTACCTCCATCTATACAGCTCTCTCCGATTTTAGATACCTTTAAGAAGAGACTTAAAACATGGCTATTCTGCACGAGTTATCTGTAACATTGCAATGTCTTCACGCAGTCCGGTTGAATGAATCAACACATTAATCAGTACGTTAACAATAATAATAATAATAATAATAATAATAATAATAATAATAATAATGACATCACATTATACCACACTGCATTATTACATTACTAACAGAATTTGTTTCAGCCACACTCAGCTACTTGGAGAGAAAAATACTCTACAAAAGCCTTAATGGAATCCACTATCCAATCACTGATTATATATACACTCAGTCCCTTTAGGAGTCTAAGTTGCATAAGTTGAGAAATTTTGTGTGTAAATTAAGCAAAAATGGCACAGTCAACTGATACACATTGTATGTTGCATTCCACTCATCATCATCATCATCATCATCGTCGTCGTCGTCGTCATCATCATCATCATCATAGTTGCTTTCTGCCAACTCATTAGCGGCAATAGCTAGACACAAAACTTTTCCATTTATCTTTTTCCGTTGTTAATCTCATTCCATTTATTATTGTCATTTGATATCTTTTGAAGTCTTCTTTGATGTTATCCATCCACTTGTTCCTGGGTCTTCCTCTTCCTCTTTTGCCTTCTTTGTATGTGTATGCATTCCACTATTAGAGCCAAAAATTGACCCTTGACTATTGCACTCTGATGACTTACACTACACGTTCACTGTAATGCACTCACATGAAAGATATCTTGCGAGTGGCTTTCCTCTTCCGTGATTTCTACAGAAGGAAACAAAACGGTGTGGCTCAAATCTACTCTCAGAATTCAAAGCCAGGTTAAAACTAACTTGATAAACTGCGATAACAAGAACTTACGCTAATGCCTCGATTAGAGTAAATAACTCTGACACGACCATCGTCATGTAAACTGACAGACTGTGTCACATGCTAATCAGATACAGAAACCCAAATGAAATTAAATACATAATACACTGCAGCTGAAATAAAGCTTAAATACATAATACACTGCATCATCATCATCATCATCATCATCATCATCATCATCATCATCATCATCATCATCATCATCATCATCATCACCACCGCCATCCTACCACCTGGAAGCTTCATTAAGCCGCTTCAGTCCGTTGAGCAGAGTCAGTTCACGAGACGAAGACCGATCCTTAATAAAGAAAACACAAAAAAACATAAACTGAAACTCAATTTCCTTACAACACAACTAATTACATTACTCTGCATCACCGTACATTGCAATACACGTCTTAAGGCTGATACTACAAAACTTTTAAAGATAAACAATGCTTGCTTGAAAGTCTTGCTTGAAATGAGAGGGAAGGATAAAAGCAAAACTCAGGGGACTTTTGAAAGCATTAACACCTTAACTGGGGAATAAATCTGTAACTCAATGTAAACTGGACGGCTCTGAGCCGTCGCGCCCGGTTAAGGGGTTAACAACTGGCCTTTGAATAATTTATTACATTAACTGCAAAGACAACCCTTTAGCAAAAGTCAACAAAAATTCAAAACAAAACTTCAGTGAAGTTTCAATCGTGGAAATTATTACACAGCATTCATGTCTCCAAGGTTCTGGAACTATCTTCCTGTCTAACAGACCTTCAAATCTACGCTTAAAATGCATCTCTTTCAATTGGCATTTCCTCCACTGTCTGTCTCACTATCCCCCACTGACTGATGACATCTGGTCTGTTACAACCTGGATTTAGATTGCCATTTACAGATGCCTTTAGATATTAGAAATGGCGCTAAAAAGTAATAAATAATAATAATAATAATAATAATAATTAGACATTTGACTTATACAATGCAAACAAAGTACAGCCGAACCGACCTGATTTTCCATGTTTTCACAGGCGTTAGCAAGTTCCTCGTCGCTAAGCGTTGCTCCCGTCATCTCAAAAACATCCTCTTCCGTTTTCTCATCAAGTGCTGCCGCTACATTTGCATCGGAAACGGCACCACTGCGCGTGACACTGGCGTCCTGAGCCGGCACGGTGGCACCATTGGCAGCAGCAGCAGCAGACGACGACGTTTCCTTAGCGGCTAAAACGCCGTTTTCGGCCGTAATAACAGGAACGCCCGAACTCGTTACGGAAGCTTCTTCTTTAGATGAAGTCATCTTTGTCGGCTCAACGCTGTTTTGATTTGGGACAAATGGTTGAGTCGGTTGGATCGATCGATCTGAGTGAGTACGAGTTGCCACTCGAGGGAAGCGAGCGGGAGTCTTGAGTCCCGGAACCCTGTGACTCGGAGTCATGTGACCTGTTATGCTCTGAAAATTAAGCCCAGAATTCACTGAAGATCAAACTGCAATAAGGATTAGACTAAGTCATGGACTACAAACGCAATCATAATTTCCAGTAACACGTAAAATACTATTGCAAAAGTAAAAATAACAACACTAACAATAAAGGTAAACATAAGCTGCACTGGTAAGAACAATATCTTATTATATAATTCTCGATGTCCGTCTGTCGCGTCTGTCGCGTCTGTCGCGTCTGTCCGCAGACGGCGGGTATTGCAAGACGCTGTTGTCATTGACAACCAAATATTGTTTAATCAAACCGAGCGCTTAACGGCGTCTTTAATTGCAGCTTAAACCCCGGTCCCCTTCCTCACCCCATCCCTCTCCTAATCGCCCAGGCCCCAACCTATTCCCGCCCCGGCCCCAAACCCCCTTTTCTCTTCCGTCTCCCAACCCTTTTCCCTCTCCCCATCCCTCTCCCAATCGCTCCCCAAACCCCGTTCCCTTCCGTCTCCCCAACCCTTTTCCCTCTCCCCATCCCTCTCCCAATCGCCCCCAAACCCCGTTCCTCTTCCGTCTCCCCAACCCTTTTCCCTCTCCCATCCCTCTCCCAATCGCCCCCAACCCCTGTTCCCCTTCCGTCTCCTAACCCTTTTCTCTCTCCCCATCCCTCTCCCAATCGCCCCCAACCCCCGTTCTTTTCCCTCTCTCCATCCCTTTTCCCTCTCGCCATCCCTCCCCCCAATCCCCCAAACCCCGTTCCCTTCCCTCTCCCATCCCTTTTCCCTCTCGCCATCCCTCTCCCAATCGCCCGGCCCCAACCCATACCTGCCCCACCATGCCCGACAGGCCCCAAACCCCCTTCCCTTCTCTCTCCTCACCCCTCTCCCAACCCCGTGCCTCTCTGCTCCAAAACCCGCATAAACACACTTTCCTCCTACCAAATCTCCCTTCCTCTCCCAATGCCCTGCTCCCCGTTATTATATATATATATATATATATATATTTCCTTCCTAGCCTCAATACCTATTTTTTAAATTTTACCCCTCAAGTGGGGATTAAATTTTCAGACGCCGTCACCGTACTGAGGATTTTTAATTTTTGGAAAAGCGTTCTTCAGAAATGATTGATATAACGTTTTAAATTTGCTATATCTCAGGCTATATAGGAGCTAAAAAGATGAGGTTTGCACCATTGTTTAGATTGTTTATTCCTCTTTCTAACCGTCCGTGCAAAACAAAAAAATTGGGGTAGAGTCCACTTTACGTCCTAAAATATCACCCTCTCCCCCGAAAAATGTTTAAAGCCCCTAGCAAAATATTTTCACCCCCCACTTTGGTCAGCGGCAAAGTTCTAAAGGGATGTCAGAGGAACAAAATCAACCAAAAGTTTGAAAATCTCGACATTTGGCAAAGATCTATCAGTTCTAACCCGATGAATAAGTATTATCGGTGAATTTCGCCCAAGTCTCAAGTAAAGTTTCCATTTTTTTGAATTTGCTATATCTCAGGCTATATAAGAGTTAAGAAGATGAGGTTTGCACCATTGTTTAGCTTTTTATTCCTCTTTCTAACCGTCCGTGGAAACAAACAGTTCAGCGTTCACTTTTCGACAATCAAGTGAGAATGAGGAGCAGGCTGTTGCTCGGCGTGAAAAGCAGCACAGCAAACAAGAGAATCAAGCACTGCATGTCGCTCGACACTGCCAAATCAGTACACCTTCCTTGACTATCAAGGTTCAGAAAATTCCTGCGAATGGGCGTTAACTCGGTTGAAGGAAAAGGCGGCGAGTGAAGGAGAACTAATAAAATGCTATTGCATTAGCGCAAAAAATCGGTGGTAAAACAGACAATAATAAAATGCTATTGCATTTGCGCAAAAATCGGGTGGTAAACAGCCAATCTCCCCGTCATAAAATGCTGTTGCATTTGCGCAAAATCGGGTGGTAGAACAGCCAATGTCCCCGTCATTTTTGACGGTAAACACCTAGTAAACAATAAAACTACAGGAATTTTGTAAAAAATACATGAAAATATAAAAACAAAAGAAAAAACATAGCTGAAAATTATTGATGATGATGATGATGATGATGATGACATGTTTACCAGAGAATGACTAGGGTTGTATGTGTGAGGATAGCCTGACTCATCCACATGACTGTTTTGCTCTGCACACTAATGAAAAAACAGATATGCAAATGAAATAAATTCATTACAATCAGTCATCTATTGGCTCTGATTATTATTATTATTATTATTATTATTATTATTATTATTATTATTATTCATATCATCAACATAAACCTAATTAATATTAATATCAACCCAATATTCAACAAATGAATGAATAAATGAATACAATATTAAATTAGCAAAACTGTTAACTGGAGAGATGCAAAATTAAACAAGAGGAAAGAGCAAATCTTTTTACACACAATTCAGCAAATTGCTTTCCGTTGTAACACACGGCTGTCTCATCACGTGCCCAAAGTATCTCAACTACTTCTTGATGTCATACTTGGTTGTCTCTGCCTTTGCCATATTGTAGACTAGTTCATTGATTAATAACTTTGTCCATGCAATGCTGTTTCTCCAGGCATTTATTCTACAGGGTGGCGCAAAAAAACCGGACTATATTAAATGCAAACCTAAATGTGACTAGTCCAGTTTTTTTGCACCACCCTGTATATTTATATACCTAAAAGCACAAAAGTAAATCTAAAACAGAAATTCGTTACTCACTGCTGACAGCCAATGAGGTGAAACTACGAACTTTCCATGGTCCCTTGCCAACCGAAACTCCTTGTTTGTGTCATTAGGACGACCCTTCAATCAATTTCAATCAAACAGAGCATGCACATATATATACAGGGTGTGTCAAGAAAATCTGGTCTATCTTGAAGCTCTATAACTTTATAATGTACAAAGAGAATAAAAAACATCACACTGAAACTTACTTACTAAAGAATGTCAAAGACCAGTTTTTATTGACAGTATAGATATGTGCTGACAATTCAAGAATAAACTTGGCAAAACGAGCCAACGTTATCTGAAAATCACGACATAACTGGAAAATTACTCAGAGCACAAACGAGATAGGCATGTTTAAATAACACGGCACAGTAACTCAAAGCCACGTAGATAAACCTAAACTCGGCAAACCTGAAAGATGAAGTGCGTACAACTGCTGTCGTACGTCCACCGGTATTCAGCCCCGAGAGACGCGGCGACCGCGTTGTACTCTGCCTGATTCTTGCTCAGTTTCTTCGCAACTGCAATAATCACTCCCTTCAGGGGGCCGCTGGTCACCTCCTGCGGGCATAAAATAAAACCCAAGCATTTCCAAGAGTGTTTTTTTAAATAACACAAAGGATTTCAATGGTGAAATTCTGTGCAACGGTTTGACAGTCACTTCACATCTCAAGACACGAGGCTGGTCTACAGAGCAGAGAATCTCATCAACAAATACAAAGCAAAGTTCCATCGGACACTTCTAACACAGAAAAATGCGATTCATTTAAAATCGTAAACAGCGTAAACATTACAACTTTGTAACTTACGAATAGAGACATACAAACCACATCAACAGAGAAACTGTTGTTGTTGTTCTGCGAGAAGGAATCGTCTTTCTTCGGTCGAGATTCACAGTTCTTGATAGCAATACCAATGCTCTCGGAAAACAGGTCCTCCAGTGGCTGAAAATGAAGCCACACAATCTACTCGCAAAGTAGACAATTAAGCCACACAATCTACTTGCAAAGTAGACAATTAGCCACACAATCTACTTCTCAGTGCAATAAGCTACGTGAAGTTAACGGGAGCGTAACGTAATTTAGCATCAAAAGAATATTGCTTTGCCGTGCGCACCAGACTGGCTCGTGATGCTCGCCTCGAAGCCTCCGTCGGAGTCGCCCAAGGACTGAGAACGCCCTAAAAACACGGCACAAAGAATACCAGAACAAGTAAACAAACTCATTTGAATATACAACAACAATCGCTATTTTACAAAATTCCACCCAAAACTCAAGCAAGATGGTCTTATATCCATGACAAAACAAGAAGGACCATTGTTGTATATTCTGTTACAGGACTATGTCATGTAATATAATATGAATATGACATAGTTGCACAAGTCAGGGGCATGAAACATCTATGGTCAGAATACATAAAATGTTTTGGGCTCATCCATATATTACGTACGCAAAACAAGGCATTTTTTCAACCCCATCCCCCGTTGCACACACCGTACATACGCAAAATCTCCTAAATCCAACCCCCATCCCTCTCAGTGCATACGTACTATGTGGTGGAAACAAACAGAAACAGCAGGTCAAAGGTCAACGAATCACAACTGGACTAATATTTCACCCCCCCCCCAAAGACCCAGTTACTTTGATTTCTTTGGCGACCTGAAGAAAAACCTCAAGTCTACCCTACAGGGGTGTTTATCGGGGGCTGCAACATGGATGCTTACGGTGAGGTCGAGTTTCATGCGAAACGGTTCTTCTGCGGTCGGCGTATCGGAGGCGCCTCCTGGAGCTGGACGTGGGGTACATCGCTCATCTTGGGCCAGCTCCTACCAATCAAAGCACCTCGTATCGTTACTTCACAGCACTACAGAGACCGCATCCTGGCATGCTGTACGTGGCATAGGCCAGTGCGGGCACGTACGGAGAACCGAAGGGTTAGCGCCTTCAGTTTTACATAATAGCAACGGCTGAATGAATGAGGGCGGTTGCCAGCCTTTCCCTCGCCGCCTTTCCTTCCACTGAGTTAACATCCGATGTACTCATTCACAGCTGAGTCGACTGGGGGTGCTTGGGACAGAAACAACCGAAAAGTTTCTGCCGCAGCCGGGAGTCGAACCACGGACCTCAGGATTGGCAGACCAGTGCGCTAACCACTGCTCCACTGCATATAGGTCAAGACTAAATCAAATAATTTCAAAAATTCCATCACAATCATAGCACGGCTGGAAATAAAGCTAGATTTTTTCTAATTAACATTTATGTTTTAAGGTTATTTAGGTTTTCGGATTTTTTAGATTTTCATTGTCAGGTGTGTCAACACCCATAAACCTTTCTCTATATTCTTGTCACATATGTGTTCTGCTGTCTGCAGAGAATAAACAAGTTTTTTATAAACAATAAAATGAGTGTTTCTCTTTTTTTAACTTTAAAAGCAAACAAAAAACCCTAAATTTTAACTTCTTCTGCTTTTCAAAAAACCTGTTTTTTAAAACCACTTTTTTCCAGCCCAGAATCATAAGCACCAAAGGCATATATATATCATAGGCACATATAGTTCCAGAACTTGTTAGAACCTACAGATAAAAATGTCTGTTAGTCTGTCACCTCTATTCGAGCATTCTTCGGAGCCTTCCTGTAGGAATCTTGCCTAACTGGAGCAGCGGCAACACCAGTCGACAGAGACTCGGTCCCTGCATTCTCCTCCAGCTTTCCGTCTTTGGCCGAGCGCGTGTCGCCGCCGTGCAAAGTCCTTTTACTTCGCGACAATCTATTCTCCCTGACTGGTGGAGAAACCGCCGGGGTTTCACGACCAGAACCGTTCTTTGGAGGAACGTAAGGTGCACCCGAGCCGAGGCAGGCGACGTCTGGGACGTGCCAAGCAGACGACGAAACAGGTGGCAGCACTGGTGGCGGCTCCTTGAACTTTTCGGTGCTCGGAGGGTTTCCATTCAGAGCAGAATTCTCTTTGGAATTTTCTCCGGCAACAAGAACCACTTTTGACGACACTTCTGATTGAAATTCTCCGCGAAGATCTTTTTGCCGGTACGGAAGGCTCCTCGGCAATTCTCTTATTGGCGTTTGCGACAGAGGAAGGCGTAACCGTAGCAACGTCCACAGGTCGGTTTCTAAAGCCTAACAGTTAGGCATTATATATGTGAAAACTGCAGCTTAATTTCAAAATCAAAGATTATAGGTCAGAAAGTCACATTAATCCATTGCTTAACCCTAAAATCATCAAATACTTTGTAACTACATGCAATTTGACCAAGTATACTAGGTTCTGGGAGTTAGATGTTAAATATCAGAAGCAAAATGCATATAATTAACCCTCTGAATATCAGCAAAGGAAAAACAAGGAGAAAAATATGCAGATAAAAATCCCATTACATGATTCATCCGGATGACTCTCAATCAGAAAATCCTTTACGTCGGATCTTTTTCCCGTGCGTGCACATTCAAAAAGCCACCTGGTGACAAAAGCCAGAATAAAGTCATCACAACTGCTCAAATTAAACAATACAAACTATGAAAATATAGAGTGTGTACATTTTATTGACTAGGGCAGAGGTCTTGTCACAACTGTGAAAACATAGAGTGCATACATTTTACTAACTAAAACATAGGTGCAAAACTAGTCTCTGTCAACTGTGAAAACATAGAGTGAAAATTTTACATAGAGTCTTGTCACAACTGTGAAAACATTTTACTAACTAGGGCAGAGGTCTTGTCACAACTGTGAAAACATAGAGTGCATACATTTTACTAACTAGAAAAACATAGAGTGCATACATTTTACTAACTAGGGCAAAAGTCTTGTCACAACTGTGAAAACATAGAGTGCATACATTTTACTAACTAGGGCAGAGGTCTTGTCACAACTGTGAAAACATAGAGTGCATACATTTTACTAACTAGGGCAAAAGTCTTGTCACAACTGTGAAAACATAGAGTGCATACATTTTATTGACTGCAGGAATGTTCCACTTTTTTGCCGCTACGTATTTCGAACCTTCGGGAGACTGGACGACCAGGTGGGTGCTGGCGAGCAGACCGCCTTTCGCTTTCCTCAGGAAATAATCCTGGCATCTGAGATAAAAAAACACTACTTCACTAAAAGCAAGACAACAGATTCAAAGTGTACCTTCTTGAAAATAAGTAACCTGCAAGTTAACCCCTTAACTGGTTATTTAACTGTAACTCAATGTAAAATGGATGAATATATCCGGGATCCCCAGTTAAGGGGTTAAATTTAGATTTGTCACTGTAATGGATAAAACAAAACATGACTTGTCACCAAGTTAATATTCACAAGAGGGGGGACAATTTGACACGTGTGTAAATAACTTACGTGCCACCCAAGACGTTGGATACCTCAAGGAGGACGTCTCTCTCGATTCCCGAATATCCGCTGAAAGATTAAATCAAATTAAATATGAAATATTCAGCAATACTGTAAGAGAATGACACCAGAATTTAAACACTGCTGTGCAGCTAAATAACGGCAAAAGGTACAACTCTTCCGTTATCAAGGATCTTCAAAGATAATAACAGAACCATAATAATTATCACTTATTGATATTTTTGCTCAAAAAAATAGATTCTCCTTCGAAAATGTTTGCAGCAAATTAATTTCTCACACATAATTTGCAATACATCACAGTGAAATCTTAATTCAACAAGTATTTATGATCACATATCAGAAAAGAGACTATGACATTACACACCTTTGACTGTAGAAAATGTGTCATCCTAATACAATGCAACCACCAAATTACTATCAAAATCCATATATGTAAACATTCAGCATTATTATTCCCAGGGAACTTTGCAAATCGAGATCACTTAAGGTCTATTTTTCCCAGACAACTAAAACTCAAAGTTACCTTATCGAGAGAATGCATCCGAGCAAAGGATGCGCATTTGGCACGAGCGAGAGTGGAGAGAAAATGGCACCCGATTCAACTGAAAGCAGATGCTCGTTTTCTATGCTCATTTGCTGAAGATTATCGAGCAAAAAGGAACGAAAAAAGCATAAAATAACATAGAAAACAATTAACTGTTGCATAATATTAAAATACCAAACACAATGCAAAAGAAATGTGTAAAGCACAAACATGCAAATTCTTACTAAAGCTCTTAAAAACTATTTATCATTCCAATTGCTTCTTGTTTAAAAAAATATTATTTAAGTTAAAACAATGATTTTTGAATCACTTGGCTTTATGTTCTTTTGTAAGAGTAACTGAACTCCTAACTATTGGCTTTTGAAAAAAAACAGTATTTCTTTTAAACATTTTGTCAACGACTGTAAAGAGACTAGATTATGAAACTTCAGGTAAATTTTGTGGACGGACACAACACAGTTTTTGAGTCCATTTTCTATTAAAATGAGATTAACTCTTAAGGAAATTTGAAAATAAAAGGTCCAGAAACTGCAAATGAAGCGCCATCAACTGCCACCAGATTAAAATCAACGACATCTTCAAAAAGTGGTAATTTTAAGGCCATGCTCTTGAATCGAGGAAAAGAAAATATATTTCAAAACTCACCACCCATGCGTTGGTGACCACTTCCCCAACGGTTGCTCTGACGGGGCAACCAAACAGCGGAACAACCCCGTAGTCAGGGACAGAGCGAGTCGTGTGGGGCAGGACGGTACCTACCATAACACAAAATGTGCAAGAGGCATAAAAAAACAGCTGCCTTCCGGGTAAAATATCTTCACCTTAATGCATTAAGGTTGGAGGAAAGAAATTCATGCTGTCACCTTAACTTCAGTTCATGAAGGAACAAGAAGATGATGATGAATGCATTATACTCTGAGAAGTCACAAAAAGCAAAACAGGGCATGACATGCTTGACATATAAGACACTAAAGTGTTGTTAAATATGCCATTATATAAAAATAATACTAGTCTGGAAAATTAAAGCAACAGTCAGTCACAACTTTGCCTCCATGTTCAGTAATCATATTGGATATGATATCGGATTCCTCTCCATCAAAACCAAATATCAGAAAGCGAAGACTGGCAAATATCAAACCTAGAGATCGACAAAAACACAGAATTCATTCAGACAGTCAACACAACACAGAGGAAGAATGGCACACAATCAACAATGCCTCAAAATATTTTAAACTTGGTATTTCTTCATAACCACAATATTCTGATTATTCAAACAGCACCCCCTTCCCACCCTCCAAAGCAACAGATAACTGAAACAAAGTTTCAATCTTCGAAAATCCCTCATCGAAAAGTGGAGGGGAAAAGAGCCAGAGGAAGGCAGAGAAACACCTATGTAGACTGCCTACAAGAAGGAATTGAGGGAGTAAAGAATAACATCGAATCAATAAGAGGATGCAAAGATCGGACAAAGTGGAAATCCATGGCTGCTAACGTAGAAATACACATCACCTAAAGAAGAAGAAGAAGAAATAAAGAAGCTTATAAAAGCAACATCAAAATGCTTTTCTCAAGCATCTTTTGTCGCCATCGACTGATCTTCGTCACCTTTCTCGTCCATCTCTTGGTCGTCACCGAAGGCATCTGGCGGTACGTAGACTGTGGCCTCGTCGTCCTGTCTGATCGAATTTCTCGAGGTTTCCTCCTTCGAAACTTGACCTCCTCTCTCTGTGAGGTCAGTTGCACCATCCACTGCCCTCATAAGAGTGCTTTCACCGAGAGAAAAGCCTGGCAAAAATCAAAGCAGTTCAGTGCAAAATGAACGACTAAACAGTCTCGGCCATTTCAGATCATATTTCCATGATTGGATCATCTGCAATGACCTTTAAGCACCCAATTTTGATTGATCATAATCACCTGTTATTGTATTTATATCACTTAATAAGCCAGTTTAAAACACTCAATAATAATAATAATAATAATAATAATAATAATAATAATAATAATAATAATAATAATAGCAATAATAATAATAATAATAATAATAATAATAGCAATAATAATAATAACAATAATAATAGAATAATAATAATAATAATAACAATAATAACAATAATAATAGTAATATTTACATTCCATAAGCAATCACAATATATACTCAAAGCAAGAGTTGCTGCTGCATTTATACAACAAAACACACCACTTGTCATTGATGGCATGTACTGGCTGAGAACGTCATGCATGTCATCACTGCACTCCTTAGCCACAGCCGTCTTGACGATGTCAATCCTAGAGCTCGCTGGCGGCAAAGATACAGCGGTTTCACCGCTGCCCTTTCTCAAACACTTCTCATTGATTCTGGAAAACAATAATTCAACAACGAATTTCAAACACAAAAATAAACATTAAATAAATAGACAGAAAGAAGATAATCAAAAGCCTAAAACAGATATTCAACTAAGTTTTATGAAGCTCCAAAATGTTTATGACTCTTGCCCGAGGATCAGGTGCAAAACATTTTTAGTCTATAAAAATATAATTAGTTAGTAATACAGAAACAGGTAAGTTGAAAACAAGACAGCTGGAAATATTTTGTATGTCTTAGAAAAATCTTATTGATCATTTCTGTATCTTCGAGGGCAGGTCACGCCCGCAGGTGGGCCAGATCTGGCCTGCGGATCGCCGCCTCAATGCCCCTCACATAAAAATACCATAAAATATTAAGTCTTCTTAGATTCTAATTATGATTTTCATATGCTGATCTTTAAAAATCAATCATGTACCAAGACATGCATTTAAAACCACCAACAATTAACGTACAATTCCTAACAAGATATACTCTAAAACAACCGACCGTTTCTCTGATGGTGACGCGGAAAGCATCAACTCTGGGACGTCAGCACATCGATATCCGTCTTCCGGTAAATGCAGACCTCGATCAAAGCAATCAATTAGCCACCGAATGGTAACGACCTTTGGCCTAAGCACATTACACAACACCATAGAATTCAATTATTATCTCCATGATGAGTCTATGCTGTCTGAAAGTGAAGTGAGTTTTTCTGCCATTCTGCTAAGTGTGATCACGTCACCGTAAAACTTCTAACAGAAGCCGGGTCTCAAAAGAGCCGCAGTATAAGGTCATTTGTTTGAATAGAAGTCGGGGCCAACAGTCGAAGTTTTACGGCAATTTCTATGGCATGCCATTGTCTTAAATTTAGCAAAGCTGGTGGCAAATTGACTTCAACTTTTCTGTCTCTACCATAGATAGACTATTTCCAGCGAGTATCGATATCTATGCATAATATAATTGAATGCCCAGTAGCAACATCTGATGTCCAGCATATGATATTATTACACAGTTGTTGTCCTTCTTAGCAGTTGGCAATGGACTAACCACATTCTTCGGCTTTGAAAAAAACTGCAGCCATTCACAGTTGTCAAATTCCCAATTTATTGTAAAAAACTGCTATTCTCTTAACTATTAATAGATAAATAGCCACTCAATTTGCAATTAATAACTGCTGACATTTTCCTTAAAACTACGGCCCTTGAATCAGCTGTAAACAAACTGTGTTTTGGCATGTACCCAAATGTAAACAAACTGTGTTTTGGCATGTACCCAAATGTAAACAAACTGTGTTTCGGCATGTAACCAAATGTAAACAAACTGTGTTTTGGCAAGTACCCAAATGTAAACAAACTGTTTTAGCAAGTACCCAAATGTAAACAACCTGTGTTTTGGCATGTACCCAAATGTAAACAACCTGTGTTTTGGCAAGTACCCAAATGTAAACAAACTGTTTTAGCATGTACCCAAATGTAAACAACCTGTGTTTTGGCACGTACCCAAATGTAAACAAACTGTGTTTTGACAAGTATCCAAATGTAAACAACCTGTGTTTTGGCAAGTACCCAAATGTAAACAACCTGTGTTTTGGTGAGTACTCAAATGTAAACAACCTGTGCTTTGGCCAGTACCTGAAAGATGCGCTCAGCAGACGTTGTACTGCTTCGTCAGACGTTTCACCGACGACAACGTGTGAAACGCTTTCGTTGACCTGGTTAAACCTAAAAATCAAACACAAAAACATCAAAAACAAAAACAGGACAAAAAACATCCAGGAACTGATGAAAGAAAACCCAAAGAACAGCATTTGACCTTGACCCCGGATCTGACCTTGTGCCGCCGCCGAGATTTATTATCCGCCGGACTCTTTCCAGGTGAACGGATGGAATTCCGCAGAGGAAGATCTGCCACAGAAAGAAAAAACGAATAAACTGCTGAACATCAAAGGACTCAACATTCACCAGAATACAAAAAACACATACACAAAGATATATGCCAAAATACAGAGCTGCACAATACAATTGTCATGCAGTTTACTCATCTACAATAGTAATTCACAGGCAGTGACTGATTGTCTACGATTGTCTAACCTTGCAGCCATCGAGGAAAGATCCCGCCTTAGCATTTGTCAAATTGATGGAACTCAAGACTTCCAAGGCCGATTCTTTTGCCGCCTGAGCCCGATCCTTCAGAGAAGTGGCGTTCCTGCCCGGCGAGCACCTTTCCTCCCGAGATAGACTCTGTTCCGTCAGGGTAGGTGGTCTCGAAAGCCCCGTCTCATTTACGGTTGTCATGGAAACGGCACTCATGTTGGACAGCATGGAAGTATTATAGGCAGCTGTTGGGTAGATAAATACAAACAGGTCAATAGGCAGATAAAATAGAAAAGTTAAGAATTCAATCGTAAAATCTTCAAAATAGTTTACAAGAAAAATCACAGCATTTGAATAAAAGCATAAATTGCAAACATATAATTAAACTGAGACAAAATAAAATCATTTTACTAACCAAAATTCACAAATCTTTTTTTAAATTTTTAATATTTATAATTTTTTAAAATTTAATTTTAATTTATCTAAAATGTCAAATTGTCACACATAAGACCAACATTAGTAAATCATATATAATCAAGAATGCTTTCCAATTCCAAACTTGAAAACAAAATACATGCAATAACATTTAAACCAATCAATAAAAGAAGACCAAACAACAACCAAAGTCGTTTTTATAAAATGCTTCATCCCAAAAAAGCTGCTTTGACCGAATTCACTTCTCACCATCCACGCTTTCACCCGTCGGGGTCGACGTCAGGCCTCGGCGATGTCCCTCAGCCGTCGAGGCCGACTTATCCACGGCATAGAGGTGTGCCTCGAGACAGTAGTTGGACTTGACACAGTCATCGATCCACTTGGGACCGACGATGTTGATCTTCCACTTGCGCGCAAATTCGTACTTCTGTCCTGAAGCGTAAAAACACAATGGGCAAATGTTGCACCAAACAAATACGAGCAGTCAATATTATCATCATCATCATCATCATCATCTTCATCATCAAGTTCTCTGCCCTGGGACAGGTTCAGGGCAGTCAATATGCAAGGAGTCATTTGTAGCACTGAAACAACTTCAGATAAAAGTACATTTCAAACCTTTCAATTCTCTATCCAAGACCCTAAGTAGCCTAAGTGCCTAAGACAAAGCAGCTACTGCAGTACTACCTTTGAAAGCATTATATAAATTCAGACTTGGAGTCGAGGCCACAACTGTCGAGGCCAAGGCGAGGCCAAGGCCAGGAGGTCCGAGGCCAAGGCCAAGGCCAAGGCCAGGAGGTCCGAGGCCAAGGCCAAGGCCAAGGCCAGGAGGTCCGAGGCCAAGGCCAAGGCCAAGAGGTCCGAGGCCAAATTTTGGCCAAATTTTTAGATTTTTTTTGACAAATTTTTTGCACATTTTACATTTATTTATTTATTTGTTACATTATTTCTTCATTTCCTTGGAGCCACTGTCAAACTCATGAAATAATGCAGAAGTGTTAAACTCTAAGTTTAATCCACAGTTGGTTGATTGGCAACTTGGAGGTTTAAGTTGAGGAGGGCCTACGAATATGACTTATATGAGTTGCAAGGCCTACAGGTTTGATTAAAACGGCCCTGCAGTAGCCACCTCAGTGGAAGGGATGTTCATGGACAGTGGGGTTTCCCTCTTTCCCTGCAAATCACGGCACAGTGATCAACACTCGATTTGGGCAGATTAAACGTCAAAATATTGAAATTTTGGGGCCAAACAAGTGCTGGGCCCCCTACCCGAATTATTCAATGGATTACACATGGCAGTAGGGTCCAGTACCTACTACCAACCATGTTTTAAAAATAAAATTAAAATACCTTTTGTTGTTTTGTATCTGTTTGCCAGTCTCGTGTTTTATATCCAGATGTTTCTTGAACCCACTTGAAGTTCCTCGAGTTTCACTTATTATTTCAGGCTTGCATTTCATGGACCACTGAAATCCAAAATGCTAGGCTCATTTGTGGCCATATTCTTTGCTTGATTTTTACTTACAAACTTTAATAGCAATAGGTAGGCCTACAGCAGAGATTGCTGTCACTATGGCACCGTTTCTTTTCCAAGTGCGATCAGTCTACACTCTACAACCTCCTTAGCCTAAGCAGATGCAGCCTCGCAGGTGTCTCTGTTATACTTTAGAGACAATAAACCCCGGCCCCTGTCCAGAACTGCTCTAAAATAGACGCCATATATCCATTTAGGTTCAAGCCTTTTAATACTTTTATTAGCAAGAAACCCAATTATCTGGTCCAAATACCTACTTCAATCCCTGAGGCAATGTTCGCTTCAAAACAATGTCAGCCTTGTCAATGCAAGCAACATAATTACAAGCTATTAGACTTAGCAGGAATTCTCAGGGTCTACCGTTTGGATTGAACAGAGGACGTTTTGTTCAGATATTATTCGTCACTACCAACATTTTGAATGCGATTTTCTTGTTTAATTCCATGGTGTGAGGGCTTGGCCTCATACACAAGGCCGAGGACTTGTATCCGAGGCCAAGGCCAAGGCCGAGGACTTGTACCAGGCCAAGGCCAAGGCCAAGGCCAGCAGGTCCGAGGCCAAGGCCAAGGCCGAGGACTTGTATCCCGAGGCCAAGGCCAAGGCCAAGGCCAGCGTCACTTGGCCTCGAGGCGCCTCGAGGCCAAGGCCACGGCCTCGAGGACTCCAAGTCTGTATAAATTCACAAGATTTTACTTACTTACATAAGTGACACTGTCACTAGCTAAATACTGTAATATGCCAACTATGAAGCATCCGCAGGTGTTGCAATGCACAGGTTTGATTGTACAAAATAGTGGTTTCAGCAAAAATTATCAAAATCATAGCCTAAAAATAGAACATAGGCCAAGTTCGATACAGGTCAGGTCAGGTCTTTGTCCTCCAGCTGCGTCCAGCTATCGACTTCTCCATGACATCTCTCCAAAGTCCTCTGTCCTTCGATACAGTCGACCCCATACTGGACAGTTTTAAGGTAATGAAGACCAACAGTTGTAAATAAGTATGCTATCGAAATATGCAACCGAGTGAAGCACTTAGTCAGTTACGATAGAACAGAGGTGGCTGTCAGGGTCACAAAGAGGTCAACGAACCCTTTGCGACCGACACGACCAGATGCGTGCATTCATTGACCTTCATCTCTCCCGAATACTTGCCACCTGTTTCGAGAAAAATTACGCACCAATCAGACTGCATGAAAAAGTTACGTGACGACAACCTCTACACAACAATCTAACAAAATACTACCTACTTCCATCTCAACAATATTATATTTATATATTAACCTCTTAACGTCGAACCCAGTTAAGGGGTTAACAATATCTGTACGTTATGTTTAACCTAGGCATTTGCCCTTTCAATCCCACACCTGTTCCTCCATAGTCAAAACAACCCAGCCTTACTGCCCCATGGAGGTAACAACCATTGCCTGACTGACCATGGCATCTTTCCTATAGCTATTTTAAGATAGACTAGGCACCTAAGAATAAGCAGCTACTAAGGCACTACTTTCGAAAGCGCTATATAAAGTCACATGATTTTACCTACTTACTAAAGTGGTCCTCCCTCCAGTGGCACTAAGATGATGTCATAAATTCCTAGTCCAAAAATAGCAGTTTACAGCGATTACCTGCGCTCTCCACCAGGTGTTTCATCTTGTTCCTTTCTTCGCTGTCGAATCCAGAGACACAGATGACGAAACCCTTGAAGGGCGGACAACGGAGGTAGTCGAAGACAGGATCGTCCGCTCTGACCAATCTACGACAACGTTCAAACGTTAACTGAACGTCATAACTTAAAAACCAAAAACCACGGCAACGATCGAACTCAGTCATATCATCCAGATGATGGCCTGCTTCCAGAAAAAATAAGTAAGTAAGTAAAAGTGTGGTGACTGCAAATCCAGTATCTATCGCAACGTTTTTCGTTATCAGACACAGTTGTTACCCGTAGTGCTGTAGAACTGTATTACTAAACAAATAGGCTGGGTTTTGAGGAGTCAAGTCTCCTGTCAAGATCTAAACTCTGCATTCATGATACTAACTGTGAGTGACATTTCTGCCACACTGTCGACACCCATTCCAAGCTCATGATCTTCCTCTTGAGGTTGACCGCAACGGTGTACTTTTTCGACCCGACCTCGCCCACCACCAGGTGAGTGACTCGTTCGTGGAAGTCCTTGCTTACCTCTCCCATCATCCACATCACCTGCTTGTAGACGTCATCCTATAGACAACAGCAGACTGCTATAACCCCCTCGAAACGGCGGCCATGGGGTTAAGCAACAGTCAGATGCAGGTAGACAGGTGTGCTGATTACAAGGGGTTAACAATTTTTTTAAAAATGAAAGAACAGATATTTCACACAGGTGAGATTATAATGCAAAGCAATGCTAAAACATAGACTCATTATCATTAGGGTTTATTATAATGGACAATTACTAATTGCAAACTACAAGTTTAGAAAAAAATACAACTAAAACTGGAGTTAACCATTGGCTGATGACCAGACAGCAAAAACCTAACATTAGAAGCATTAGCATTCATTTATAATATTATGTAACACAATATTTATATAGCACCTCCTCTTCTGATAAATCACTCCAATGTGCTGCCACTGCGATTACTGCATGTAGATAAAAAAAGATGAGTTTTAGTTTTAATTTATCCTCCCCAAGAATTGATTTATCCACATGAACATATTAAAATGGAAAGTATACACTCTGCTTAAATTAATTACATTAGTTCAATATGAGAAATAATTGTAAATTAAAAAAGTAGAACGTGGAAGCTGACTCTGAGTTGGCCGGAGAGGTTCGTGCAGCAGATGACGAGACCTTCCATTGCTTTGCTAAACACCGGACTGGAAATTCGTGGAAGAAGCTGGAAAGGAAAAGCAGCAGCAATAGTAGCAGCATAGTAGCAGGTCAGAATTGCTGACCTATGGTTACACAGCTTAGAAATAATTGAAAACTAAATACCTAACACCCTGTGTCTAAATAACACCCTGTGTCTAAATAACACCTGTGTCTAAATAACACCCTCTGTGTCTAAATAACACCCTGTGTATATTTAATCACTGCCAAGTGGCAGTTGGTTCCCAATCTCAGGTGTACAGCAAGGTTTTTACCCCTGGCTTGAAGAGTGAAAACCAGTGATCACCCATCCGTGTACTAACCATGCTCGATTTCACTAAACATACAGCGATTCAAACATTATTAGATGTGCTGTAACATGCAGGTTCACAATCCTTGTGCTATCCAACAAATGTTCAGAATTCTCAAATAAGATAAGAAAAAAGTCTTAATGCTGTTTCAGGGTCTCACTTATTGAAAATATAAAAAGTCTAAAACTGCTGCAAATAAACTCATGCAGAAAAAAGCTAAACAGTCGCTTTCTAATCTCATCTACACATAAGAAATATCAAAAATAAGGGAAGAGTTCCAATTAAAAGTAAGCATTCGTATAAGAAAATTCCTCACTTCTCTGTCTTTCAAGCACTGCAGAATACAGGATGGTCCATAGACCCTAAAACATTAACAGAACCAAGTAGAACTATAAAAGATTCTGATATTCAAAGTAAAAAATCTAAAAACCACAAATGCCTAAATTAAAACCTTCAAAAAGTAAATCATATCAACGCTTCTGCCTCTGCTGCCACGTAAAAAAAAAAACCTCTATGACCATATCTGTTCTTAGCATCAAACTGGAGAAATAATACACTCCATCCATTAAGTCAACATTCGGCAGATAGGCAGCCGTTAGTCAATTCACTGCTAACAACAAAAGATCCACGCAAATGGTGTAATCTAGAAACATCAGCCATACAAGTCAGCTCGCAAAGTGTTTAACGCTAAATTCACTTTCCCTGACCTAAGCTGTAGGCTTCCAACATTCCAGCATCAGTTCAACCCTTATTATGGAGCTATGTTCACAATCATAACACAGTATCAAGAGTAGAACAAAACTCAGGGGCAACACCTGCTGCCTGTTGAGGTGATGTGCTCGAAAAATCTGCCTGAAAATGAATCGAAGACGTAGAATATCCGTTTGTCCCGTTTGGTCACCGAGAGGCAGTTTTCGGGATCAAACCAAACGCTTTTTGCACCGACATCTGACAAAGCCTAGGAATGTCAACATAGACTCAATTATTCTACAAACACCAAAACGTCTTATCCAAGCAGTAAGAGTTAGTTGTGGCCACCGGAGAGGAAAAATAAGCACCTGAGAAATTTTGAAAGTGGCTGCTTTAACTCTTTTCCCGTTTGCCCTGAGAATACTCATCAATTTTACACTACGCTACAAATAAATGAAAGGAGTAAAGGGTTAAACCAGAAATATCAGTATTGGTCTAAACATAAAACTCTACCAAATGACTCACAACAGAAATGAATGAGAAGGCCATAGACAAAGGATCTTAACCCCTAAACACTGAATCTGAGTATACTCTGTTAAAATTGCATATAGCTACAGAGTATGTGACAGCTTATGGGTTAAAACACATCTCCATATTGATATGCAGCATCCGTAGCAGGAACGCCAGTGAGCAATTTTTCAGAATAGGTGCAATATAAATATTCTGTTATATTGCATTACTTGAAGCCTACCCAGCAAAATAATCAATATCCCGATGAATCTTAATAATAAAGTAAATTAAATAAACTCATAATACCAGACCTAAGGCAAGCATACACAATTCACTAGTCTAATTATCCTAAAAAATGTACATGTATATGTACAGATATCTATAAGTGATATAGAGGCTACTTACATTAAAAGCATCCTTCATGATATCCGATGTGTTCTCGGATACTTTTACGAACCGAACAACGATGCTTTCATCATGTTCTGCCATTCTATAGAGATCATATGAAATATCCAAGAATTAACTAAAAATTTAACCAAGGTTCTAAACATCAACTACATCTGAGCAGCCATTTCATTAAAATCAACCAATCAAGCACAGTCAATATTTTCAAAACTAAGATGGAAAACACCCGTAAAGATATCATTTCCACTCATCACAACCCCTCGTGGTGCCAAATCATCGAAAATCTTGATCAAACGTAGCATTCTGGAATGCGCTTGATGCGAGCGCACACAGGTTTGCAACCAAAACCTCTGTAAAGGTCTTTCTGAAACACTTTGTAAACCCATTTCCCCTTCACAGTAATCGTAGTGTGACCACTTCTCAGTGCTAGTCAACAAGAGGCGCTATATAAATGCCAGGTTACATCACATTACAAATAAATACACAAGTCAACAGTCTGTTAATATATATATATATATATATATATATATATATATATATATATATATACTTCGATGCATGATTGAAATTCTAAGTGCTGCCGATGGGAAATAGTCCTGCTCAATCATTTAGACTCAATCATTGCCAGGCTGTGGTGAAATATCAAGCAAATTTATACTGTGTACCCACTATTTTCGTGTTTTTCATAGTTGTAAATAGATAACTTTACCAGCTCCAATCGTAAGTAGAAATGCAATCACTAAACAATAATTAAAATTTTAATAAAACTCCCGTCTCCTTTTCCGCTTGCCCTTGCTTTAACTCTGCAAATCTCAGCTGGCGAGAGAATAATGGTCTAAGATTAAACCTGCTCCATAGAAATTGCTTCAATCACCATATTTGTTTTCCAACTCTAGTAAAATTAGTCAAATACCGAGTGTGACTACCTGTGAGTCTACTACGAACGAAATGGCTGAATGTACGCTACGCTAAACGCATAAAACAGCGCTACAAAAAATAACATCCGACTACAAACATGAACGAATTGGGATATTATAATCTCCGTAATAGTCCTTTTTAAATGCAACGAATTACGATGAAAACGGACAGATCGATTGCTGTATTTATTCGCTTTATTCGATAAATCCTAATTTAATTCTCAATTTCGATGAATTTTCACGCAATTTTCGCTGGTAAACATCGAATCCCGCGGCCGACAAAGCCTCGCGAGACAAGACGAGACTTCACGGCTTGGTCTTTATTAAGGCGCTATATGTCGTTTAAATAAGCAAATAGATCTTTCGCAATTTCCATTCTCAAATGAAAATGCACCGTAATTCTCAGGTTCGGATGCATTTTTGCCAGGCTGTTGCTGTCACTTTCTTCAAGAGATTCTCTCCGCTAAATTCTCTAATAATCTACTGTTGTGATGCTCTCCAAGGCGCTATAGAAATCCACGAGATTTTACTTTACTTTACTTTATAATCAGTCACTCAAATTTTTAAAAAGAAAAGATGCCGTTTTCCCCTATTCAGCTTTTCTAAATGACCTGCAACTAGGGATGTGAGTTAGGAAAATTCCGGAAATTTCTGGAAATTTCAAAATTTCCGAAAATTTCTGAGGTACTTTTCCGGAAAGGAAAAGTTGATTATTAATGTTATTTATTATAATTATTATTACTGTTTATTATTAGTATTTATTACTATCGATTACTATTACTGATATCTATTATTATTTTTTATCATTATTACTATTTATAACTATTCATTTGTTGGGCATTTGTTAACAAGTTAACAACTGTCAGTATGGTAGCGCTATATAATGTCTGAGTCGGAAGTCGCAGAGAACCAGTTACCAGAGTACGCGACGCCGTTTTGCTGTCTGATTTGTTAAAACTATAATAAATCTCGATGTTCGGCGAAAAATTAACGAATTGTCACAAAACAAAACTAAACACTTGTTTATTTTACGGTATTTACCCATAGTCTCACACTCTCGCCAGCACTCGATGCGACACATTCGTGAATATTCATAAGGTGAAGCTGGTTCCCTGAGCAGCAAGTAGAATACTTAAATTGGCGGGATCTCGTTAAAATATCGGAGAACCCGTTTTCAACCAATTTTCCCCCCTATGTGCCAAAAATATATAATAAAACTTCGTTTTCTTAGCTGTGGGACCTGCGGTAATTAATTTTGTCCACTGCTGTCTGTTTACCTCTAAAAAAGAGAAGTTTTGAAGGCTTTTATAACTTTTCCGGAAGTATTCCGGAAATTTCCGGAATATTTCCGGCCATTCTACTTTTCCGGAAAAGTTACATCTCTACCTGCAACCCAACCTATGCTAGGATTTCCAAAGATGAGCACTTGTAGGCCTAAGGCCTGACAGTGGTCAGACTTTAATTGAAAGCCCATACCATGACTTACTTAAAGTGGCTTAGCTACACATTAGTACATTACTGCCTGTGTGAAAGCCACTAGCATAAAAAAGTTAAGAAACTTAACACTAATAGGCCATTCATTTCACTATTACTCCGATACTACAGTAAATCTCAGATATTTGTAACATCAATATCAGTAAATATTAAACCAAATTATACTGAACAAAGCAAGTCAGTCATTTTCAAAATATACTGTATTTTCAACATTTTCAGCTGACAAATATTATTCAATAAATGTATATTAAGCATAATTATTAGCATTCTTAAAACAACATTTCAATCTAAAAATGAACCGGTTGCTTGAGCAGTCAACAATACAAACTGTGAGTCATTGCCATTAAGAATCCATTGAAAGGCACACGATATTATGGCAATACAAAAGTCATCATGTCTCAACCATATACTGTACCATAAAAAGCAATACATCTTACGATAATCTACTATCCAGTTATCACAAACAATGCACACATGACAATATACTTTCATCTATAATCTTATCAGGGTAATTTTTCACCTCCTAGCTATACACTAATTAACACCGGAGCCGTTGTTTTAGACAGCGCCTTCACTGCATAGACAACAACAATGAATGCTCAACAGTTTAACAAATCTAAAGTATTGAAACCATTGTAATCACCTGTATATGAGTATCACTGAGATTTCATCATAGTACAACACTCAAGTTAATAATTCCTAAATTCTTCATCACAGAGATAATAAACTGCTAAATGAAGGTGTAAATTAAATCTAAAATAAAAAATTAATTAATTATAATAAAGAATCATTATAAACAAGCATTTAACTCAGACCCACTGAACCAAAACCTTGCATACATAATACTGCAACATAGCATAACCAAAGCACTAAATACATAATTTGCTAAACGATATGTTATAATGTTAGTAATCAAAAAAGAGCATCAGTTATATAGGTCATCGCACTTTCCAGATAATTGATATCTCATGGGTTCATTTCTTTTTAAGCTCTTCCTGAAGAAAGAGAAAAACGGAGGCAAAGTCTTTTCGAGCGTACCCAGCGTTGCACAGCATGCGATATATCTGATGGGCCAACGACCCCATCGGGTTGGGAGACTGTGTTGCCGTTGCAGAGTTTTGCGCAAGACCCAGATCCTGCAACAAACACATTACAGGATCAGAACCATCAAAATTTACCAACAGCTTAAAACATCAAAAAATGTAACAACATGATTTACCATAAAAAGAAGATATCACTTCAAATACGAGATTGGTACATGTACAAAGTGAGTAGGCTAGTAAGTAGATATTAAGTAAGTAAGTAAGTAGAAGTCATGTAAGTACACAAAATTCTACAACATATTTGAAAGCCTGACACGATGCAATGATCAAAGAATTATGAAAATTCATACAAGAGATAATATTTGTTGACCTAGTTTACCTTTTTTGCAGATAAACAAATGACCTGTGACCTTACCTTTGCCATAAGTGCAGAACCAAATCCCCCTTCATAATTGTTTGAGGAGGGTATTCCCTCAACGACCCCAGGACATGGGTTGTAAAGCTTGACCAGCACCGCCCGAACTTGTATTCAAAATCTTTGCCAAGAGCTTTGGATCGAGTCCGAGTCTAAATTTGTGTTTTAAAACAAAAATAGCAATCCATTAAGAATTTTAAAATCAGCAATAATAAGCAATAATAATAATGATCTAAAAAATCTGCAATGCAGATGGGTATACTTTATTGGAACTGTAACAGTTAATTGTTAATAATAGAATAAAGAGTTCAATAATAAAGATTCCAAAAGGAAGCAGAGGTTTATCTTTCACCTGTGCCATGATTTAGTTAACATCATCAAAAACTATAAACAAAATAAAAAATACTGAAGCTACACTGCTGTAAATAGTTAAAGTCCAAACAATAAAATCCCATCAAAACATCAACGTTACTACTGAGCCTCCTGCCACAGACCTGCTTATGTTCAACAATAATATAATGATAAACACAGGATAACGTAAGTCATGTAGTTATCATTGGCATAACCAGGGGGGGACACGCCCTCCTATTCGGCCTGGGGCCGGTCATGGTATTTGCGTAAAACTGTTGAGTAGCTCGAGTGGGGGGGAGGGGAGGCACTGCGTGAGACTGAGGAGAATGCTAGGAAGTTGAAAGCACCACAGGACAAGGTTTCTATTCTGCTAGTCAAGACCTTTTTACTCATAAGTGTCAATGAGCCCCCCCCCATATTCTGGGATCCTGGCTACGCCACTGGTAACTAGTGACTTAATCCTGACTGTACTTAAGCCGAAAATAAAGCAGATTTTAAATTCTGCAATGCCTTACTTAATTCCGAGGTTCATGGTTTCCGCGGTGCCTATCATCGAAATCCCCAGAAGCATGTTGTTGCAGATCTTGGCAGCCTGAAAAGAAATTCAAATCATTACATCAAATTACATAATTACCGGTAAATCATTCAAATCATTACATTATACCATTACAGCATCATCATTTTTATTTATTTATTTATTTATTTATTTATTTATTTATTTATTATTTCCAAAGAATCTTTGAAACTTCAATAACATCCGTAGAAGAACTTAATTCTAATTAACAAAATGTAAGGCAAACAGATCTAGAAATAAAGTAACGTGATTTCAGTCCACCACAGGTCAACTTGAGGTCATCTGAAACACGCACATCGGTTGAATTAGCAACTCGCTAACCTGACCATTTCCACTTGGTCCGCAGTGAACGATGTTCTTTCCCATATTCTCCAGAAGGGTCTTTGCCTTTGCGAAGCCCGCCTCCTTTCCTCCGACCATAAATGTCAACAATGCATCTCTAGCGGCAACAATGCCTGTCGAAATGAAAACGAATAACAGAAAACATATACAGGTGCTCACAGGTATTTTATCTAGTTGTATTCTACTTAGGTGCATAGCTCTCATTTTATAAAAACAAAGAATGCCTGAAATAAAACAGAAGATCTCTATGACATGTCAGAAATTATCAATCAATCTATCAAAAGAAGCAATCAATTTCTACATGTAGAGTGACA